>JAZAYU010000051.1:3404233-3419233 GCA_038501625.1 Corbicula japonica
TCAGAAAAAAACAGCCTCCCCACACAGTCAAGAAGAAGAGAGGGTGCTTTAGAACTTGTGGTATCGCATAAAGATAAAAAATGCATTTTGTTAAAAAAGTGTGTCACACTCCTGACAACCACATAAGTGCAATGTACTCAAAAATGTTTCACTGAGGCCATTCCTTTTTGTCACAATTTAATAAAACATGACATAGACTTCCAGGAAAATACATGCTCTTGTTTTAATGTGAAGGATATGTTGACAGAATATTGCGATATTTGCATAATGTCACACTCATGACAAATTTAGCCGACATTCCCTGAAGGGAGCTGCAGACAAATATAATTTCAATAGAGGTAATACTATTATAATTATTGCATCTAGAAACATGCAACTTAATGATACACAAAACGTTTCTTATGTACTATTAATCTTAAAAGTCCTATAAATTTATAAAGCAAAGAGGTATTGATTTTCTTGAGGTATTTTCTAATCTACCACACTTGACTTAAAAGCATATATTTTGATTACTGTTAGTATAATATGCTTAATTTTATTATTATCCGATGCCTGATAAATGCACCTTTAAATAAAACAACACTAAAACTTGTCTTTGCTCAAGCTTTTTCTAAAATAATGTTCTGAACAAATGTGATTTTGAAAAGTGTCACACTTTTTTGTCACACTCCTGACCTTTTTTGCCCTTTATTTTAGAATATTTTTAACGGATTGTGCTATTTTGATGAAACTTCACAAATCTTTAAAGGGCATGATGAGACACCTGTTCAAAGTAGGAAAATGGAAGAAACTGTTTGTTGTACATTTTTATAACAGGAAAACCCAAACCAGCCATTTTTTTTGAAACAGTCCATCTCTGTTAATTGATACATGACCTCTACTTTTCTTGCTGGAAATGGACAGTAAAAACAATTAGCTTTAAAAGCATGTAAGTTAGCCCTTACTTAAATGGTACCAGCGTAGATTGCCAGCCTTTTGAAACATGTCATGTTTACTATAGTTTATATAGGGAAGTCTATTTACAGGTCTTACACCTAGAGCATATTTAGTCGATAAATGCACGCGAGGGGGCATCGGTTACTATCGTCAATATAACTAAGTGATTATAAAATTAAGAACATGTTGATTAATCATTTCAAATTTATAAATAAGTAAGTTCAGTCAAACAACGAAGAATAAAAAAACATCGTTATGCTCATTTACAAGCGCATCAAGAAAGTTTATGAGCATTTAAACATTGTTTATCGCGGTATTTTCAGGACGCGAGTATCCAACGGATTTGTTTGGGTTTTTTTTTATAAAAATACACACGTGAATTGTGTTTACTTAAAATATATCTGTATAATTGACAATTCAGACGAACATTATCGGACATTTTACCGTTTAACGGCGTTTTTTGTAACGCTTTAATTTATAGTGGAATGAGACATAATTATATTCTTATGTAGCTCGTCGGCGACTAGGTTGATATGTGTTTTGCGTGTTTTGCTTATGAGAAAAAATATTACGTATTTACATAATAGGATGATTCCAGCTACAACCCGAGAAATCGTTAAAATGGTTGAACCGAACGAATATTACCGGACGGCAGGCCAACCAAAACTATTCAAAAAATCCACAGAAGTAGTACCTGGGTCTCTTTAACCTCAAACAAACATTACGTAACATAACGTAACATTATGACACATGACCTAGTTAGCGACCATCTTGTTACTAAAATACATGACCTACTTAGCGGCCATTCTTGACGAAACATGACCTAGAAGGTGGCCATCTTGTTTCTATAAATACATGACCTAGAAAACCATCTTGTTTCTAACATTAAAATCTCATTTAAGCGGATGACGTTAGTCAGTCAGTCAATATAACATATTTTTGAAAAAAAAGATCATAAATATATTACATCATTTTCTGAAAAACAAATTACTACATTAAATCTATAATGTATTTCATCATTTTCTGAAATAAACATCTAAAAAAGATAACATCATTTTCTGAAAACAAAAGACACATGATAAAGTAAATATGACATCATGTCTGATTATGAAGAAAAATAAAAAATATCGCAAATACCTTGATGTTCGCTACTCGGTGTCCAGCGACTAAATGAACATCAACGTTCAAAGACATTCATAGTTCGAAAAGCGTGTTTATCTGTTCATTAACGCAGCTTTTCTTTAGGAAGGATTCACAACTACGTCATCAATTATTGTTATCTGTACCATGTGATACACATGTGGTACAACACAATGTAAACAATGGCTGTTTGTGATAAGATATTTGCTCTAAATTTAACAGAAAATGATGTTCCTGGAGCTAAATTTCGCTCATCTGACATTGCTGAGCATTCAAATGTTGAATCCAAACATTGGTTACAGTGTCGAGGTTTAAATTTGTCAGGAAAAAGGCAAGAATTAATTGACAGAGAAGCTACATCTACTTTATATATTTCCTTTGTTTACAGTTGAGAATCATGACTGTTTTGTAGCATTGTATATGTTGTTTGATACTTTTAATAAAATTTAAAACAAAATCATTAAAATGCATGTGTTTTGTTATAGAATAATTAATTATAATACTAAATAGAATTTTCATATCAAGCAGTGTAAGCATACATAACATTTACATAATCTTGAGCTAGAGGTAGTCAGAAACAGGTGTAGTTCACATCTATATGATTGTATCATGGCTAATCTTAAATGTATTTTTATGTGTTCAATATTGTAAAATGAAGATCCCTGGTTATTTATGTAGACATTGATACCAGTAATTGAGATAATACTTTATCAAGTGTAGTAATTAAATATATTGTTCAGTGTTGCTGTGTTTGTTTTTCAAATGCAGGGCATGCAATGCATGCATTGAAGCTGGGAGAGAGAGGGACATTATTATTTGAATTGATGTTTACTGCATATATATGTCCAATTTTTCACTTTGTCAATAGTATAATACTCCCGACTACAAGCACATATCCACTTTTTGCACTTCTGTTCATTTGTTTTTGGTTTTGGAAAGGGTATAAAATACATCTTTCATGTCATCTTTGTCTGCATACCTGGAGTCACTTTTACAAACACCGTAGCAAAGATGTTTTGTCCTACCAAAGTATTTTTTAGAAGAATTTGGTTGCAGATCCATACCTAAACACATGCAAATCTATAGTAAACTGCATGCAAGTGTACTACAAGCAACGGTTGCTAAGGTCAGTTCTTATCAGGAAATCTATTTTTAGCATATTGGCTTCCTGTGAATCCTTCCTCATTTATTGTTACAGTCAATAATATCGGATAAAAGACTGTGTGACTCCGGTTCTTTTGATTCCATTCAATTACCTACGATTGTGATAGACAATAATATAAATTGTATTGATAATAGACTTTACAACTCTATTGAAACACGGGTTCTATAGAACCACATTCCGTTCTTTGTTATAAAAGAAATGCCAATACTATAAATTAGGTAATGATGTAAGACATTTTTAGTCTCTATTGACATGTCAGTTATTGCTTCTTTGTTTAATAAAAGAAATAACTTCGATTGTTTAAGTTAATAATATAATGACAAAGACATTTAATCTCTATTCATAGGCCGATGCAATAGATTGCATTCCATTCATTGTTATCAGAAATACCTTTTATGATTCGAGTCAATTATATATATTAATAACAAAATATATTACATTTTCCATGGATAGGCCGGTTCTATAGATTTCTTTGTTATAAAAAGAAATGCCAATACTATAAATTGGATAGTAATAATAGAAATTACGTAGCTATTCATACGCCAATTCTTTAGATTCCATTCATTGTTATCATATAAGTAAATAATTATGGACATGTCTGTTCTTGCTTCTTTGTTATAGAGAAATACCGATACTATAAATGAGGTAATGACAATAGACATTAATTCTCAATTGATGCACGTGTTCTTTGAAGCGCATTCCATTATTTAAGATTATTGAAGATATTGGTAAAAGGTGTCAACTGATTTGTATATAGACTTGTTCATAAAAGGTGTTTATCGGCTTTTCGCTCCGCGTCACAGACAATAAATGTTTCATTTTAGGACTGGGTTGTGTTTCTTTAAATTATTTTAAATTACTTTCAAAGCATGAAGTTGTTTTAAAATGTCTTAAATTTAATCTTAAGCGATCACAGTATATGAAATTACGAGATATTTTTCTGACAGTGTACGAATAATGAAGCTTTATTTATTATAAATTAAAAAACAAAATACACGTACCCGATCTTTACTCCACGCTATCCAAACATGCCAATAATATAACCTGGGTTAGGCTGCTGAGTATGTAAGCGTGATCAACCGCCGCCGCCGCTGCCGCCAACAGCACATTTTCGTGACTGTCGTACGCATTTTTTGATATCACCGTTTTAAAATGTGTTTCTATTTTTATACTGCCAGCGTATTATATATACATGGTTGAAATATTTGTAAATGATGTTTTCATTTTTGTTATGTTTAAACACGGTTTTGTACGTTTACATGTATTTTTCCATTGACAATGTTTTCATTTTTGTCATTGTCGTACGCATTTTTGATATTCCCGTTTTAAAATGTGTAAAAGCCACAATAAACGTGCCAAAACCTTTTTTTTTTTCATTGTGAAAATTAATTAACCACGTTGACCCTTTTCAAAAGAAAGTATAAATGGCCAACTATTTTTGTCCTCAAATAATCCCCAATCATTGAGACCCGGTCCGAATAGTATTTTTGTAGCCCACAAAATTACTAACCAATGTTTACAATCACTCGGCAAAAAGTTATCGTTTTTTTCCGTAAGTGGGTCACTGGGATTGGGACTAGTTAATTTGATGACGTGACAGCTATTTATAGAATGCATCTAGATTCGCTCTTACATACTGACATAAGAATTTGTTCAAAAGTGGCATTAGACTTAAAATAAGGGATATACAACTCATTATTACGGATTATCTGATACGCTATTATGTAGTAAAATTTAAGATTTTATTTTTAAATTTTGATTTTTTTTTAAACATCTCTGTCAGATCAACTGATTAAGTCATTTCAAAGATCTTTTGCTGATTGCAGAAATAATTTCAATTCAGATCCTGACACTTTGACATAATCATTTTCTACTATGGTTATTTATTTTCTTCTTTTCTTAAATGTGTTAATAATTTCCTTAATGATAAGCAATTAATATTTTATCTGATGCCTCAACGGGTATATAATATGCATTTTATTTCATTTAGATCATAGAACATTCACATACAACAGACAACTTAGTGACACTTTAACTTCGTGACTTAATTTAATTCTCTTGTAAGTTAGGATTACTGCTTACTGTGATAACTTCGTGACTTAGTGATTTTTACTTTGTGATTATTTAATAATTTGGATTTATCTTTTCTTTGTGAACTTTGTGTTTTCGTTACTTCACATTAAATATAATTGCGAGACTACAACGGAGTGGAATTATTTATTTAGCTCTACCACTAAACTCATTACATCCACCCGACGACAAAACTCGCTTTATATTAAGTGGTATGAGAATCCGCGTAGGTGACTTTTTAGCTCATCTATCTTTCCCGATACCTCAGCAGAACAGCCAAGCATAATCACCTTAGATAGGAGGTTTGGAAAAAATCGTACTAATCACCCACAGCCAAGCATAACATCAGAAGCAATGGACTATACACAGAACTTTCAGAGACAGAAGAGACGAGCTCTGCTGTGTAACAAATGTGGTGAATCAAATACCATGTTTCATCAGTGTAAAGCATATTACAGAAAATGTTACGCATGCAGAAGCTACGGGCACTATGCCAGATTCTGTTTAAGAAGACTGAGCCCCCCACTCATCCAGACCATAGCTTCAACACCAGAAATAACTGTACCCTCTGACAAGGACGATCATCAAAGCACACAGAAACAGGTCAACTTTTGTGAAAGAAAAACTATCTGTATGGAAATGCCATTTGCCAGTCTCAGTGACTTAGAATTTTTACATTGTAATCCATCCATAAATTCAAGTGGAGAAGTACCTTATTTAAGAAGAACCTTAAAACAAAATGAAGAAAATGTGATATTATATATTGATTCCCATTCCAAATCTCTACAGACAATAACAGATCAACGAAATAAGCTGTATTCGTATGTGACTCAGCTAGACAGTTCTCATGCAGACATGGAGAATTACATAAAGGAACTTACTCGGGAGCATAAATACATTTCACGGCATCTGTATAAAGCAAAACAAGAGGACAACTCGACAGCAGCAACAGTTACGACAGACACTCCATGTAAACAGTGCGGCAGCAAAAACCGACATCCAGGATCAAAATGCATAGCCAAGCACCATCAATGCGGAATCTGTCATAAAAAAGGCCATCTTGGAATACTTTGTTCCAAATTACAGGAGGAACTTGCTATTGAGTTTGCCCTCATAAATGTAGTATGGGAATTAAATAAAATCCTTGAGAAGACACCTGTAACTAGGGTCCCACCTACACCATAAAAATCTTAATCAAGCAATAGGGACATTGCTTTTTTCCGGCAGGGGGAAACTATTATGTAGTAAAATTTAAGATTTTATTTTTAAATTTTGATTTTTTTTAAACATCTCTGTCAGATCAACTGATTAAGTCATTTCAAAAGATCTTTTGCTGATTGCAGAAATAATTTCAATTCAGATCCTGACACTTTGACATAATCATTTTCTACTATTGTTATTTATTTTCTTCTTTTCTTAAATGTGTTAATAATTTCCTTTATGATAAGCAATTAATATTTTATCTGATGCCTCAACGGGTATATAATATGCATTTTATTTCATTTAGATCATAGAACATTCACATACAACAGACAACTTAGTGACACTTTAACTTCGTGACTTAATTTAATTCTCTTGTAAGTTAGGATTACTGCTTACTGTGATAACTTCGTGACTTAGTGATTTTTACTTTGTGATTATTTAATAATTTGGATTTATCTTTTCTTTGTGAACTTTGTGTTTTCGTTACTTCACATTAAATATAATTGCGAGACTACAACGGAGTGGAATTATTTATTTAGCTCTACCACTAAACTCATTACATCCACCCGACGACAAAACTCGCTTTATATTAACGCTTCTGAACTAAATCGACAAAAATATCATATTTTTTATGTGTCTACGGTTAATTGACGTAACTACATTGCGTTCTGTTAGCCTGATGACGTGACCGCTATTTATAGAATGGTATAATTAGCGACATTCGCCTGCCGAGAGTTGCCGAAAATCAGCTCGGAAAGATTCGCTGTTTGTTTTGTAAACAAAATAAACGATCCGAAAAAACGCCAAAAACATGCTGTAAATCAATAAGATAATACCCTTTTCTTATTGTAAGTTTTATTTTTAGTGTTATTATTCATACAGGTGAAATCTAAAATGTTTTGGTTAATAATAAATATGCTGTTTTGCACGTTTATTGTGGCTTTAAGCTTGACATGTTGGTTATTGCTTCTTTGTTATAATACCTTCGATTGTTTAAGTCAATAACGTACTGACAAAAGCTATTGAATTTCTATTCAGAAACAAATTCTATAGAACCGCATGTCATTCTTTGTAATAAAAATACCAATACTATAAATTAGGTAATGATAAAAACTTTTTTAGTCTCTATTAACATGTCTGTTCATGCTTCTTTATGATATAAGAATTGCCAACACTATAAATTGGATAGTGATAAAAGATATTACGTAGCTATTCAAACACCAATTCTTTACATTCCATTTATTGTTATCGTATAAGTAAATAATTACTGACATGTCGGTTCATGTTTCTTTGTGATTAAAGAAATTACAACACTATAAATTGGGTTATGACAAAAGACATTAATTCTCTATTGATACACATGTTCTTTGAAGCGCATTCCTTGTATTGTCATTCAAAGAGTTCTATTATTGAAGATATTGGTAAAAGGTGTTATATAATTGATTTGTATAGACTTGTTCATAAAAAGGTGTTTATCGGCTTTTCGCTGCGCGTTACAGACAATAAATGTTTCATTTTAGGAATAGGTTGTGGTTCTTTGATATAATATGTATTTAAAATCACTTTTAAAACCTGGAAAGATGTTTTAAAATAAAATGTCTTTCATTTTATCTTTGCTTTAGCAATCACAATATAGATTATATGAAATAACGAGTAATGTATTTGTACTAAACGAATTAAAACATGATATATATCGCAAACATTCACCATGAATACCGCGTGTATGTTAATGACGTGGTCGTGGGCTAGACTACTGAACATTTGAGTGTGGTCAACCGCCGCCAGCGACCGCCAACGCCAATGAGCGCCAGCGACCGCCACCGCCAACGACCGCCACCGCCCGCTGCTGCCTCCTCCGCCTCCTCTTCCTCCGCCTCCTCCACCTCCTCCTCCTCCGCCTAATCCTACTCCGCCGCCGCCGACACAACCACTACCATCACTTCTACTACGACTTTATATTTTCAAAAAAATGATTAGTACAAACGAAAAATAAGACGCAACGCATGAATTCAGTTTACAATTTTATTTTTAAAAACGTAGATTGGTGGTTTACATTTCATGGAATCTTATAATTATACAAATATTTTAAATGTACAATAATTACACGCTTCTAACACTTGACACAAATGTCTTTACACTTCGCAACCATTACAATGTCACTGGCTATGGTATATACTATTTGTAATTATCAAGATTTTTTGCGGGGATTAATATTGTGTCTTGTCTGTACTTTTTGTAACTCTACAACTGTCTTGATGGCAGCGTCTGTTGGTTCATCTGATAAAGCTTTCAGTCGCTCGGCAGCTTTCATTATATTTCTGTACAAAGGACTTTTGTTTACATAATAAAACCAAGTGAGCATGTCCGACAAATAAGCTCTGGCCTGTGTACGAACTTCCGGTATCATGTCATTTATAGCTTTGCATTGCGCAACCGCATTTGTGTCACCTTCTTCGATGTAACGTTGAGACTTGGCTAGTATGATAGGGTCGTATTTGTTATTTATTTGATACATGATAAGATGTTGGAGGAAAGCGTCGTATTTCTCTGTCTGGTGCTCGTTTTCCCTGTTACATTTATCTTCGCTGTCTCCGATTGAGCAATATTTAATCTCGGTACCGAATGTATATGTGACAGTTTTCCAGTGTGTGTTCTGAATAATCGGATAGACTATTAACATCGCTGTATTCGTATTCACTTTCGCACTCGAACTGTCGTTTAGTGTGTTGTCTGGGATACATAGCTATTCTTTTAGGGGTGTATTTCGTTTCCTTGTCCCAGTCGTAGCTTCTCTTTTGTGATGGCATGGAATATTCAGCTACACTATACTTATCAACATTGTTGATTCATTGTTTTCTGCGAATATGTCGGAATGTAAGCGATCGTGTTCGGGTGTACTAGATTTCAAATCCATGACGAGGTAACCTTAGGGCCTATTGACAGACTTCTCGAATCGTTTCATGAATACCATATATGACGAAGGGTATATTCTTCTTGATAAAGTCGCGACTTGTTTTCTGTCTATAGGATTGTTAAATAAAACCAGGTACTGTGTATTGAGGGCTATATCTCTACACGCTTTTCATTGAGGGAACAGGTTTTGGGTCAAGTATACGATCGAAATATTTCTAAGATGTCTGCCTTTGGTAAACATATCGGCTATCCTCTGATCGCATTTTGCTTCCGTCATTAAATCGTCAAATACAATAAGATTGCGATCGGCAATGTTGACAAAATCATTGTCACTAAGGCGGTCTGGAATGCCGTTAATGAATTAGATGTTTGTAATATGTCTTTTTAATTCATCATACACGGGTTGCCACTGTCCGTAACACCAAATGATGCTCTAGGGCCCTGGGTGAATTAGCGATGAAAGAAGCAGTTGCTTCGTCCACTGAGTCTTGCCGCTTCCGCTAGGTCCTGACACTACCATTGAAAATGGATGATGAAACGCCAAATTGCTCGAATCTGATACACGCGACCTTTTCATTGTAGGTGTGACTGTATGTCCCGGTGAAATTCGTTCAGAGTGTTTTGACGAATTTTTTTAACCGTGCTTATTTCTTTCGTGTCTGATCATGTTGTCTCTTCTTGAAAAGTAAATCTGACACGTCGAAAAGTAATAATCGTTCATTGTTAAATGTGGAAATCATCTTTAAATAATGTCTCATTCTTATGTTGTTTTCGTATGGCAATGAAGGGTGTTTTACGTAAGAAGCGCTTTGCTAAGTACCATTTCTCTTTCATAGTCATGGAATTATTTACGTTATACATCTCCGGAAAAAAAGGACTTCGAGTCAGTGCTCCATTGTTAGATCGACTAGAAGGACGTTGGGAATGCGCCCTTACAGAACTTTCAATGACTTTAGATTTTTTACCAAAACGCAGGAGATTGTATCTCTGCTGCGATCTTCTCGACTACACCTGGATTAACGATAATCAGTATCCGATATTGCGGAGCATCGAAGTGGGCATTCGATATAGAAATAGCATATCTTTGAAGTTTATGAACTTGTTATACATACCATTACAACGGAAAAATCGAGAGATTCAGTTTACTTCGTAGATGAAGACTTCATCCCAATGCAGTTAATTTCTGACGACTTTCTGTGCATGTTGCGATTTAGAAGGACATTGTAATGGTTGCGAAGTGTAAAGACATTTTTGTCAAGCGTGTAATTATTGTACATTAAAATACATTTATGTATGTGTATTATGATTTTAAGATTCCATGAAATGTAAACCACCAATCTACGTTTTTGAAAATAAAAGTGTAATATGTATTTATGCGTTGCGTCTTATTTTTCGTTTGTACCTACCATTTTTTAAAAATATAATGTCGTAGTAGAAGTTATGGTGGTGGTTGTGGTGGCGGCGGCGGAGGAGGAGGAGGCGGAGGAGGAGGCGGCAGAGGAGGAGGAGGCGGCGGCGGCGCAGGAGGAGGCGGAGGAGGAGGCGGAGGAGCGGGCGGTGACGGTCGTTGACGGTCGTTGGCGGTGGCTGTCGCTGGCGGTGGTGGTCGTTGGCTGTCGCTGGTGGCGGTTGATCACGCTTAAATGTTCAGTTGTCTAACCCACGCCAACGTCATTAACATACACGCGGTTTTCATGGTGTATGTTTGCGATATATATCATGTTCCAATTCTTTTAGTACAAATACATTACTCGTTATTTCATAGAATCTATATTGTGATTGCTAAAGCAAAGATAAAATGAAAGACATTTTATTTTAAAACATCTTTCCAGGTTTTAAAAGTAATTTTAAATACGTACATATTATATCAAAGAACCACAACCTATTCCTTAAATGAAACATTTATTGTCTGTAACGCGCAGCGAAAAGCCGATAAACAACTTTTTTATGAACAAGTCTATACAAATCAATTATATAACACCTTTTACCAATATCTTCAATAATAGAACTCTTTGAATGACAATACGAGGAATGCGCTTCAAAGAACATGTGTATCAATAGAGAATTAATGTCTTTTGTCATAACCCAATTTATAGTGTTGTAATTTCTTTAAGGTGGTATCATTTGTCACAATATACTGTTAAAGAGAGGAGGAGTGTGGTTTCCTTTTTCATAAAATTTCATGTTATTTAGTAATTATAAATCTTTTTATTACTTCAGATATCAATTATAGGGCATATAAATGTTACAGGTCAATCAGGACTTATAAAAAATTAGAAATATGAAACAATTTCTCTCACTGATTGTAGCCTTATTGCCGGGAGTCCAAACTATCAAAATTATCCACCATTTATAGTATTGGTATTTTTATAACAAAGAATGACATGCGGTTCTATAGAATTTGTTTCTGAATAGAAATTCAAAAGCTTTTGTCATTACGTTATTGACTTAAACAATCGAAGGTATTATAACAAAGAAGCAAGAACCAACATGTCAAGCTTAACACATTTTAAAACGGGAATATCAAAAATGCGTACGACAATGACGAAAATGAAAACATTGTCTATTGAAAAATACATGTAAACGTACAAAACCGTGTTTAAACATAATAAAAATGAAAACATCATTAACAAATATTTCAACCATGTATATATAATACGCTGGCAGTATAAAAATAGAAACACATTTTTAAAACGGTGATATCACGAAAATGTGCTGTTGGTGGCAGCGGCGGCGGCGGTTGATCACGCTTACATACTCAGCAGTCTAACCCACGTTATATTACCGGCATGTTTGGATAGCGTGGAGTAAAGATCGGGTACGTGTATACTGTCAGAAAAATATCTCGTATTTTCATTTACTGTGATCGCTAAAGATTAAATGAAAGACATTTTAAAACAACTTCATGCTTTAAAAGTAATTTAAAATAAATTTAAAGAAACACAACCCAGTCCTAAAATGAAACATTTAATGTCTGTGACGCGGAGCCAAAAGCCGATAAACACCTTTGATGAACAAGTCTATATACAAATCAGTTGACACCTTTTACCAATATCTTCAATAATCTTGAATAATGGAATGCGCTTCAAAGAACACGTGTATCAAGTGAGAATAATGTCTATTGTCATTACCTCATTTATAGTATCGGTATTTCTCTATAACAAAGAAGCAAGAACAGACATGTCCATAATTATATATATGATAACAATGAATGGAATTTAAAGAATTGGCGTATGAATAGCTACGTGATTTCTATTATTACTATCCAATTCATAGTATTGGCATTTCTTATATAACAAAGAAATCTATAGAACCGGCCTATCCATGGAAAATGTAATATCTTTTGTTATTAATTTATATCATTGACTCGAATCATAAAAGGTATTTCTGATAACAATGAATGGAATGCAATCTATTGCATCGGCCTATGAATAGAGACTAAATGCCTTTGTCATTATATTATTAACTTAAACAATCGAAGTTATTTCTTTTATTAAACAAAGAAGCAAGAACTGACATGTCAATAGAGACTAAAAATGTCTTACATCATTACCTAGTTTATAGTATTGGCATTTCTTTTATAACAAAGAACGGAATGTGGTTCTATAGAACCCGTGTTTCAATAGAGTTGTAAAGTCTATTATCATTATACAATTTATATTATTGTCTATCACAATCGTAGGTAATTGAAAGGAATCAAAAGAACCGAAATCATAAAGTCTATTATCCGATATTATTGACTCTAACAATAAATGAGCCAATAGAAAAGCTACGTTAATAAATAGAAAGAAATGAACCAATAGAAACGCTTTTCGAACTATGAATGTCTTTGAACGTTGATGTTCATTTAGTCGCTGGACACCGAAGAGTGAACATCAAGGTATTTGCGATATTTTTTTATTTTTCTTCATGACGTCATATTAACTTTATCATGTGTTTTTTGTTTTCAGAAAATGATGTAATCTTTTTTAGATGTTTATTTCAGAAAATGATGTAATACATTATTGTTTTTAATGTAGTAATCTGTTTTTAGAAAATGATGTAATATATTTATGATCTTTTTTTTTCAAAAATATGTTATATATATTGCCTGACTGACTAACGTAATCCGCTTAAATGAGATTTTATTTATGGAAACAAGATGGCCGTTATCTAGGTCATGTAATTATAGGAACAAGATGGCCGCGATCTAGGTCATGTTTCGTCACAAGATGGCCGCTAAGTAGGTCATGTATTTTAGCAACAAGATCGCCGCTAACTAGGTCAAGTTACGTAATGTTGCGTAATGTTTCGTAATGTTTGTTTGAGGTTAAAGAGACCCAGGTACTACTCACAGCGTTTTGTTTTTAATTAAAACTATTTTGATGTTGAATTTCGAAATTGTTGTCGCTAAAGATTTTGAAATATAATGTTTTCATTTCTGTTTAAAATCAAAATGACCATGGACCAAAACAAATGAACGGGACTGCGATATTCAGGTCCGAGTTTAGTTATATGACACTTTGCTGGTGTTTACATGTGCCCGAGGCAGCGTGTCACTATCACGAAATCACTCAATAAACAGGAAATTTTGGAGCCCTGATCAAGACCAAGTCTCTTAATATTAATTAATATAATTGTAAAACCCATTCTAAATGCAGTTAAATTTATGTTTCATTATTTATCCTTTTCCATATTTTTAAATCCTGAGATTTTGGATCCGAAGAAGAACCTTATGGTCCGGAGATTTCAGATAAAATCCTGAGATTTTGGAGGTCTGCGAACATTGTATCTTCTTTCTACATCATCCCCGTAACACGTAGATATTCATGAAATGTGACTAACTATTGTCTATTGACTATGGCAGCCGATTTTATAAAAAAAAAAACGATGTTCATAATAACATGAATAAGACGTAAACTACTATGTGATCTGCCATTTCAACGCTACATATTATAGTTATAGAAATATGGGACTGAACTCGTGAAAATTTTTAGGTATTCGAAAAGATAACGCTTGAAGTGACAATAACAGTTAAGTTCAATTTTATGATTTGAGATAATTAATTTTAAGTCTCCTCAAATGTCAGATATCAAACATGTTTTTACACCTCAATATGTCACCATCGTTTTCTGGGCAGAATTGGAATGGGAACATTGTGTCAAATATATAGGGACAATAAACAGTAACACGGTCGTGTTCAAAGTATGAATTCTAGTTCCTAAACATAAACATAAATACGAAATTAAACAGTAAATGTTAGTTTTAAACATATGTTTGGACGAAATAAAAAAAGTAAACACAATTACTCACTGTGTTAGAGTGAGTAAATCAATTATTCTCTAATGTTCTATACATCACATAACAACATCATATTTAGGAATAAGGTTTCGTATTTGCCAGTACTTATATTACAATAAAATTAAAGCGGTTTTTTCTGGAAATGTGCTTTGTTGCTGTACATCTGGATCTGTCATCTCAAGGCTGTAAGTCTATTCTGTAAAGAGACTAAAACAGATTTGAATAAAATATAATCAATAATGTTACAATGAAACATCTTCAATAAATGGGTTTAACAACATCAAGGATTAATT
>JAZAYU010000051.1:3424233-3431733 GCA_038501625.1 Corbicula japonica
CTATCTATCTATCTATCTATCTATCTATCTATCTATCTATCTATCTATCTATCTATCTATCTATCTATCTATCTATCTATCTATCTATCTATCTATCTATCTATCTATCTATCTATCTATCTATCTATCTATCTATCTATCTATCTATCTATCTATCTATCTATCTATCTATCTATCTATCTATCTATCTATCTATCTATCTATCTATCTATCTATCTATCTATCTATCTATCTATCTATCTATCTATCTATCTATCTATCTATCTATCTATCTATCTATCTATCTATCTATCTATCTATCTATCTATCTATCTATCTATCTATCTATCTATCTATCTATCTATCTATCTATCTATCTATCTATCTATCTATCTATCTATCTATCTATCTATCTATCTATCTATCTATCTATCTATCTATCTATCTATCTATCTATCTATCTATCTATCTATCTATCTATCTATCTATCTATCTATCTATCTATCTATCTATCTATCTATCTATCTATCTATCTATCTATCTATCTATCTATCTATCTATCTATCTATCTATCTATCTATCTATCTATCTATCTATCTATCTATCTATCTATCTATCTATCTATCTATCTATCTATCTATCTATCTATCTATCTATCTATCTATCTATCTATCTATCTATCTATCTATCTATCTATCTATCTATCTATCTATCTATCTATCTATCTATCTATCTATCTATCTATCTATCTATCTATCTATCTATCTATCTATCTATCTATCTATCTATCTATCTATCTATCTATCTATCTATCTATCTATCTATCTATCTATCTATCTATCTATCTATCTATCTATCTATCTATCTATCTATCTATCTATCTATCTATCTATCTATCTATCTATCTATCTATCTATCTATCTATCTATCTATCTATCTATCTATCTATCTATCTATCTATCTATCTATCTATCTATCTATCTATCTATCTATCTATCTATCTATCTATCTATCTATCTATCTATCTATCTATCTATCTATCTATCTATCTATCTATCTATCTATCTATCTATCTATCTATCTATCTATCTATCTATCTATCTATCTATCTATCTATCTATCTATCTATCTATCTATCTATCTATCTATCTATCTATCTATCTATCTATCTATCTATCTATCTATCTATCTATCTATCTATCTATCTATCTATCTATCTATCTATCTATCTATCTATCTATCTATCTATCTATCTATCTATCTATCTATCTATCTATCTATCTATCTATCTATCTATCTATCTATCTATCTATCTATCTATCTATCTATCTATCTATCTATCTATCTATCTATCTATCTATCTATCTATCTATCTATCTATCTATCTATCTATCTATCTATCGATCGATCTATCTATCTATCTATCTATCGATCGATCGATCGATCGATCGATCGATCGATCGATCGATCGATCGATCGATCGATCGATCGATCTATCTATCTATCTATCTATCTATCTTATCTATCTTATCTATCTTATCTATCTTATCTATCTTATCTATCTTATCTATCTTATCTATCTTATCTATCTATCTATCAATCAATCAATCAATCAATCAATCAATCAATCAACCAAGTCAATCAAGTCAATCAGTCAACCGACTAATAGATCTATCAATTAAATAAATCTATTAACAAACCCTCAATATGCTAACGAACGATTCGCTAGGTTACATGATTTCAATGAAATAAACATTAAATCATTCTGTCTTAAGTTACATATAAAAGCTACAAACAGTCAAGATCTTCTAGGTTAAACGCGAGAGAATTGGTTTAGATATAGAATGGATCTGACATACGTTTAAACGATAATCAATTCAAACTTAAGGTATTTCATAGCCCCACTAGTACAGTTGCACTAATGATGGGCTGTGAAAATTAAATCATCATTTTTTCAACAATTTCCAAACAAACTGTTATTATATTGCTACAAACAGATGAATATTGATAATAACAGAAGACAATTGTTGAAAAAAATGAATTTTTGTTAGAAAAGTAATAAAATGTGGTACCTGCTATGTTGTCTAATCTGGGTGTCAAAATAAAGCATTTTCCACTCAAATAAATCCAAAACAATTAATTACAATATCCAGTTCAATGTTCCATCTAGGGTCACCCAGTGTTACTTTTTTAAAATAACTTTTAAACATTGACTATTATGAATTTCAAAACACTGCACAAATACCATTACACAAGATTTACATTGTTATACATGTAGAGATTAAACTGTCCTACAGGTAAACTCAAGTGGGCATGATTTGCATGCTTTTTGCATGGGTGAGTGACCTCATGGGACAATGGATGATGTGTTTGGATTTTGATTTATAAGAGCAATATTTTCAAGTTATTTTGAAAAAGTAACACTGAGTGACCCTAGATGGAACATTAAACTGGATATTGTAATTAATTATTTTTTTATATATTTGAGCGGAAAGTGCTTTATTTTGACACCCGGATTAGACAACATAGCAAGTTCGATGTAAAATATAAATATTAAACAATAATGCCTATAATCATAGGGTTAAAGACACCGATAATTTGTATCGAAGAGTATCTTCAACGTAACCATCTTGGCAATGCCACTTTCCAACTCGCAAGACTTAAATAATTGTATAACATTTATTTTCCAATTCGCTTCAACCGAACGAATATAAATTATTTATACCGTATTCTAGTTATTCATAGATTAAGTTATGACAATAGGAATAGTCGTATAGAATTGCTATATCATATCCGAAAAAACATCTGTAACCGTTTGAATAATGGTATCTCAAAACTGTAAAACTTTCTAAAATTCACCGATAGTGCGAAAGTTTAATGCTGACCATATCAATATTCCAATTGGAAAACCTTTAACAACACGCAAAATTCAAGCCGACATATAATATGGTGTAATATAAATCGATCGGTTATTGTAAACTTATGTTAAGAAAGTAATCATTAATATATATATGTATATATATTTCTGGCACTAGCAAAAGTAATGTATGCAATTCGAAAATGAGTAATGCTACCAGTTATTTCCCCGTTAATTCTACAGACTGCTATAATATTGGATGTAAAAATTAGCCAATATAACATACATGTATTAATTAAATGAACGAGATTTGATCGAAAGAAGAAATTACTCCTATCAGTTTTCAACATCACAAATAAAAGAGTTTAAAATTTTGTATCGTTTCCGTCGTTTGAGACTAAAATAGAGTAAACGCTTAATTCTAAAAAAAATTGATAAGCAGAAGTAAAGGTGACCAAATTTCAATTTGTGACGCACGTGTATACACTTGATAAAAGGTACAACAGCTTTCTTGAAATAATTTCAGATTCTCATGTCATCCAAGGAACTTTCCTAATCCACGTTCAGTCTTACGCGAAGTTATAGTTACAGGAATGAATGTGAGCTACTGATCTTAATGTATCAATTAAAAATAAACACAAAGAATATAACTATTATAATATTTGAACGGATCGACTAAGTTGTACCTCGTCATTTTAACAGATGCCAGCGCTTTCACTATTTCCAAGGTTTCACTGAATGTTTGAAGACAAGAAATGTGCACTTATTTCACGTTTAATATATGTATAAAGAAGAACCGCTATGTATTATTGACACGAATTAAACTATTAAATATAAAAAGAAAACATTCGGTACCTGTTAGCTACCTTGAATGATCAATTGCGTTTATTATTAATTTATTTTATAGCATTAAATCTACAAATAAAGCTGGTACCGTCATTTCCTCGAATCCACGTGTCAAACTGTATATTCACTTTGTTCTTACGTATCATGACCATTGTGCCACAACACCCGCCAAAGCAAACTCCGCTCTTCATAGCTTAAGTGTAAGAACTGCAGAACTTTCCATAGCATTAAGTGATATGCTGGGCTCAAACTGGCATAAAGTTATAAAAATCGATGAATTGTTGACCTAAAACTACTTATCATACTAATTATTTTCAAGCTGTTAGCATTTAAATAAACGAATGTCAATAATGAAAAGCAAAACAAATCTTTAAACGGGTTGGATGCTGAAAGACGAATACCAAATTTCAATAAACGATCTATTTGCCTACAGAAACCGATGATTCAGTCCGCTCGACTAAGCAGTCACTTGAACATCAATGTCTTCTTGAACATCAATGTCTTCTTAAAATCATATTTGGAAGTCAACCAAGCAATACACTTGTTTAAAAAACCGTAAATGTATTAAACACTTGAAAATTATAAAATCATGTTTCAATAAAGTCGTAAGTCAGCTAAAGAAGAATACAAGGCTCTATATATCAATTAGAATATCCCCCAGAACATGTATCCTTTATTTCGAATTAGAGAAAAGCAAGGCATATTCAATTCGTACCGGATTCGACATTCTTAACGTGCTACTGAATACGCAATCTGAATAACAACAAGCCTGAACAAATGTACAAAAATTATGTTTTCATCTTCGCTGTTTGCAAATTATCAACTAAAAGTAACGTTCATTTACATTCCTGATAGTTTCTAAAGTTCAACGCTTAAACTTTACTTTGACTAGTCAATTCGTTATAAACTTGCACATTTTGCGATGAGACCTCAATTGCAACACCGAAAACATCAACAACTGTTGTACGGTTACTAGTATTGTTCTTCAATTTTATCCCCCACATTCCATAGGCCGTAACCGCATATTGCAGATGTCTTTGACAAGCCGATTCGAATCGTAAGTTAACTGTTTAAACTCTCAATACTAAAGCCGTCAAGCATAATCAGTACACAAAATTGAATTATCAAAAGAAAAAGAAATAAAACGCATTTCCAGAAATGCAATCACTTAGTCTAGGATACATAATTCAGGAACGTCGACTCTGTAATCCCCATGTTCTTCATACAGTAATCATCACAAGGCTTCCATTACAACTACTACTTTAGGATATATCATTCAGGAATGCTAACTCGGTATTCCTTCATTCATCATTCAGCCACCATCATGAGGCTTCCAATTTAAACCTGAAAAGATCTGTGCATTTCAATATCACAAGGAAATTGCTAGTCTACGAATAAAATAATTTTCTTTTCCCGACATTGTCCAAGCAAGTGAAATCTAATTTCAAAATGATCAATCTATATAAACTTCATCCAAGCTAAGCTTAAAAGCTGGAATAATTTAATGAGATACATACTGTTCAATGGCATATACATATATTAAATATGCTATCTAAAATGTATGTGTCCTTTATCGCTCAAGTCTTATCGCAAAGATAAAAAAAATCATATTGTAGATCTACCATACGTGTCAACAAAACAAATTATAAAATTGTTAATGAAAGATTATTCTTCTATTACACAGTGCTCTTTATTACATTTCCATTTGCACCGTATAAACGTAATATCAAAATTATTATTTATGAAAGACGTTTTCCTTCCTAAGCTCTGAAAACTGACACGATGAAAACAGATCTGACAATAATTTGTCACCGGGTTCCGAATATCGCATTTGTTGCCGATTCCCTGCTAAAGTTGCCTCAATATTCTAGCGGCACTGCATGAATATTTCGTGAATCATCACAACGAAATACCTTGGAACATACATGTAAATTATTACGTTAAACCATGAAATAGTACAATTATTATGACATAAACAATCATCCACGGCGAATAATATTATAATAAAACATGAACTAAATGAACAACCTACATATACTATACGCCATAATTTGTTGTTGTTTAACTGTCGTGAAAATAATAAAACACAAAAATTCCTATTTTACCTCAAAAAAGTTTAGGCTTTTTGCACGCTATGCATCGGTTAACTAATATTCTTTAAAAAATATATATCAATTATTTAAATAAAACACTGAAAATAAAGTAACTGTACGTCATGCTATGAGACCGAGTAATGTCACGTGGCACCCTCAATCGTACAAGTTATCAAATAAAAAAACAACGGCTAACTCCGGCCCACCAGTTTAGTAATTGCGACGTCTAGGAGTAACCCAGTTAAGCAAGTAGCCGAAATACAAAGAAAACAATAATTTATCAAAAGATAACTGAATTATATAAACTGACCTTAATACTCCTCTTTGAATCACTATTAAGTTGTCGTCGAAGTATCTTTCAATACACAAAAGCTCATTCCCACTTATCTCGTGTGTTTTGTCCAATATGTTGTAGTCGTCTTCAATCATGACTGGCAAATATGAAAACCTCGAGTGCAGATAGAGTAACATTATTGCCTTATATATCCTTTACACCTCGAAATTCTAGTGTATTCTCCCGCCAAGTCACTAAGCATAACATTACCATAATAAACATAAAACCGTATTTACCGTAAATTTCAATAATTATAAAAGCTTTTTTATTTTCTAAAGCACAACTTTTCGATACAGAGCAAATTTAGTGACATCAAGCATATTAACAAAATTGAAAAAAATAAAACAAAACAGGCACCTTGTAAATAGTGTATTTGATTATACATTTAGCGCACATACATATTTTGATTATACGGCAAAATCCAGGGCGCAAAGCGCCCGGGCGTTGCCGCTAATAGGTTACACGTAATTTATTTAAAACAATGCAATTTATTGAAAAAAGAAAATGTGATTAGTTAAGAGGGATATTTACCCGTGTCTTTTTCTAGCGGCCATTTCGGAAATTATTTTTTGTTCTAAAGATTTTTAAACTGTCTCTAACATACATGCATATTTAAACCATTTTCGTTGCTCATAAAAAATAAACAAGCCGTTCCTCAAATGAAGTTATCCCACAAAAAATGTTTACCTAGGAAGATGTTTTTCGTTATAAAAAAGAACGCCGGCATGATTATTTTGCTACACAGTCAAATAACATTTTTGCTAATAACCCGATTTCCGTTAAGGGACGTGTAACTATGTACGTGGGCTTTACACTAGAATCTAGCGCTGCCGGACACTAGACTCTAGCGATACTAAAATAGTGGCATACCAATTTCTTAAGGGTAAATATCTAGTGCAGTGTACAATTAATTGAATCTATTTTTACATGAAAATCCAATATTTTTCTGTACATTGACAATCATTTCGAATTTGTTGCATGTGAGTTTCAGCCACGATTATTATAAGAAGGGAGGCATAAGAGCATTTGTAATTCTTGGGTCTATAGTTGTCATATTAATGTAAATTTGTGGGGATTAATATGAAGGTCTTTGTCCGTCGAGGGTAATAACGACTTTCAATACATGCAAATATGTAAACTTGAAATTCTTATTGATTAACAGAATTTTAAAAATGACTTGCACCGTTTTGAATGAGCATAGTTACACATTAAATCCAAGTATAATTGCAAGCAGTTTCATGCATTAACCAAAACACTTTTGATGCTGTAAATGAACAAAGTGTACAACAAATTGACACTTCATTATTAATAGAACATAGTTACTCTGCAAGTTATAAAACAACCAAACAAAATGTACAAGATATTATGTGGACTTAACTATTTCCTCCATG
>JAZAYU010000051.1:4036733-4539394 GCA_038501625.1 Corbicula japonica
TTTTGGTAAATATTTTTGAACCTCCGTCATTAACATATCCTAATTACTGTGAATTCCGCACAAATAAAAATTGGCGAATAATCGGCAATGTTTTCGGCAAGTGTAATATTATCAAAGCTCCATCATTGATACACATTCTAATAAGTGTTAATCTCGCAAAAAAGATCAGCAAATTTTTTGGTAAACTTGATATCTTTAACGCTCAGTCATAGGAACATATCCTAAAAAGTCTCTAAGATTATTGATGATTGTGTATCACCACAGCGCATTTTACTGTTAATTTCAGTCTTTGCCCGTTACATGCAAGCGTTTGACACTTGAATATTTATCTATTGTCCAGATGTTAAATTTTATTAAACTTTGTCAAAGGCGAAGAGCAAGAACAATCAAGCCTCGGGGCAAACAAACTGTATCCTGTCACTTCAATTCATGTAGAGTTTGTGTTATATAATCTGAATTTTCGCGTTTGCAAGAGGTGTTGACAGCAATGTCTGTTAATCAATTAACAAAACCTGGTGACAGATTCAAACAACACAGCCTTAGGCAATTATGACGGCTGTGACAATTTTCTACAAACTGAAAAGCAGTGGGGAAATTTGAGAGCAAACTGGCTAAAATATTCAATAAGCATTATTACTCTGGCCAAGTTGAAAAGTGATCTATGCTAATTATATCATAATAAATAATAGTCCTTACAACAAACTTTGCTTACATCAACATCGAATGCTGTTAACAATAATTTCCAAATTATATCTTCAATATGAAAAAGATTTATAAATTTTTTATTACTAAACCAAGAAAAAAATCGGTCTAACTTATATTAAAAATGTTCGTCGAAAATTTACCGATAGATAATGGCAAGATTTAAAAAAATCGTATGTTATATAAGAAACTGTTAAAAAACCTGCCAAAAAAATGAGGTCTTGTAGATCGCGCTTATAAGACGGGTTCCCTACTTTTACGGCTATTTTCCAAGGAAAAAACCCCGTCTTATAAGCGGGAAAATATGGTACTAGAAAAAGTTAGTGTGCTAGAAAAAAAATCTAAGAATGCTCAGTTTGGGATGAGAAAATATGGAATTTGTGAAGGGGAAATCTGGCATTATGACAATTGGTTTGAGGGTAGTATCTCAGCAGCACCTATCACTCACTATCCAAAAACAGTTTTTCATCCAGACTTTTCAAACATGAAACAAACTGATATCAGAGAATGAACACTGCAAATTTATGTAAATACATCATGTGATTTTGAGAAAGATAATCAAAATCTGTTTAAGTTGACCAAGCACGTTAGTTCATCAAGTTTGCAACCATTTTTCATTTGTAATTCAATACTGCTTCCTGGTATTGGGCGTCTTTAGTTTCCTGCAACCCCAAATTTCACACTCACATATTTTTTTTATTCTGCTTAACCAAAGCACACTTAGATTAATGATCTGTTTTTAACAAAGCCTATAAATCACTGAAGCCTGTTGTTGCTCACGGTTATAAAACTGAGAATCGAGATAAATCTTCCACTTTGCAACTTGATTGGTTAAAACTGAGAAAATTCTCAGAATTGACAAATGTAAAGCTTGGGATCTGGGACTGGTTTCTGTTCTGTTTTATAACCTGTGGGCTCAGATCCTGGTCTATACTACTCACTAACATGCCTAATTGAAGCATAAAGGGGTGTTCCATTTTGCAGAGAAATTTGAAATGCAGTAGAACATATTAGGCCATAGAAAATTAATTCCTAGATTCTCTTCCCCACCCGCCCCTCGAAAATCACTCCGCCCGAACGTTTTTTATTTTGAAAAAAAAAATATATGTACATCAAAATTTACCTTACGTTCATTTTTATTTAACGTTATTTTAATAATAGCATTTCTGTTCAACGTTCTTAATTCTTATAATGAAAACGAAAGTTGTTAAAAATTCAACGTTCGCATTTCTTCTTCTTCCCAAATATGCAGGGCTCACTTCGGAGCATCGTCGCATTTAAATTAAATTTTAATAACACATAGACTAATATGAACGAAGTATATTTCTGACCGTCCAACGATTGACGTATATTTCTGACCGTGCATTTTAATTTACAATGTTTAAGTCCGATGTTTATAATATTTATTACGAGTGATAAATGATATGAACGACATATATTTTTAATCATGCGAATAGCTTGCCTCTAAAATATCCGAGAATTATTACATGTACATTGACTAAAATCATCCAGTTTATAACTGCTATGAACATCTGTTGAACACCTGGTCATTGACCGTTTTGATCTAACATGTCAGCGATGCTTGTGTAATTAACATCAAAGACGCCGACATCAACATGAAACGGTGCGCACTGCTCGAAAATCGATTGACTCTCTTGTACAAAAGAATTTCAAACCGTCGACTAACTGGGATGATTTCATTTCTTAATCAGCTGATTGTTTGTTGACAGCCTATCTGTGATAATTATAGCTTATTTCTGATCAGGTTGTGTTTTATCTGCAGTACCGGCACTTCGCCGAATTAGCAGTTTGCAACTAATCTATTGCGACAGCCATCACATTTTTTTTCGGCAATGTTGATTATACAACAATAGGATGTTTATTAAACTGCTTGAAAAACGTCAGCAGAAATTTCAAAGGAAGAAACGTCTGGCATGTGTTGACGTATTCTGGACTTACAATTACGGACGTGTCAATTAATGTACATATTTCTAAATTTTCGGACGATCTTTTTTAAATAAAAATTCTCGTCTCTAAATATTCGTTCAGCCAGATAAAATAATTATTTTTTTCCGTCCGAAGACTTAGATAAAATACGTTATATAAATTTATTTTAAAATAGTAATCACTTATACAACAACAAATTCTTATATATTGCCAATATATAGATACGTTCACAGTGAGAATGAAAAACAAAAATTAAAAAATAAAACCCACCCACCTGCCCCATTTTTTCCCAAAATTAGGATGAGAATCTAAGAATTAATTTTCTATGGCCTTATGATGACACATCAAAATCAACCATACTGTGTATATGATAAAAACATTGCCAAGCATTATAACTTACAAGCCAAATAATAACATCACAATCTGTTTCATTGTCAATGCTTAATATGTAAGTGCTTATATAAATATGCAGTGTTAATTCTCTAATGGATATTCTTTGTAACTAATGTTTTTTGTAAATATTTTACTGGAATTATGTGTAAAGGAAGGAAAATAGAAGTACAAGTTCATTAGCAATATTAAGAACTACCCAGTGCAGGACTGGAGGTTATAAAGCTGAGATTGGAAACCAGTCTCAAACTTAAGCATCTGATTGGCTGAAATGGCGACTGGTCGCCATTTCAGCCAATCAGATGCTTGAGATTTGAGACTGGTTTCCATGCTCAGTTTTATAACCTTGGGCACTGCTATTTAAGACCAGAATATTTGGGACATAATTTCCAAGGATGTATTTTATACATGTTTGATTGTCCAAAGGATATTCCAAGAAGAAATATGCAAAAAACACAAGTACTCTAAGTATTCCCTTTTTTTGTTCATAAGTGGCCTTTGCCAAAATGTATAACATCTTGGGTGAAGGTTGGGAGAGAAAGGCTTGTCCCTTTGATGCTGCTTCAACTAACAATTTCCATTTTCTTCTTCAGATGACAATAAAATACTAACTAAATATTCAAAAAAAATCTTTAAAAAATGAGTGCTTGCTTGATTGCATGAAAATCTGTTATATTAGCACTGGACGTGACAATTCCTTATTATTTCCTCATGTAACTGACAACATACCTGCAGACACAAAGCAATTCTACTGGTAAGGTCTGACCAAACTCGCAAGAACAAATTATTATTTTACTGCCATATCATCTAATTTCACATGGACAAATTTTTGTGCAGTTTTATTAATATTCTCATAAAAAAGCTATCACATAGTTATAACTTGGTTTTGGATTTGATTTCGCACATTTTCCTTTGAAAATTAAACCCACATGAAATTTACTGATACCACAGTAATTCCTATATAAAGAAGTAGGAAACTTACCCTATAACTACAATGATAAAATCTAGAATGTTCCAGCCATTGCGGAGGTAAGCACCAGAATGAAGAATAAAACCATAGGCTATAATCTTCATACCACACTCCACAGTGAATATCACAAGAAATATATACTCCACAGTCTCCTGCAAATAAAGAGAAAATACAAAACATATTATATCAATCATTTACTTCTTCATAAGTTTCATAAAATCAAGGTCAAACAGTCTTAAAAGTTGGTCAGAAAGCAGCTTGCCAGCAACAGAATGTGTTTTCAGTCACCAATGGTCACCATTTTCCGGACTCGCTAGAACTGGAAATAACTGCGCCAATTTGCAGAATCGCAAACAAAATATTCTAGCACCATCAGACTTCTGTCCATACCCAGGGAAATCAGAGATCAGATATCCTGCAAACCACTAAATTCCTCTAACTCTGGGGGTTTATGTCAAAGTAACTTGAGAGGTGTTTCTGTCCACAAAATGAGTATAAAAGATTTGTTACACAGAGGCCAGGATATAATTATACATGATTGTCCTACACATGGTTTCGTCTTTGCTTCATTTCACAACTAGGGAAAATATGCTCCCTACCCACACACCACCACTATTTTGACACTAGTTTGCCTGTAAGCGTCAGGTGGGGAGGGTGTTCTACCATATTTAAGCATTATTAATACCAGTGTGAAAATGAACAATCAAAAGTTGATCAGTAAGCACAGTCAGCTCCTGGACAAGATGATTGTGTTCTTGGTCAATAATGGACATAATTTTCTCAACTTGCTAACACTTGAAATCATTGGGTCACATTTACAAACTTATTAACAACTAACATTTCACCATACCCAGTGAATAACATATAGACTAATCTAACAGCTACCAAACTAAAACATATCTTGACATGTCTGACATAGGGTCCCATTTTTCATTTAATGAACAAGACCAGTATTCCCCTAACACCAACCCACCCCTCCACATGTTTAACACTAAGCTTCTTGCTGGAAATCAATAGCCTTTTTCATGGGGGAGGGAGATTTTTAGTTCCATAAAATTACAGTATAAAAATGAAAACCAAATCAATCAATCTCACAACAGACATTTCTTAGGAAATAATTTCTCTTCATTAAATTGATTAACAGATTAGTGTTTTTCACCAAATTTGTATTCCATAAATTAACAAATCTGTTACATTTCTGGAATGTGGTGTTGTAATAAAGTAGATGATACTGTACACAATTGATTTTAGTTGCTATGGGAACTGATACACACTGTAATTCACCTGGGGTGCTACTCTTTTCTTTAGATCAATTTTCACTCTCCACATCCTCTAGAAATGAGGCAGTAATTCCAGTAAAGATTAGAATCTATGAGAAAATGCCAGATTTGGCTGTTCTCTACTATCAACCATAACTGGAGCAGCAGATCCCGGAAGTGACATGTTACATCATATGTCGATTGTAAAACTGAGAATAGAAACCAGTCTTAAATCTCATGCATCTGATTGGCTGAAATGGCAACTGGTTGCCATTTCAGCCAACCAGGCGCTTGAGATTTTAGACTGGTTTTTATTCTCTGATTAATAATCTTCAGCCCTAAAATAAGCAGCTTGTCATTTCAATCTAATATTTTACTTTACAGCTGAAGGCAAATAAAATCTGCATGCTCCACACACCGACAAATCATTAATCTGAAATAACTAATTTTGCTGCATCTTAGTCTAACAATATTTTTTGCTCAAGCTTGAGGATTAATCCACCATGTCTGGGTTTTGAAATATAATGTATATATAATATGCAATATGGCTGTCAATGATTAGACCGATGTGCCATCAAGAATTTAACATTATTCCTAAATATTGTGTCATAATTTTTTATAAAAGTAATATGATGTAGAATCACGTATTTATATCAACATGATAGATTAGGATAAATATTGGCTCCTTCCAATTAAAAATAGATTTTATAAAGTCGTTTTAATCACATCAAATGTTTTTAATCATTTAACTGTATAAAATTCCTATTACACAAATCTCTTAGCAAATTTTCAGCCAGGCAACCTGCCTCCATGCTTGGTTGAATATTTTTAAACAGCTGTTTCTTACAGATACAAATGTTTTTCTTTCCTTCCTCAAGAAAAAAAAATGAATGACAAAACAAGACAAACATATTTCACAATAAAAACTGGCAACAGATCAAAGACAGGATGGGTTTGCTGCAAGGAAATATATTACAAATTTCATGAATGAATGAAATCTGGTGAGGTTGATGCCAGTTGTTGCAAATGGCTGCAAATTCAAGAATACTTCACTGAATCCTTCCCGGTGCACTGTAAGTTTTATATCACAAAGGGGTTACCATTCCAACTTGCATAAAATGGAAAGAATTGTTGCTGTGAGGTGCTGTTGGTTAAAACACAAAAGGACAATATTGTCCTGGCTGACTCACCTGATAAACTTGGCTTCTTTAACAGAAGTTTCAAACCACAAATATAACTAATGACATCATCAACTGTTACACAGTGACAAACAGTAATTGAATTAATGAAAAAGATATTAATACAACCAGTAACCAAATATTCAATCGTCATTAAAACATATTTGACCTGGTAACCCAGTCTTGTAAAACAAAACTGTGCTGATTATTTAAAGCAGCCCAATCAATTAAAGCAGAACAAAAAAGAATATAACCAGAAATCATTTGATGTCCTGGTGACTAGTTTTGAAGCAGAATGTCCAGTTAAAGGCAAAGCCTTTATACAGATTATACCATACATGTAAAATAATAAAGAAGTAAGCGAGTAATAATATAGGGTTCAAGGCTGCGGAAAAGTGTCAAAGTCAAGACAATATGATAACCATAATGGTCTTGCCAGGGCTAAGAACTACATCTGAACACTGAAATCAACCAACATGGCATTTATTGCATTTTGAAATATCAGTTCATTTATATTACAGCCACATGTTCATCATCACAAACACAATATAATTAACAAACTGCTTCAAAATCAGCAAGGAAAAGCAACATATCGACCAGCAGAACAGTTACCTGGGAGTGAAGCAATATGGCAGAGGTTAACAGGTAAATTTGTGTAGGAGAGACAACTTGTTCTAACTATTTTATATAAATGTTTTCTCTGAGATTCTGGCACACTTCCTGAATGTTTACTTGTAAGTTATTGTCTGATGAAGTGTTTCTACTCCTTGGATCTAAATCTGTTGCTTATCCCAAGGGTGTGTTACAACAAGTGAAGTTTGTACTCTGCTTTTTATTCACTGAACTTTCTTACAGTGCTCAGGCTTTCATCAGATTGATACAATATGTAATTCTGACAGAGAAGAGAGACAGCAGGGCGAGGGAGCCTGATTCATTTTCTGTGTTACCCCAAATTGAACTCTTATTTGGTGTTTTCATTTATTTGACTATTCATCAATGGAAGTCAGTGTGCACAGACACCAAACTGTGGTAAAAGACAGGTGATTATCATCTGATCCAGACCAACAGAAATCTGCATTGTAAAACTATTTGGTTCTAATTTCCTGGCTATTTCCTCAGAATTGAACGAAGTGAAATTAAAATTTGAAAAATCCTTGACCCCAATTGGTCATCAAATTCATTCAAACACCAAATGCAATAGCATGTAACTCATTTTTGACCTTGCAGTCAAGGGTTCTTTTTATGCCAAAAGACTGCTGGACAGGATCTACCGCAGGGCACTAGGATCCAATAGGATACCACACCACACTATTCGTAAATGCTTTTCCAGCAGCTCTTACAATATCTTTAACTTGCAAGCATGTAAGCAAGCTGATCTTTTTTATGACTTGAAGTGGCCAAAATAAAATGTTGCATTTTTACTATTTAAAGTGACAAAAATAAAATGTTACATAAAATAATGTAAAACATTTTGTGAAAGTTTCACATGTTTACACAAATAGGCAATAAGCAAAAATCCTCCGCCAGACTCCCAATCAAGGATTTCTGATTTCTAGACCTGGCAGCAATATTGTGCATGCAAGCCAAACTTATGCTCAACTTGTCAATACAAGAATTTCTGAAAAGTTTAGGAAAAGACCAGGCATGTTTCTATTTTTAGGCAAGCCCACAACCAAGAATTCAAGAACTAAGCAACCTCTAACATAATCCAACAAAACAAGTTGGTTTTTGTATTTATTTGTCTATCTCTAAGGTGTAGATGAGTTATTCAAGATCACAATAATCTTTAGTATGTGAAATCAAATATTTATAAACTGTCCATAAATACTCATCCTGTGCCCAAGATCATAAAACTAAATCTGGAGATCAGTCTCAAATCTCAAGCATCTGATGACCAGTCGCCATTTCAGCCAATCAGATTCTTGAGATTTGAGACTGATCTCAAAACTTAGTTTTATGATCTTGGGCCCTCATTTCCAAAGAGTTTTAATAATTATTTCTAATGGAATGGAATTCTAATCAAACATTGTCCATTTAAAAAGCTGATTTATTTTCAAGGTGTAAACACTTTCACTCTCAGATAGAACTATAGCATTGCAGCTTTTATAAGCGTTTATTATATATTTTTTCACTGTATATTTCCATTGCTAAACTGTTATAAACATTTATGGTGATTCAGACAGCTGAATAGACAAATGCCTGACCAAACCTGGTGAAGACAGCTTATGTCGATCATTTATTACAAAACTTGATGACATCAAGTAGTGACCTTTATAATTATGGAAAACAGGAGGAAATAACTCTTGTGTGTCTGGTTACTGGATATTCAGGACACAGTTTGATAGGTGGGGTCTACAGCTCATTTGATAAAGAGACAATACATCTTCCATTAGTGTCAATTCCTCAGGTGTTTCCCCTTAATTGTATTGAAAATGATTTTTCATTACCATACACAATTAAGCTGATGATGACCTTTTTCAGACAGCTACAGGTTTCAAAGGGAAGAATCCCTATGGAATTAATGTGAACTATTTCAAATTTCATTAATTTTGCCATATAAAAGCACAGGCAACATCACAGGAGGTATTTTGCAACCATTGCATATATCTCATCTAAATCAACAGAACACAAATCAATAGCCTTCAATATCTGGAGTTGACAGTCCACTGCAGAGTGAGAACATTTGCCATTACAGACAATTTATAGACTAAATCATTTACTGTATTGTTGTGGTCCTCCACTTTGGACATTTATTTAATGTCAATTTTGTATTATTGATGGCTGGTCTGACCAACTTGCAAATGAGGACTTCACTCAGACATGTGAGCTTAAACCTGAATATTTTAAGTATCTTCCACAACCAATGGGGATATATCTAATCAAGCTGATCACACTAATCTACCAATGAAAGAATCTCTCAATTATCTTGTATGGACAGATCTTAACCGACAAAACCAATTGATTCTCCATAGTGAACTAGCTGCTAGGGTATAACCCTACTTCCTACTAGTAGATGAACCCAAATTCTCTACAGGTTGTCTCCAATCATCTAGGCTGCTTAAGGGTGCTGCCCTTACCCAAACCCTCCATTTGTCCCTACAGAGCCAGCTAAAAGACTACTCTGCTGTTACCCTACTAGAGGACAGAACCCTAACCCCCAACTGAGGTAGACTCTTAAATTCTCCATACTGAGCCACTATGTTGTTACTAGCAATAAGCAATATAATCTGCAACAAAAAGTTTTTGTGCCAGACTATCTGATGGACAAAGCAATCCATATGTATCACTTTTTTCTTCAAAAAGGGCAAAATGAGTTGAATAACAAACAAGATCTCATAGGCTCTGTTTGAATGGGAATCAGCCCTACATGAAACAGGGTAACTCCAGTCAACAAGTTAACTGCCCAATAAAATTCCCACTGGCCAAATATTACACACCTGAAAGATACTTACAGGGTTTCCCCCAGGCCATTTTCGCTTGTCGCATGCGACAAGCCATAATTTCAGGACCCAATTTGTGACATGCCATAATTTGTCCGCCATGCCTTTATCTCCCGCAGCGACTCGTGTACCTGTTGATTGCATTATCAGTATGAAAACTCTTCTTAATAAACAACAGACTGATCGGGCCGATAATTGACAGTGTCATCAGCTTTGCGAGTTAACCAATCAGTAACAAGAACTGATGGATAACGCATGTCGGCTCTGCCCACATGTTGGCGACAGTTGATTATGACCACATGTGATATAAATCGTAGCCGAATTACTATTCGTCCGCGTTGTCAGTAATCAGAACAAAACTTTATAAAAATGACTTACTTCTGCCATCTGACCATTTCGAGCAAAGAAGGAAGGAACTAAAGCATCCCCTTTTTGATAATATCCACGGAAAATATAACTTTCTGACATCTTGATTATTCCGTAACATAGCCTCTAATGAAATTCAACAACAGCAACAAAGCCATTTCCATTTCGAGTAAATCGAAAACAAAATAACCTAGACGCTGGCATCGTTTTCAGAACATCGTCGGTTTGATCTTATAACATCCGCAGAACAAAAGAGAAACACTTGAAACACATTTTTAATCCAACATACGCTGTAACATCCAGCTAACATTCAGTATTGTCATATGCCGCAGCGAAAGTTTACACAAATGACGTCATACAGTAGATCGACTTCAGAAGCCGTTTACGTTTATAATTTTTCTTTCTAGACATAGTGCGGTTAAAATGATCGATTTCATTACATTGCAAACGGGACAATGGTACGATAATTTTTTTGTTGGGCTTCTGTATCAGAGAAAGCATGGCGCATCAAGTTTATGTAAATTATAGAAGTTTTTTTAATATAAAAAGCGCGAGTTATTATTCGCGTTCCTATTGTTCTTTAATTGACAAGGCATGGCGCATCATTTCCCACGGGTAGGTATAATTAGTAAATTATATGAGTTTTAATTGCAATCAAAAAAGCGAAAGGTGATATTCACGGTCCGTTTGCTCTGTATTTGAGAAGAAACGGCGATTACGGAAAAAGAGCGCTGTTCGTGCAAGTTTTGCCGATCTTGAAAAAAGGAGGTAATAAAAAGTGCAACTGTGTAGTTTCCAACTTCAATAAATGTTTTATTGAAAAAAAATGCTTTTAGTTTTCCTGAAACATCTTTATATAATTACAAATAAGCACATTATATTGTAATTTCAATTTATTTTAGTTTTTGTGTTCATAAATATTTCTAATTGATATTAGATCTAATTACAAATGATCGGATCTGAGGAATTTCAGCCGTTGTAATATAATTAGGACTTGTGTTTCAATTTAAAAAAGCATAAAATTTTTTGGTTTAAGAATTTAATTTCAACTTTTGAATCTTTGTTATAAATCTTTTAACCTACAGCAGCCACAGAACAGTGTATGTGAATACACATTTATTATAAACATGTATGTCATTTAAAAGGCTTTAAGTGAATAAAGCCACTTAAGAATATAAACAAAACTTATTTTTTTCATTTATTTATTTAAATGAGAAGCAAAAATGATATATACATAAGACTGAAAATGAAACACCGCGTTGCAGCGCGCGACAAAATGGATAAAATCAGTCTATGCTGTGACGACCCTTCCTGAAATCCTGGGGGAAACCCTGGCTACTTAAATTATTGTCTTGACTAGCAGACACTGCACAAGCCTGGAAACAGTTGCTGACCCAGTATGTCCAAATTACTCTGTGATAGGAAATACAGAAAACATATGTCAGGCCTGGCACTGACAAAATACCAGAGATTCTGACACATTGAACACTGTTTATTCCCATGTCTTTAACTTGCTGGGTTTGCACCAGTCCAGCAAAATCTTGGCTGGAGATAGATTCCAGACAAAGTTATGCAGCAGGAAGGTATTTCATACCCAGTCTAGGCCTTCACCCTGACAATTAGGAAATAATTCTCTATAGATTTTCTGGCACTAACAGTGGAAAAAAGCATATTTCAATGCAGTGTTTCCCAAGCATTCTTAGCATTAATAGTTGTTTTTGGCTTCTTAGCAGACAAAGCTCAGTTTAACCCTTTACTCCATATATAAATATGGGTTTTATTACATGTGCCAACAGTGTAGATCCAGATCATCCAGCATACCCATGCCATCTGATCATGATCTACACTGATTGCTATCTTGTGAGAAATAACCTAATGAATAAAAAAGCAAACAGTGTAGATCCTGATCAGATAGAATGGAGGGAGGGGGATATTGAGGAAGGGACACAACTGGCGCTCAACTTCAATGTAACTTATTGTTAATTTCAGCATTAGAGATAAATAAAACTAGAATTTGGTGTTCCACCAAACACATGTGTCCACATGTGTCGCCTGCTAGCGAAAAGTTGAAATGTGGGCCTATGTTTTATCTTACAGTCATGATAAAAAGATGTAATTCAAGTTGCATTGCAATACTACAAAATTAATAATGTTAAATGATCAGATATTATCTTTATTGTATATTCCAGTTATAAGCAAGTTTAAGTTTCAGGTTAAAATAATTTAAAGGTGCACAACTCAAAACAGATACAACTTCATTGAAACAGATGCCATATAAAGTATTGCAACAAAAGAACAAATACTTTCTTTCCAAGTTATAAGCAATTAAGTTTCTGGTTAAAGTTCATTGAAAGGGGCATAACTATAAAATGTTAATGAGGAGTTATCATTCTCAGGGTCACAGATGGCTTTGTTAATGCAGATGACATATTTCAAATATTCAGTAAACATGACAAGTACTTTCAATGTTATAGGCAACATTAAGTACCACACTAAAGTCATTTGAAAGGTACATAACTCCAAAAATAGTCGAACAGTAATCATTCTTGTTGTCACAGATGGCTTTGTTCATGCAGATGAAATATTCCAAGTATTAAAATAATAGGACAAGTACTTTCAAAGTTAAAGGCAACATAAAGTTTCATATTAATGTCACTTGAAAGCTGCATAACTAAAAACTAATGTATCAGGAGTATTCATTCTTGTTGTCAGAGATGGCTTTGTTCATGCAGATGATATATTCCAAGTATTAAGTTAATAGGACAGGTACTTTCAAAGTTTTAGGCAACACTAAGTTCCATATTAAAGTCACCTGAAAGGGGCATAACTCAAAATAAAGTGAAATAGGAGTTATCATTCTTGTTGTCACTGATGGGTTTGTTCATGCAGATGATGTATGACAAGTATTAAGTTAATAGGACAAGTACTTTCAAAGTTATAGGCAACATTAAGTTCCATATTAAAGTCATTTAAAAGGGGGATAACTCAAAAGGGGATAACTCAAAATATAGTAAAACAGGAGTTATCGATCTTGTTGTCAGAGATAGCTTTGTTCATGCAGATATTATATTACTTACTTAATAAGATAAGGACTTTCAATGTTACAGGCAACATGAAGTTCCATAATAAAGTCATTTGAAAGGGACATAACTCCAAAAATAGTCAAACAGGAGTTATCATTCTTGTTGTCACTGATGGCTTTGTTCATGCAGATGATAAATTCCAAATATTAAGTTAATAGGACAAGAACTTTCAAAGTTATAGGCAACATTAAGTTTCAGATTAAAGTTCCATAATAAAGTTATTTGAAAGGGGCATAACTCAAAAAATACTGATACAGGACAGAGGTGAAGAATTCCACTCGACCGCTCGCCATGGCGAGTAAATGATTCGTTGGGTCGAGTGAAGTGGCCGAAACACTCGACCAACCGGGTGAGTAAATTTTTTCAGCAAAGCACATGTGTTTTCTTTGGAAAAATGAAATATTTTCACTTTGTTTACAAAATACAATTCAATTTCCAGTATTTTGGTCGATTTCCGGTGTATTCGGAATGTTTCTGATGTAAAGGTAACAGCAGCGATTTATTTTTATCCTCATTGGGTTTCCCAAATCAGAACGAGGCTGCAAGTGCACATATTTTCCCGCTATATGTCAAAATGTCGAAACAAATGAAAATAACTTTTTTTACACAAGGTAGGGGTGATGATGAAAAGCGAGAGAGCGAGCAAGACAGTAAGAAAGAGATAGAACGAATAGAAAAACGAAAATTGCAACAGAAAGAGTAATTTATTTAAAATGTAAGGGCGAGTGTACTTTCTGTAAGGGCAAATGCACTTACTCATTCACTCGACCAGCAGGGCGAGTGGGTCAAAGAAAATTTCTACACCTCTGCAGGAGTTATCATTCTTGTAGTCACAGATGGCATTGTTCATGCAGATGATAAATTCCAAGTATTAAGTTAATAGGACAAGTACTTTCAAAGTTATAGGCAACATTAAGTTTTAGATTAAAGTTGGGGGACTACCGGACGACGGAGCTGCTGCCGCCGCCGATGTCGCCAGACAATAGGATCCCTATGTGTCTACCTGCTATTGCAGGCGACACAAAAACAAAACCTGAATGCACAATTTTTGAGGAAACATTGGTGCTCTTTAGGAACAGTCTTTAAATGTCCATTTAACTCATTTAGAAGGAAAATTTTACATTACAGCTATAAAATGCACCCCGACTAACACTAGATTGTGAATTCTGCCCTTTATGAACACCCAAAAAGAGGATGAAAGTCGAGCATCTAGTTAACATATCTGTGTGGTTGCCCCGCAGAACAGTTTCCCCATCCAAACTTGGCAAGCATGGCTATATTACAACACAGTAATTGAAATAATAATAAGTATGAATGATCAACTGAAAACAAAATCTGATAGTTCTCAACACTTACTTATCACTTGATCTAATGTTTTGTTTATGAAGGTTGAGTTAGTAAACATACATAATTAATCAGAGCTAAATGAGCTGAGTGTGTTAAGGAGCAATTGCTACACTTTAATTGCAGTACAGCATCAATATTTATCAGAAACTAAATTGGAAAATATGAGGCAATTGTGGAAGTGGTTTTAGATTATGCAACCATATGATCAATACTGATTATTGATGAGCTGTTTGATGTTAAATTACTAGTCATTCTTTAATCAGAATTTACAAACTGCCAAATAGCAGGGAAGCTGCAGGATTTCTGCACAAGACCATAAAACTTAGATTAGAGACCAGCCTAAAATTTCAAGCATCTGACTGGCTGAAATGTCGAATGGTTTGAGTACAGCAAATGGAGTTCTTTGAAAAAATGAAAAACAAATCAAGTATAAACCTTTGGCCAATTATGTTTCGAATAAAACACTGATTTACATGAAAATGAACAGCAAGACACTACTCCAAACCATAAATGTATCACCCTGAGTGAATTTTTTTTGTTACTTTAGGTGTCATCTTGAACAATCGAAAGTAGGCTAGGCTAGTACTAATGCCAAGTATAAGCCAACGCCAAATGGAACAGAATAAATTGAAACCAGGTAATACAACAAACAATTTCTGTCTCTTTGACATTATAGCTTAAGCTTAGATCTCTAGCAGTTCATACATAACTGGCTCATGATGAAACAAGAAAAAAAGAATTTTGTCAATGGAAAACAGATGCTTGGCTATGAACATGTACTATCATCAGGCACAGATGAGTTTCTCATGTACAATTACAAGGCAACAATGGAGAACATCAGCACTGAATACAAAAACAAGGTTAACTCATTTCCTCCATACACAAGCCTAAATGGTGTGGGCGAACAATGTTTATCCAGATCAGCCAGCACTGTCAGTTGGTTCATCAAGATCAAGATGCAACCAGTGCAGATCCAGATAAGATGGCAGAGATGTGCCAGCTGATCTGGATCTACACTGGGTGCCCTTTGTGTAAAAACACATATACATGGAGTAAAAGGTTAACAGTTGAGTATATAGACCAGTATTGAGGCAGTAACTTGAACTAAGAGCAGACTGGTACAGTTGTTCACGTTGCTAATCAATCACAATGGCCTGAAGTATCAGTTGACAATTTGTTTGATTATTTGCAAGAAGGAAACAATATGTTCTGAAAAAATAAAAGCACAATTTGAGTTCTATTTTTATCCAGTGGCCAGGTAAGGCCAGAGAAAATAAATTATTAGATTCTCATCCGGATTTTGGGAAAAAAAGTTCCTTTATGGGGTGCATGAGAATGTAACTATGTCATTCGGTGAGTTGTGGCTATAATATTTTGAATTTTGTGGTAATACTTTAGTAATTGCATTGTAAATAAAATGTGAGTTGGTAGAATGGCAGTCAATAGCACCTGTGGGTGATTTTAATGTTTTTTTACAAAGAAACATATCAAAACAGCCAACACCAATTTCAATGGAACAGTGAATAGAAAGACTTATTATATTCCTCAAATTGTTGAGCTAAGTTCATCTTTATCTGAAAAGAATTTTACCTCGCAATATGCAGTGTATGCAGCACCTATTGATTGGAGCAAATCTGCAGCCACAGCTGGTAATCTAACCCAGAAGTAAAACTTGTTAACATATTTCATCAAAGACTTCCTTGAAGAACTAAAACATTTCTGCTAGAATGAGTCTACCTTCAAGTGAGAACATGCAGTGTGACTTTTCGTAGCTATTCGAGCAGATATGCAGGATCCCAGTGATTAGAGCTCTGCACCCAACTAAACCAACAACAAAAGATATGAACAAAATGGAAAATCAATTGAATGAAAATTAACCTTAACCTGAGACTGAACAAGGATTACCCTTTTGAAGGGTACTGTAAGACATGATTTGGATGCTGTCTTTGATTTCTTTTTTTTATATATAATATAAATATAAGTCACATTTAGTTTATGTATTACATTATTTCATTAGTCTCTTTTAAAACGTTTTTAAACCACAAATGGGCTAGACCTTATAACATAAGTAACTGGGGAAAGATTTATTAGTCTCTGCCCTGCAGACTATGGTTCAATATACTTGTACCTAGCTGCCAAGACATTATGATAATCAAAGAAAAGCAATGGAAAGTACATTATAATTATCAAAACATTAGCTCATAAATAATTACAATCAAGTACTTCCCTCAAGCTGGGAACAGTCTTGTTTCATAATGCAATAGTTCCAGGAATTATTTTGGATCTGTGAAGGGCTTGTAAAATCCACTTAATGGTCTATATAGAGACATGCAAACAATAACTGCCCTTTGCATTGAATACAGCATTCATATTTCAATTTATTTTTTGGTTATGATAATTTCCATTATAAGCTTACTTTTTAATGTTTATCAAATGTTTATTTTCTTGTTTGAACATTCAGATGTTTACATGCATTTGGTAATGTAAATTTGTTAGAAGTAGATCCTTCTTCTCACAATAGGCAATTATTATGATTTCAGATTGTAGGACAGGTACTCCAATTTTTATAGACCTCTTAACTGGTTTTCCAGCTTTAAGCAAATGAGGTGGTAGGTTACCCTCAATGAATATCAAATATATGAAAGCAAGGTCTGGATATTCTAGCTTATAATAGCAGCTGCATGTTAATTAAGAATTTGAGAAGAAAAACAATGCAATTACTGTTTATGCCTGTGAATCAACAATTGCAGCATTCCTGACACATTCTTTGGAATGGTAACTTCAACAAATGTTTGGAAGCAGAAACACTGGTATTCAATATGAACCAAAATAGTGTTGTGAGAAAATGGTGGCTGCACTTCTTAGTGAGCTGGGTTATTTTGCTTCTTCTAAACATATAAGATGAACACTGTAAAGATAATAACAATTTAGAGGGCCAAATTGCCCTATATAGCTTCTCTTTGAATCTGTTAACAACAGAAGCATGGATGCCAAACTTTTTTAAAATTAAATTTCGTGGTTACCAGACAGAAAGTGTGGACCGTATTGTGCTCATATCTTTTGCCTCTCATTTGACATATTAAACTAGTTTTTTTATAATTGTAAAAATATTGAAATGCACCACTCATCCCGGGGCAAGGTGGCATGGACAGTAATATGCATTTCCATTACATTACAGCTTAAGATCTTGGAAGTTTACTTCACAACAACAATTATGACAGAATATTGTGGCTCTCGCCTAACAATCTCAGTCCATGGTCATCCTGGAGCAGTAACAACTGATGAGTCTCAACTAAAGAGTTTGAAATTCAAAGAGAACAGAATATAGCTGATTGTGACCAGAGCTGCAAGGTCTGATAGCTTTTGTGTTGGCTGGAGACAAGTTGAAGTAATAACCAATCACCAGGGATTCTAAAATTTCAAATTCCCAATCGGACATTGGCGCCAAAATTGACTATTCCCCGACTTCCGGTCCGCAAGAACTGCGACTTCCAGTCCCCGCGTTCAGTGCATTTAACTCTCCCGACCCCCAGTTCATTCCTTCCTTACAACATAAATTCTCGTCGGCGATATCCTACAACCTTCCAACAGATAAATTTCATGATTTTTGGGCTGTAGACGGAAAAATTCTTTGATCGATTTATTAGAGCAGCAGGCGACGTTGGAAGTTTACGGCGTCTTTGTTGTAATACACAAGCATCCCATGCATTGAAAATGTGACGTAACGGTTCAAAATAGTAATCTATAGCAGTGTTCATAGCAATTGTGAAGTGGATTTTTAGTTCATTGAGCTTTTATTAACTCTCGGAATTACGGGAGGCAAACTGTATTCGCTTTACGTAAATATACGTCGATTATGTCATGAATTAGTAATTCTTGAATCTACAAGATCTTGCACGAGTCTGCGTATGCAACATTCATTTCCGAGTCGGAAATAAATGTTGCGTACGTAGATTTTTGTAAATTTAAAATTTATTTCAATGGTTATGGCCGTAAGTAAGCAGGCCGGTTACTCGATTAATTTTCACATTAGGTATCTATTCATTTGAGCCTTTCAACTTGCAAAATGGCGATGAATTAAACTAAAATCCGCATTGTAGAAGTTTCTTTTAATTTGCGAAACAGCATTTTTAAACGTACTTTATTTTATTTGATCGGCGGTCATTCAGAATTACGCACATCAGACTAACACTTCTTTCAATAAAATGCTGTTTTATTTGTGTACGTTAATTAATACAAGAGGGCCATGATGGCCCTGAATCGCTCACCTGAGTATGAAACTCAAGTTATTAACCAGAAACTGAATTTTTATTTTTAGCAACAGTGACCTTGACCTTGATCACAGACAAGTGGGTAGCAATCCCAATTTGTCTCTTGTTATAAGCTACCCATATACCAAGTTTGGAGTCAATATGCCAAAGCAAACTCAAGTTATTAAGTGGAAACTGAATTTCTATTTTTAGCAACTGTGACCTTAACCTTGATCAGAGACACCTGGGTAGCAATCCCAAGCTGCCGTTTGATATAAGCTACTCATACACCAAGCGTGGAGTCAAAAAACCAAAGCAAACTCAAGTTATTAAGTGGAAACTGAATTTCTATTTTTAGCAACAGTGACCTTGACCTTGATCACAGACAGGTAGGTAGCTTTCCCAAGTTGCCTCTTAATTTAAGCTATCCATATACCAAGTTTGGAGTCAATAGGCCAAAGCAATCTCAAGTAATTAAGTAGAAACTGAATTTCTATTTTTAGTAACAGTGACCTTGACCTTAATCACAGACACCTGGGTAGCAACCCCAAGCTGCCTCTAGATATAAGCTATCCATATATCAAGCTTGGACTCAATATGCCAAAGCAAATTCAAGTTATTAAGCAGAAACTGAATTTCTATTTTTAGCAACAGTGACCTTGACCTTGATCACAGACATCTGGGTAGCAACCCCAAGCTGCCTTTTGATATAAGCTACCCATACACCAAGTTTGGAGTCAATAGGCCTAAGCAAACTCAAGTAATTGAGCAAAGACTGAATTTCTATTTTTAGCAACAGTGACCTTGACCTTGATCACAGACACCTGGGTAACAACCCCAAGCTGCCTTTTGATATAAGCTACCCATACACCAAGTTTGGAGTCAATAGGCCTAAGCAAATTCAAGTAATTGAGCAAAGACTGAATTTCTATTTTTGGCAATAGTGACCTTGACCTTGATCACAGACACCTGGGTAGCAACCCCAAGCTGCCTTTTGATATAAGCTACCCATACACCAAGTTTGGAGTCAATAGGCCTAAGCAAATTCAAGTAATTGAGCAAAGACTGAATTTCTATTTTTAGCAACAGTGACCTTGACCTTGATCACAGACACCTGGGTAACAACCCCAAGCTGCCTTTTGATATAAGCTACCCATACACCAAGTTTGGAGTCAATAGGCCTAAGCAAATTCAAGTAATTGAGCAAAGACTGAATTTCTATTTTTGGCAATAGTGACCTTGACCTTGATCACAGACACCTGGGTAGCAACCCCAAGCTGCCTTTTGATATAAGCTACCCATACACCAAGTTTGGAGTCAATAGGCCTAAGCAAATTCAAGTAATTGAGCAAAGACTGAATTTCTATTTTTAGCAACAGTGACCTTGACCTTGATCACAGTCACCTGGGTAGCAACCCCAAGCTGCCGTTTGATATAAGCTACCCATATACCAAGTTTGGAGTCAATAACCCTAAGCAAACTCAAGTAATTGAGCAAAGACTGAATTTCTATTATTAGCTGCAGTGACCTTGACCTTGACCCTGTGGTCATGATTTGAACAAATTTTGTAGACATCAGTGCAAGGATGCTTCAGGACAAATTTGGTTAAAATCCATCAAGTGGTTTCAGAGGAGATGTTGTTTAAAGGAAATTGTTGACGGACGACAGACGCCGGATGACAGACGCCGGACAAAGACGGGTCACAATAGCTCACCATGAGCCTATGGCTCAGGTGAGCTTAAAATCACGGGTATTGCCACTTTTAATTCTGACATCAAACAGCCTGACTAGCGCAATTCATTTGCAAATTAAAAAAACCTGCCCGTTGTTAAAATGAGACCGACCACATCCCGTCTATGCCGCAGGCCATTCACGGGACGTGTAGTCGTGGTAGTCATGGTAGCAGAGTTGTGAATTCGATAATTGACAGATAAATAGCTGATTAAGCTTTGAAAAAATGTACATATTGGTAATTTTTGTAACAATTTATGGGCCACTATTCATGACCGATGTAAAAAATGTACGTTGGTTATTTTTGTAACAATTTATGGGCCACTATTCATGACCGATGTAAAAAATGTACATGTTGGTTATTTTTGTAACAATTTATGGGCCACTATTCATGACCAATTTTTTTACCAATTCTGAAATTTCAATCGGACATTCTTCCCGAAAATCGGTCAATGACCGGCCTGCCGATGATTTTAGAATCTCTGCCAATCACACTGTCCCTACAGTCTCCAATTTCTACAACTCTTTGATATAAAATCAAGAACAATCTCCATAAAAGTGGCCCAAGATTATAAAATTGAGGATGGAGACAAGTTTCGAGGATCTGACACCTGTCTCCATTTCAGCCAATCTCAAGCCAATCAGATCATCAAGATTTGAGTCTAGTCTCTATTCTCAGTTTTCAGTCATGATTGTGTTCAGTGAAAGATCTCAAAATCCGAGTCCTATCCCATCTTTCAACTTAATAACTAGCTATGTCTGATGTCTTCAGGCAATACTGCAGACACTGCTGCAAATGACTGCTAAGTGAATAATCCTCCAAGAAGAACACATGCATTATATCAGATAGCAATTCCAAGGAAACAATCAGAGAAAGTGAAACAATTAGCTGTAAACATTCCATCAGCAAGAATCAAGTCATTCTCCTGTTGTCTAAATTTATCCATAAACATTTACAAACAGTTATTTTACTGTCTGGAATGAACTTCAACAATTAACTGTTTGATGACAAATGCACCGATTCAGTTTGCATTAGTGGATATTATGAAACAGGAACATTTTGGGTGTTTGTCTTGTTGTAAATCACCAGACAATTAAAATATAGGCAAACTTATCTATCCTCCTCTATTTTGCTAAAGGCTTTCCATTTCACATTGAAGGGAGGGGGCAGCACTGATAACAGGGAGATCTGCACAGAAAGGGGTAGAGGCACTGATAGCGTAAGTGGCACTGATGAAGCAGCAATGATACTTTGTGCCAATACAAGATGTGTACTGCACATGCGTCCATATAATTTCTCTTTGCAGACAATGTCACTTTAAAGTAAGAGACAAAGCGTGGAAATAATGGTTAAAAAATAAGCAAGATTCACTGTCTTATAATGTCTTGTATCATGGTTGTGATGTCAAGCTATGTAAATATGCTTAACTTTAACACATACATGTTAAAAAAAAAGTAATTATTATTTTTACCATTATTTCCACCTTTGTCTTTAACCCAGAGGTGTCATTGGCTCTTTTTTCTACACAGGTCTTAGAAAAGTAGCCAGTGCTTTGCACAATGCTGTCAGACATACAATATTCACCAGACAAGTCACAAGCAAACACCTCCTGGGAATCAAGTTAAGCCACACATTCACAAAATATCATGTGAAGTTCAGCTTCAAGTAAGCATGATAATGAACCGAACATAATATTGATAGATTTCCTTCCTCCATAGCCTCTTAGAGTCTGCTGTACTAGCAATTTGGTCATATTGTTAAATCAGGTATGACAAGGATTTGTCATCAGCCTTCTCAGCGACAAGGGGAAAGGATTGCAGCCTCAACTGCTCAATGAAATGGAAGACATAGATAACCTATATTACTTATGCAAAAAGGCCTTCCAGAACAATCGGATTGTGAGGGAAACAGTGACCATTCACATGGAAGAATTGCTCAATATCTAATGAGCCTCAAATTCAATGAACTTAATGAACAAAGCTATTTTACCATATGACCATATTTCTGCGACAAATGAGTATGAACTGATTTTGTACTTAATCAAACATTTTCACAACAACCATTTGTAAACTATTTTAAAACTTATGTACCTTTATCACAATATATCTTAGAGTGCCCATAGAAGGAGTCTTAATTGCTAGTTGGATAACCCTCTAATTGTAAAGTCTTCAATTCATTATTCAATTCACTGGGAAACAGGAGTATAAAGTATATTGCAGTCATATTACAATTAAAGTTGTTAAATGCCATATATTTTGGTAACTAGCTTAAAAAACTAAACTTTAAATGTGTACTTACGAGTGCCTTATTGACATCATTGGTGTCCGACTTGGGATATGGTGTATAGACTGCTAGGGCTATACAGTTGGCAAAAATTGTCAGTAGAATGAGAAACTCAAAAGGTCTAAACAGATGTTAAGGAAATTAAATCATATATAAAAGTACAGTTGCATTTTTAAAATATCAAGGTACATGTATTACTAATTCAGTACAAGAAAACTCGACAGTTTTGCTAACCTCTCTTGTTGCCCTCTCTTGTTGCATGATAGCAGTTTTTTCACCGTATCAAAAAGGAGCTCTTACAGTTTCTTTTATTCCTGCCATTGAGATCTTGCTGATTAACTTAAGTTTTCTGATCTCCATTAGTTCAAAGAGCTTAGTAACCATGTTTCATTGTCACTTCCATTAGCTGTTTTTGTTCAATGTATGCAATCTTTGCATGTACCATAAACCAGTAAGTGGGTTAGTGTTAACTCACCAAGGCATCTTGTACATTAATTCTTATTTACCTGACAGGACAAATGTGAGGCTGGTGCCACATAGAAAGTGGTTAAAGATTCATTAGGTTATTCCAAACCTCAAGGATGTTAGTCAAACTAAAGACAAGTTGTGAACCCAGGGCCTGCATTATGCCTCTTCTTGACTTCAAAATGTAGCCTTAGAGCCTATGTAGTTAACCAGCCAGGAACACAAAAAGGAAAAATTACCATGAACTACAAATTTAAAATCAGGGGGAGGTAAGTCTATACTGGTCTAAAAACTGTCTATTGAAATCCAGGTAATTATCCTTTGCTTCTTCTTTTCTAATAATCATTAACTCTACCAAATTAATAGTTCTACCTATAATAAAGCTGTTAATATCAGCCTGTCTTCAGATTTTTCATGAAAAAGGATACTTCCATTCCACTACCCGTATACACAGTTTGCGTATTGGATTTGTAAGGCCAAGACAGCAGAGCGCTCGCACTGGGCGCACATTTTGATTTGTTTGCTTTCTATTTTGTCTTTTTCGAGTCATATTTGCAGCACCTTGTGCAGCCGCTATAGCTGCAGTCCAACTAGGGCTAAGTGGTTTGGCATCTGCTGGACTGCGAAGTGTGAGTCCGCCAGCACCGGGCTGGGGGAGCTGTGTGTACTGTTGCTGAGAAGTAGGGCCAGGCCCGAGCCTCTGCCCACCAGGCTCTGGGGGCTTACTGGCTGTTGTCTGGAATACGCTGTTTGATGGTGTGGTGGGTTTTGTATATGTCCTTTCATGGTTCTCCCCTGAAAATACAGTGTATACACAATTATACAATGCTTACAATACACAAAAAGACAATTTCATCAGCTGAAGTAATTTTAAACATCACAATTATATTTTTTCAATTGTCATGATGGTGTGGTGGGTTTTGTATATGTCCTTTCATGGTTCTCCCCTGAAAATACAGTGTATACACAATTATACAATGCTTACAATACACAAAAAGACAATTTCATCAGCTGAAGTAATTTTAAACATCACAATTATATTTTTTCAATTGTCATGTCAATCAACTTTAGCGAAGCATTTCCTACTGTGTCTTCTTTCATCATTGGAAGTTTCAATTGTCACAAACATATCAAACATTTTCAAACTTAATCCTTGAACAAGATATCATCAAGACAAACATTCTAATGACGATAATCTGATTAAAAACATATTTATTCTCTATTTCCTCGGAATTAAATTTTTGAATCCAGATAAACCCATATTAAAATCTGCATAAGATTATAATGAAGATGAACATCTTGCTTAAGTTTTTTAACGATCAGATGAAGTTGTCTAAATCTAGTTCTGGACTATTCACTAATTAGTAATAGGACAAAGTGACAAATTCACAGATACCCAGTGTCAACAACTTTTTAGTCATAAGCAGCGGATTTGCCATAACATTATCATGTGCCGGGTGTGGAGCATCAAACATTTCAACAGACAATCATAGGTCAATTCAGTTTTGCATCTCTCGCATGTATACTCCAATAAACAGTTTAGGGCATTGAAGGTATTTTATTAAAATCAGCTGAATAAATCAATTAATTTGTGCATCAATCAATTGATTAAATTATCATCCTTATTGATCTAAGCATGCTTAGCATTGGGATGTAAAATGAACATACATGTAATGCACTTTAAATAACAAAAAATACCTAATCAGATACAGGTATTAATCAAACTTTTAAATCAGTCTTACTCAGAATAAAAATAATGAAGTTTATCTAGAACATACAAAATTTAATGCATTCTTCAAAAATGCACCAACAAGACTTGGACAATTGGCAGGAGCAACAGTCTATGTCTCAAGAATCGATATGTGAGCTGATCTCAGGTGACACATATCTTTTGTTATATACCCAGAGTTTCTTACAAACGTCAGCAAGCACTGCATCTGCTGCAGCAAGTGCAAAATATATGTGTTGTTGAGAATTTACATAAATGTTTCACTGCATTTAAAAAATGAGCGGTTTACCTTAGTTGATTTGTAGGTTTGCTGTGTTGTATTTTTAACAGTTCACAATGATAAAATTTTAATGATTACCTGGTGCTGCTATTCTCAAGTCAGATTTGCAGGCTCAAGACAAAAATGTATGAAGTGATATAGGTTATGATTTGGATCACCTCAGCCTCCTAAATTTTATATTACAGCATCAATCAAATCAGAAGAATTCATTGTATAATAAATGATCTGAATATCTGGGCAAGTGTCATGCTTCTAATGTCTTTGAATTGTTTTCTCCATAGATACACCTTATTGCATGAGCAGTGATCCACATCAGCTAGCAGATCTGTGCCATCTGATCATGACCTACACTGTTTGCATTTAGATTCATTAGGTTCCTTCTGACCAAGATGCGACCACTGTAGATCCAGATCAGATGGCAGTTTTGCCGGCTGGTCTGGATTACACTGTGGTCACATGTGTTAAAACACTTATATATGTCGGAAAGGCGTAAGATTTACAACATTAAATTTTGTTCTTCGACAAAACCTCTAGATCTTTGTATCCTCATTAACCATTTTTCCTCTTCATATGAAGCCATCAGACTGCCAACATCTGACATTTCCATTTTGTAAAGACCGCTGAATTAGTAAATCCAATAGTGTGGAATAGTGACAACGAATAGTGACAACGTCAAAGTGACCAGAGCTAACAATCTCAACATTAATTGTTTCTTTCATCTATGGAGGCAATCGATATGTTCCAAGTTTTACATTCTGAAGTCTACCAATATTTATAGCTGAGACAGATGCTAATGCTTGTCCTTTTTGTCAAGAGAAACTCAAAACTATAGCTTACTGACAACTCCACTATTGATTGGGTTTGTTTTTCTTACTAATGCAAAGTCGTTTCGTTTTTTAGAAGCTATCATTCAAGGTATTCTCTATCAATCACAAAATGACCAATGAATGAAGAAATGCTCACATTGTTCTGGTTACTATAATACAGTGATCAGTTAGGAATAATAGAGAAAAGTCCATATGTGTAAGAAATAGCAGTATCTGATAGATATGAAAACAATATTCAGCGAAAAAAATATTCAAAACTGTTTTATTTTATTCTGAACAAGATTATACATAAACCAGCAGTTTCCATGTACCAGTTTTGTAACCATGAAACCACGATTTAATTATGTTGGCATTAACTCTTTACTTAATGGGATATGGGTGTTAACCCATGGGTAAACAGTATTGATCCAGATCAGCTGGCACATTCTTTTTTAACTCTTTTATCACATTTTAAGTTTTTGTAAGAGTTTAACATATTTTTATATGACTTCATATTTAAGTTATATACACACAATTGACTAGCTCAAAATTCTCTTGATGGCCAAAATAAGGTAGGGTCCAAAGTCAAGGAAACATTCCAAATTTCTTGCATCACCATGCAGCAATCTGCTTGCTTCAGTTACAATCCCAGGTATGTTCTGCCACACATGCCAAAAGCATAATGAACTTTCTTTATTACATTAACACTAGAAACTGATTCATAAAGTGAAATTTGCTGTTTCTAAGTTAGGTTAATCTACTGCTTAAATGATTCCATAGGTTCAAGCTTCATAACCATGATTATAGTTCACTTTTCAAGTCTAAGCACACTTAACATGCAAACAAGAACATGAATTAGTTAATCATAGTTAAACACTTTTTTGCATTGTGAATAATTATGTCAAGAAGTTCTAATCTCTTGCTGACTATTGAAGATGTTGAAGAAGCAGGTCAACAACTATTAGATTATCAAGATTAGTAATATAAGGATCCTTAAGTACTCTTGTTGCTTGATGTAAGTGACCCAAATAGGCGGGATTATGATATGATTTCCATTATGATCAGACTCATTTCAGACATAGGTAATCAAAGAGTAGACTGACATAAACTGTAATTGTTCACAAAGAAGGATCAGGGGCATGCCTTTTTTACAGTTGATTATTGGTATGTTGAAAATCATATGCAAAAGATAGAAACAAAACTGGTCTTATATCAGGCAGAAATGTTTTCTATGTTGGCAGTTGACTGTCTTTCTATTAAGCAACTTTCATAAAGAAAACAAAACAAAATCAAACTTTTTGCTCACTCTAATCTTGATACATAATAATTCTGTAGAACATGGTTTGGGAGGCCATTATCAGGACCTCGTATATTTGAACATTACTAAATATTTCCACCCAAAATAATATACATGTCTGATTTTCCTGCGCAAACTAACCGGATTGTTTTTTTTATTTAAGCAAACACTTTTAGTAAAACAAATTTTGATTCTTATCTGGTAATCTTTAAAAGAAAACATTAATGATATTTTATTCTGACATTGAAAATAAATACTGTTCAGGTTACTCATTTCTAATTGTATAACTTGTGATAACACATCCATAACTCATTCTTTGATTATTGCTGTTCATTAACGATAGATCATTAATTCTGTAATATCTGTAACAAATCATAAACATCGTTTAGCGTAACAGTTACTTTCAAATTTACATTAACATACTTTTGCAAGTTAGCAGCATCTGTCACCGCAAAAGCTTTTGTGTTAAAACTTGGTTAAGGTGACTCAAACATGCTCATTTACTCGGGTAGTACACAAACTTGAAAGGAATTATTTTCAAAATAAAAATTTTACTATATCATAACAAAACAACACTAAATAATTTGTTGTATTTATTGAAAATAACAAGGAACTCGAAAGATATTACACAAGCTAATTGTACAGGTAAAAGCAATTACATCCATTCACTATATTGGAGAGACAAGTAGCATGAGCATATATGCTGATCAATACATCCAACTAAAAATTTTGTTAAGGGCTTACCACACTCCTCCCAATCCTGTTCATTTGTGCAAAGTTTCATTGAACGGCATTTTGCCATTATTGAGATTTTGATAATTTTCTTTTTATCGATTAACAGGAGTGGGAGGAATGTGGCAAGCCCTTAACCCTTTACTCTCTCTCTCTCTCTCTCTCTCTCTCTCACCTTTGTGCAACATGCAATGAAGGTTTATCTCCTTCATATTTATTTTAATGGTATTTAAACCATTTTTGCACTATGGTTAAACCATATTGTTAATTATTAAATCATATTGGTTTGACGTTTTTCATTGGATTAAATGTGATCACATGATATGCGATAAATTTAGATATTGACTCCTAGGCGGAGTCTAAATCAAGCATTGACCTGGGCGAAATATTTCACGCGCGAATCATGGGTACGAAAAACGTCACAGCGCTGTTACGTCACAACGAATACAACCATTGTAAACAAATGGCGCAAACTGTGTGAGAGAGAAAGGTAAAACTGCTGCTAAAGCACTGGTAGAAGACAAAAATGGCTCAATTTATGATATTTGGGTGTTGTACTGTGTAATTATATCAGGCAATGCTTCATGGTAAGGTAATGTCGCCAGTAGCAGCAACGAAACGGAAAAAAACATACTGTATGATCAGGCGCACAGGTATGTAACAATTTTAAAAAGAAGAATTATATTAAAATTAAGATTTAATAATAAAGCATTTGTTGCATTTCACTTTCGGTCAATATTGTGATTTATCAACCTGTCGAAGCAATATCGACCTTGGGCTACGCCCTTGGTCAATATTACTTCATCAAGTGGATAAATCGCCATATCTACCTCACTGAAATGCAATAATTGTATAATATCACATGCAGGCTACCAATGAATATCAAGATCATACAGCACACTAAAGCCATTTTATCTGGATCTAGACTGGTTGCTTCTTGGTCAGAAATAATCTAAAAGCGAACAATATAGATCCTGACTTGACATCATAGATGCCGATGCAATACAAGTTATATATTTATTAGACAGTAGTGGTATTTTATCAAATAAGTTGGTCTTTGATGTCACTGATGTAAACTTTCATAGCCGCATGACAACATTTGATTTTTGGTGGATACAATCATAATTGGGAAAAAAAAAGAAATTTACTATATTATTATTATTATTACTATAAGGAATGTTCACATTTCTTACAGAAAGTTGACTGTTTGTCTGAAGTGGTCAGCTGGTGAAAGAAAGTCAGTTTTGTAAATCATTGTACTGGATTTTTGACAATGTGGATGAATAAAGATTCAGCCACGATATGTTAGTTATGTGTAACTATACAAGGCTTGTTATTACACTTCCACACTGGAAGCTATGTAATAACATACTGAAATGGACTGCCGACTTTAAATACATGTTCACTATGTTATTTTTTTGTTGATGACCTTCAAAATAAAGCTTAGCCTTCTATGTGATAACAAATCTATCTTATGAAATAGTAAGCTGCTCACAGGGTGCCCTTGGAACTTCATGAAATAAAGTAAATATAATGATGATAAATATTGATCTTGTGACAAAATCTTATTATCTTTAGCCAAAGCAAGCTGAACATTTTCTATTATCATCAGTACCAATACAGATTAGAATTGAATACCATGTAATCATCAGCAGCTTTGAAAGTGTTTCATGCCTCAGATCTGCTTTTATGCCCCATTATTGGTAAATGGTCAGATTATATCTGTTTTTGTACACTCACTGACCCCAGAGATCCAGCATTAATCAATTATTCTTAATTGATAGTGAGCTTTTAATGATGTGCAGAAAATGACCCACATGTAGAGCTGTATGCACCCCATCAGCTATAATAAGATCACTGTATAAATGAACTTATGCTAATTTTCAGCTAAATCTCTTTGAAGTGAACTGACTCCTTTGTTTTGAAATTAAATAAGCTTAAAAGAAAGTTTCTTAACTGGACTAGTTTGTTAAAGCAATCAGCATAGGGCATTAAGCTTCAGGTAAAGTAATTTCTTGTGCAGAAAACTGCACAAGAAGCAAAAAACCTAGGTGTACCTGTTTTGACAATCTGTAATGCATGAGTGAACTGTGAGTCTTATTTTGGTGTCCCTTATAATCTGAATTTAACACAAACATACTTCCACTTTAATTATCATAATACATGTATCAGTTATACTAAATGTGTTTATAATAAACAGCAGCTGGAAAGACCGGTTTTCTCTGTTCTCTTTTTGCTGATAAAATTACTGGATATAATCTTATTCATTTATCTTTTTATATGCCACTACAAAAACAGCCCCGGGCTGCAGACTTTTGTTCAATTTGTATTTCGGTCTTATCTACAGATCAGATCATGTCTGCAGACGAGACCAATGCTTAACAATAGCAAAAGGTGTTTTCTATCGGATTTATTTTGTTGTATTACTGTTTTCTATATGATTTATCCAATGGGCTTTTCTTACTCTGTTCAGACTAGGTTATATAACCTTGTTCAATATTCACAAAATAATTATTCTCAATTGAATTAAATTTAACACCTTCACTGTTCACATGGGTTACCAGCAGCAGGACAATGCCTGCTCATGCAGTCATAAAAGAGGGATAAAGAGATGTATAGACTAGACGGAGTGAATTAATGACCAACTTTGTTCACAAATGAATGAAAAACATTTGACTTACTTAAAAGTAAAAAAAAAGTGTTTTTTCATATCCTAATGAATATAATAAATGAACCATTTGAATAATATTAACACTCACTTTTTCAATACTTACAAAAATATCAGGACTTTTTTGCAATATAAAGCCTTGTTTTATCCAATGGGTAAAAAGTGTAGATCCTGATCTGGATAATTCTTCATTAATTTTGTTCAGTATGTGTCCCAAAAGGCAATGACTTTCTTTTTGTTGAATATGGACAGTATGTGCAATTGATAATGACGTCACTTATGTAAAATTCACTTATGTAAGTGGAGTAAAGCATCTTTTAAGATACAAGTTTGATTTGATTTTCTCCCTAAAAGGTTCCAGCATGTATCTAACGGTAAGCAGGAATAAAATACTTCCTTATTTGATATATCCTTCCACTGTTAATTTGCCAATAAATTTGTTTTTCTCATCCTATAGTTAAGATACCTTAAACTGAACTTGATACTTTCGTTCTTACTATTGCTGAATAATTCATGAAGAATTCTCATTCATTTCAGTTCAAATACAACACAGCAGTTCAAATATGGCACAGCCTGGTATACATGAAAACGGATTCCTCAATGTTCAGAAAATATTTCCTAGATTATCTGAAAGCAACAAAATACATGTATATAGCCATACAACATGTCAAAGTCTGTAAATGACCACACAACTTGCATAAATAATCTGTATGGAATGCAGGGCTCTCAAGAGATATGGAAGAAGAGGTCTCCCAAAAGTGACAAGATTTCTCCCTTCTTTGAGCTATGGGAGAAGTCATTTTTATAGACTTTATAGGGAAAGAATGCTGTTGACAGCAAACTTCTCCATTAATCAGTAAAAATTGTTTATATTCATATTGTTCTACTCCCCCCACCCAATTTTCAAGTCTAATGAGAGCCCAGGAATGGTCATTGTTTTACTAGTATAATTATCAGCTTCACCAATGAGTTAACCCTTTACTGCATCTATACATGTTTTATACACATGTGACCAGTGTATATCCAGATCAACCCACACATATTTGCTGTCTGATCTGGATCTGGAGTAAAGTATTACAAAGTAATCAGGATTTCAACAATGTCCTACCAGTCAAATCCAAAACCATTATTTCTTGAAGTCAGTTCTTGCATGTTTTAAGTACCTTCCTGTATAAATCTAATTTACTGTATGGTTGTTGCACTCTTTGTTAAATTAATTTATTAATTTAAAAACCCTTTAACATATGAGATATGGCTATTACCCCATGGGCAAACGGTGTAGATCCAGATCAGCCAGATCTGAAAGCATGGATGTGGAAGCTGACCTTGATCTATGGTGGTTGCACATGCAATAAAAAACACAATTATATAGAGTATAGAGTTAATATCTTCTGCAAACAGAAAACTTTAACTCGAGACTTATGAGTATAGCATAATTATGATATCCGTGTAAAGGTGTTTAGTAATAATTGCATATGCATATTGCATAATTAAAAATTCTGAATACGAAAAGATTTGGCCTCCTGAAAAATTATTTACAGCAACCAATGATAAGTAGCTGCTCAAATCACTAATTAAATCACCATCAAAAAATGGCACATCTGGTTGTATTTTTTAAGGTTAATGAAATACCTGTCATAATTAAATTCCATCAACATTCAGTTTTCATGAAATCACACAGTAAACAGGTTAACACCATATCCTTGTAGAAATAATACTGAAAGCAACAGTAAATTCTTCAAACAAACAGTTTATCATCCAGCTAGAAGAAACAAACACTCCTCACAGTGAGGCTGGCTGGTCATGAATCAGAGATGATATCCTCTGAGATCATTCTGTCTGAAAAGTGGCTGGCTTACTTGAGGGATTAAGACAATATGGTAGTAATAAAGATTATCTGATAAAAATTAAATGATCATAACAAACATCATTGGCTGGATCCCATTTAATATTCTTTGTCAGGAGACATACTGGAAAAAACAGCAGTTTCTTTTTTAAAGATTCTTTTTAACTAAGTCTTATACATCAATTTCTCTTTTTATTTGGCTTTTTGATTAATTTATGATTTAAGAAAACAAATATACACTGCAGTGGTCTCAAAAAGAGGCGGAGATTTTGTTTGTTTTAAGCCAAGTATCTCCCTTCTATTTTTTGTTTGTTTTAAGCCAAGTATCTCCCTTCTATTTTTTGTTTGTTTTAAGCCAAGTATCTCCCTTCTATTTTTTGTTTGTTTTAAGCCAAGTATTTCCCTTCTATTTTCATTCAACTCCATTTTACTTTAAAAGATAATGAAACCACTGCACTGGTATTACAATGCAGTAATTCTGTTTAGCTATGGTTACACCTCAACTAGAATCAACAGAATCTTTTTCTGTTGATTTGGTTTGAAAATGGTTCTATTACTAGTGTAAATGCTGTCAGCTTTTTTTAAACACTTTACTCCAAGGAATACGTTTTTTTCCCGCATGGGTAAACAGTGTAGATCCAGATCAGCTGGCACACTGTGCCATCTGATCAGGATCTACACTGTTTACTTTGAAACTAGAGATACCCAAATAATTATATTCCTCAGTTATTCTTCAAATCCGCTTACTAAAATTTAAGTTTAATTTGTTAAAGCCCCAGCCCTAAACTTAAGTAAGAATATACTATTAAAAAATCATATTTGTCCATGTAGACTACAATATATAAACTCTCTAACAGAACACAAAAAGTCCGATCGAATTCTTTCTTATAGACAGGATTTTCAATGATATTGTTAAATTATAGTTAACGAACTTTTAAGGAGCTAATAAAATGGAGCTATATTTAGCACCGACGAAGAGACCACTACATGCATGATCTCGATTTCTGTGACGTTTCGGAAATCCTGCTTTTAGTCGCGCGGACCAAATTTATTTTAGTAAATTAAAATTTTATTAGCCTGAACTAATGCTGCAAATTTGTGCCTATAGTTCCAAATACATGTAATATTTCACACAAGAGCGGGTTAAATTGAAGTAATGCCGCTTTAACCCAAACTTATGTTACTGAGCTGAAACTTCAAATCTCGCTCAAGTCAGATATAACAAAATGTTAGATCTGATGACCACCTGCAAACACCGTATTAAAAGCAATAGTGGTTTTCCAAGATTACTATTTTTAGAGTAAGTCAATACAGGAAACATAATTCATAACACTTTCAAATTAATCTGAAGATGTCATTTGATTGGAAATGAATTCCATACCACATAAAACACACCTGTCTCCAGCAAAATATGTTTTACGCTGAATGTCATCACTTGAAATGTTTTATACATTGTGTATACATGATATAACGTTCAGAATGCTTCATCAACTACAGCGATCATCATGTACTTGCAATTTCATCATCATGTACTTGCAATTTCGTAGGCGACAATCTGAATGGTTTAGAAGGTTGTTGATAAAAACATGTTTTAGTGACTTGCCATCAATTCCCGGTAGCGAAGCGGTCTTACGGAGACGATTTTAATCAGATTGCAGAAAAGTGTTGTTTTTTTTATAAAAGTAGCCTTATAGTCCCAAACCAACTACAGTAAAAAACCCACATTAAGACCAACTTGATGACCACAATTTCAATGTCCCTTTTTACCAGTTTAAAAACTCTTTATTAATGAAGACTCTTTAGATCTGACTTTTTTAAACTGGTTATATATTTATTATCCCTACAAGGATAAATAAAAGGATAATTATTTTTAAAGTCCCTTTTTACACTTAAGCACTATTTTTCTTCCTGAAATACAGACCATCCCTACTTTTGTCAAGTCCAGAAGTCATCTTAACAGAAAGGTTTTAGTGTAAGCTGTAATCATACACTTTGAAGTGAGCAATATTATGGACTAATCCACCTGTAAAGGGGAGTGCATTCATAAATAAATTTTACCATCACTTATACTGAACTTATACTAATAACTCAGTAAGCAAAAGTTTTTCTTTTTCCTTAACCCTTTCCTTGATACATAAGCATTTTTACGCATGTGTGACCAGTGTAGATCCGTGCCATCTGATCAGGATCTGCACTGGTCACATTTTGGTCAGAAATAACCTAATGAATCAACAAGAGGGCCAATTGGCCCTAAATCGCTCACCTGTCAAACTTGACCTAGATATTATTTAGATAAACATATGACCAAGTTTGAAGAAGATCGGACCAAAATTAAGACCGCTAGAGTGCAGACAAGATTTTAATATAATTTGACCTAGTGACCTAGATTTCAAGGTCACATGACCCAATTTCAAACTTGACCTAGATATCATGGAAATATACTTTCTGACCAAGCTTGAAGAAGATCCAATCAAAATTAAGACTTCTTGAGTGCAGACAAGCTTTTTCTTTAATTTGACCTACTGACCTAGTTTTAGGGTCACATGACCCAGTTACAAACTTGATCTAGATATCATTGCTCAAGATAAACATTCTGACCAAGTTTAAAGAAGATTGCACCAAAATGAAGACCGCTAGAGTGCAGACAAGATTTTTATATAATTTGACCTAGTGACTTAGATTTTAAGGTCACATGACCCAGTTTCAAACTTGACCTAGATATCAATGAGATAAACATTCTGACAAAGTTTCAGAAAGATCGGACCAAAATTAAGACCTCTACAGTGCAGACAAGCTTTTTCTTTAAATTGACCTACTGACCTAGTTTTAAGGGTCACATGACCCAGGTACGAACCTGATCTAGATATCATTGAGATAAACATTCTGACCAAGTTTAAAGAAGATCACACCAAAATTGAGACTGCTAGAGTGCGGACAAGATTTTTCTATAATATGACCTAGTGACCTAGATTTCAAGGTCACATAACCCAGTTTCGAATTTGATCTAGATATCAATGAGATAAACATTCTGACCAAATTTGAAGAAGATCGTATAAAAATTATGACCGCTAGAATGCGGACAACAATTGTGAACGGACGACGGACGACGGACGGACGACGGACGAAGGGTGATAACAAAAGCTCACCCTGTCACTATGTGACAGGTGAGCTAAAAAGTGAACAGTTTAGATCCTGATCAGACGGCACGGATGTTCTGGCTGATCTGGATCTAAACTGTTCGTCCTAGCAGTAAAGGTGTATCTATACAGGAAATGGTTAAAATAGCATACTACACATTTTGATTTCAGTTAGATTTTTGCTTGCAACCAAAACATCAAACATGATGCCCGGCGACTGATATTTTAGTTGAGAAATAGCATAGGAAAGTGTAATTGACAGACCGTTTTCATTGTTAATCACACTTTCAGGATGATTTACTTTAAGCAACTGTTTTATTATAGTTTCAACATCCGCAAGAGGAATAAACCCACAGCGAAAAAATTTGATTGACAGCAAAACCTAATTTGGAAGTAAACAGCGTCTTTTGATAGAGTGGCACTTCAGTCATCACGACAAAAAACATGGTTGGAATCTTGTGAAGTGCTGCAGTGCAACGACGTTGCTCGCTGGGTCAAAATCTAATTAAAATCGAAATTTGTATTAACTGTCACAGCTATGTTCCTGACCGCCACCCTCAACATATTTTAACAGCTTTTCATGAAAATAATGTTACCTTTAGCTTAACCAGTCATTTCAGCCACACTTGGTAGTTATAAAACAGTAATAACCAAGAATCCTTCAATTAACTTGTTGAAGTTTTAGGTCTAGGAAATTACAAAAGCCAGGAAATATTTTAATGGGAAAAACACACAATGTTATTTCTTTGATTAGCACTGAATATGCCTTGGCATCTTCTCAATCTGTCGATACTCCTCGTTAATTAACTACAGGTATTTGTGCAAAGGCTGCAATTACCTCAATTTGTTGTCTTAACATGTATTCTATGTATGTCCAGACAAATTAATAAATGCCTTCATAAAGAAGAAATGAAGCTCAAAACTGCTGAAAAGGCTTTGGTTTTATTAACAAAATGTCTTCCAAGACAAAAAAGATACTAATAAAGGTTAAAAAAATGCACTTGAAATTTAAGTATTTCCTGTTTAGTTTGTTTCTATTATTTCATTCCTTTCGCTCATTTGAAGACATATTCTAAATATTTGCATCTGCCATCACAGGTGTAAGTAAAAATAACAAGCACATTATTTAATATTTAGTACATAAGCAATTCTTTACATTGTTCAAATTACATTTTTGAAGCACTTACAATGTCATCCCATTTCCAAAACATATACTTTTCCTAAAAAATAGTAGTAAAATTAAAATCAGAATTTCTAATTTCACTAATGAGGAAAATTTAATGAGAAGGGAAAGAAAATATAAGAAATCTGGCTCAGTTAAGGTATTTTTGCGAGATATAATTGTCATGAGGAATAATCAATCAGGGGTTCCATTTGACCCAGGAGATGACTTGAAATTTCCAAAAAGCCTCATTTTGACCCTTATGATATTTAGATGAAGAGTCATTTTTTCCTTAAATTAGGGGTATTTTGGCTAATAATTGGCAGATTCTCTCAAAAATTGATCAAGATAACCCTTGAGATGCAGCAGCTAGTGGAACCCATGATCAATGTTTTTATTCTAAAAGCAGGATTTCCCAAACTATTTAGTAAAGCCAATACATTTTCCCCAATCCGAAAGGACACAGGCTCCATCACAAAAATAGGGGGAAAAACACAAGTGATCTGTTTCACATGTACAATTAAAATTAGTTACATGTATTTATTCATCTGATGTACATTTTCCTGCCCATGCATCATCATCATCTCTGGTCTCATTATGAGCCAGGATCAAATATTTTCCCTTTCATTATTGACTGCATGCCTTTCTAAGTTCTTTTTTCAAGTGAAACAGCTCAAATTTTGTGTGTTTCTACTACCCTTTTATTTTCAATACCCCCTCCTCCCCCCTCCCCACCTGAAAAAACAACAACAACAAACTGAACTGCATCATCATCACAGTCATCAATAAACAATCAGCATGAACAATATAGAACCAACGAATGGAAAGATTTGAAATAGAATGCATAAACTATCAAAGTTTGATGGACCAATTGACTCAATTACTAGATTATTGTCAGTGACTTAATTCTTTGATGCCATCCTTTAAGCACCCAAATAATAAGCCTTAATTTACAATCAATCTTTAAATTAACTGTTCACTAATTACAAGGACCGTTTCGTTATAAACCACCATATGGTTTTGTTTCTAATTAACATCCCAAGTGTCTTAGCCAAAATTCATGACAGGAGCAGTCATTAGAAGTCCACCAAATAATAACATAATAACATTTAGTACTTTCATATCCAGACGCTCCCTTGAGATGATAGGACCTCTTTTATTCAGCATCTTAACTTTTTACACCCCATAAACAAATAGTGTAGATCCAGATCAGCTTGCATATCTTTGCAGACTGATGGGGATCTACACTGGTTTCATATATACGAGATAAAAGTGTATCCAAGGTGTAAGGGTGAAATCTATGCGCTTGTAAACTAATATCATTCAGTAAGACACGTTTTGTTGATAACTCTGGGTGTACCTGTGGTTTGACTTTTTTAAGGTGATAAAGTACCCAGGAATGTCTAGATGTGATAATTGGGAGGCCAAAAACTTATCACAAATAGAACAGTAGTCAGTAATGTGAAAAAATTACAATTAGCCTGATTAGCCTTACAGATTCTGTTGTTGTCCCAAGATCCATGTGCATGTTCATAGTGTTTCTTTTAAAATCCATAAATTTACACCCCATAAAAATGATTTTAAATAAATTTGAGGGCAATATTATGCCCATGAACTGCTGATTTTGCAGTATTTCCTGTATTAATTAATAAAATCTTATGCTGATTCATTTGATTTTGTTTTTTATCATTAGATGACAAAAGTATCCTGTATTTAAATATTAACCATTCACTACATGAATACATCTTTTCTTAGTGTAAATCCAGATCAGTTGGCACATCCGTGCTGTATGATCTGGGCCTTCAAAGTTGAATTTAAAACAGAACAGTGTAGATCCAAATCTTTCCCCTAGGAGTTCAGGAAGACTATTAGAAAATAGCTTAATTCCAGCTTTTGGATCATGGGGGTTGAAATCAAACAGAATTGTTACAGATAATACACAATGTCTGTTAAATTAGGCATGTCGCAAGTTCTTACATTATGGCCTGTCACATGCAGCTAGTGATAATGGCCTGGGAAAAACCCAGAGATCCTGATCAGACTGCAAAAATATGCAGACTGATCTAGCTCTACACTGTTAGTCCATTAGATAAATGTCGTGCAAATCAATCAATGCTATGATTTAGCCAAGCAAATTTGTCTGCTGTTTCATAAGTTTTAATTTTTATTTCATTCTATTAGTAAACCTTTATAGTAATTTTCTCTAACTTTTTGGGTTTATTTTATAATGGAACCTTTTTTACTCCAATGGAAAAATGTTTAGGCAACCATTGATGCATACGTATAACACATGATTCCCATTTCAAATACTTCCTGTTAATTTTGCATGAAAATAAAATGATGTCCATTAAAACAGCCAGCACAAATAACTACAAGGACAGCAGCTACATTATACAAAGGCAGGTGATTCCCTACCACCACCCCACATTTCAAAATTGGTTTGAGTTTGTCAAGGTACTGCACTTACATTGTGTTTATAAATTACCAAGGGAACGTCCCTTTATTTTAAGCCATAATTTTGAAAATAAACAGAACTGATTAACCAAATTTCAACTCTCGGAAAACTCAACTTATATCAATATACAAAGCTTCAAAGGCATGTAGTCTGAAAAAAAACCTAACTGAATAGGCATTAAAGGAGGTCAATTACAATCGGCAAAACATTTTAAAAAAACCTTTAAAATATGTTTATTAATAATATTGATCAACCTATATTTACAACAAAATAAAATTATCTTTGTCCACCATATTTTAGTGGTGTTCCTTAACTTGGAGGCACAGCCAAGTTATCTATTTTTAATTCAGAGCACCTGCTTTGGCATTCATCATTTCATTTACAATAAGTGATGCATTCTAGTAACAATGTCACATCAAAGTGAGATAAAATTAAAATGGAAATATTGTTCAAGCTATGCATTTACACTGAAATCTTGTAGAAATAAAATCCAAACACCACATTTTTAATTTAATAAAAGGCTCTATTAAAGCTTTTATCGCATATTACCCACCTTTAATAGTTTCTTTCCCATTTTCTTCTGGTACAAATGCAAGTATTCTTTACTAACAGTCATTATAGAGTTAACAGTTATAACAGAGTTTATGTTTACATAATCTTTTAATAAATGCATTTTGGATTTTTTTATTGCACTGTGTAAGAATGTGCATTTGTATAATTTACAGGATATCTAATAAATTTATGACATAAAAAATGTATTGTTGTTTCATATAACTTTAGCAGTTGATAAATCAAGTGAACATACTGTTTTCGCATACCTCTTTCAACAGTTGTCATTGTGAAATTCCTGGAAATTTTTATCCTCAAGTGAACATTACCAGTCGCAGCATCCCTGTACCGTTTTCAGCGAAAGAGCATCCAAATATCAATAATTGAAATAAAACACATTTCTGATATAAATTGACCATATACATGGCACACCACTGATAAATCAATATAGGGATTTTCGTTTTAACACATTTGTCACGTTATACAATGTAGCAGACATCAACAATAGGTGCAAAAAGCTGTAAAATTTTCACCGCTAGGCTTCTTTCACGGATGACCCGTTTCCTGTTTAGCGAACCGAGAAAAAGCAGCGAATATTCTAATGAGAGAAAATTTAATTACTGTAGACTTTGAAGTTCTTTATTGCATGATAAAAGGTCATTGAATTATAAACACGCGCTATTAATATCTGAACTTAAATGTAGTTTGACCTATCATTTTCTATAATATCTATTTGCTGCAGTTCTACTCTTCCTTAAAATATGGCGGAGGGAAGAATGAATTTAGCTGCTTTGCAGCAAAGAGATCCGTATATTTCGGAAATTGAAGATACAGCGTCGCAAGTTGCATTGTATTCGTTTAATTCTACATCTAACGAATGGGTAAGAACATAGTTTTAACATAATTATTGGTTGTCAATCAAGTGTAACGCAAAATATCTGTAAAATATGGAGCATAACTTTAGCACGACTGTGATACCAAGCAAGCCTTGCGTCTTGGCTGCATTAAATCTAATGCACACTTAAATTGAATAAATTTCCGTTGTTTATTCACGAGACTGTATTGAGGAGCAGTCCAATTTACTTTATTATGACAAAATAGCATTTGATACAATGATCTTATTTTAATCTAAATACTTGTGATAAAGCCAGTTTCAAACATTTTAGTATTTCCCAGTGTGATGTGTTTAAACTTTATTATTGGAAACTATTGAAATATTGCTAAAACATTGCGAGATAAAAAAAGCTTTCAAGTAAGCAGTTATACTTACGCTATTGCTGTATTGGTAAAATGCAATGAAATTAATAAAATCTATTTGTAAGGGCAGCTCTCTATCTTGAAGCATCAATACTAGCCAGCAGTCATTTAATGTCCAAATAAAAAATATCTTACATATATTTCTTATGTATCATAACAAATATACTTATTATGTTTGTTTTTGATACCAGGGACTGGCAAATCCTATGCCCGGTGCCCGCATGCAACCAGCTTTGATCTGCCGGGCCAGTAAAAATTTTAAGAGCTGGTCCGCTGGACCACCATAAAATTCGGTAATTAGTTGCCCAGGGTGGTAATTATATCAAGTTGCTAAATAAACAAAAAATCTCACTGCAATAAACGACGTTCGCTAATCATCGGATAATCGACGAATCGCTTGATTTAGCTCCTCCTACGTGTCAATAAATAGTCCAATCAACGCTAATCCTGGTTTAATTTACACACCTATATATGTACTACAACAATTGGTAGTGCCATATTTATCACGAGATAAAGTGATTATCGCGAGATTATGCTACAGCGTGATTACACAAACAGTCAAAATTTGCCTTTGTCAATTAAAAAGATGTATATTTAGTCGTTTGTTGGCGCTTAATTAATTTTTGACTTAGGCGCGATTAGGTAAGTTGATTGCCAATGATCGAATAAATTAGATCACATTTGCTTATTTAATCGAATTATGCCCAAACCAGATCGATTATCTTACAGGATTGACTTTTCCTCTCATTCTTCCTCAGTTGAATTTTAAAGAAATGCTTCAATTTGTTGATTCATTAGCTATACCGGGTTCAGTTATAGGATTAGAATGGATCGTTTTGTGATATGAAGGTAAATACACATTTAGCGACAGACGTTGTCTAAAGTAAAAAGGGAGATAGTAAGTTTGTTTTTTACATTGATTAAAATACATAGCCTCCGAAAAATATTTTGAGGACACTAAAATGTCACTATATAAATATGATATATGCAAAATAAATATAAAACAGCAAACATTTTTACAGATTTGTAGTCCACTTTTACGCAATCAAAAATCATATGCTATATCATAATATTTGGTCAGTGCAAATCACATATCACAAGAACTAATACAAAATAGATTAAGTGTTCTGGGCATACTGTATGGTTCTATTAAAAATAATTAAAAACATACATGATCCGTTATTTAAGTATCTTTTCAAACTAAATGCATTTAAGCTGGATATTGCCATTTATGTATTTTAGTCACCAGTGATAGTTTTTTTGTATCTAGGAAAGAGAGTGATGCTGCAACTGCAAACTTCAAATCCACCCACTCCCAAACGAAAGCATCATATGTCTAGAACCAGTGGATTCTTAGGCAGACCAAGATGATGAAGAGCTAAGATATCAAAATTATGATGTGACAATCCAAGTGATAACTATGTGACTGGATTCATAGTTTTATTTTGAAATAAAATGCATTGATGTTATTTTAATTTATAATAAAGCAGGTATATGCATTTTGTTTTTGTATTATATGATGGATAGTTAAAGAAATGTTATTGAATAACAACCTGTGTTTTACGATTGATGATTTTACGCAATTTTCCGGGCAACCAGTTAAAAATTCTACTTGCCCTGTGGACAACAAGAAAATTTAGGACTTTGTCGGTCCCTGGATACAGATATAATTTATTTGTAGTTTGTCATACATTTAGATTGTTGAAAACCTGAGTAGATCTACAAGGTAGCAATTACCCGCAACAAGTGATTGATTGAATTGACCACTCTGGAAATTATAAAATATCCCCTTTTGTCAGCATTCATTTTGGATAATTTAAAGTTTATCAATTCACACTATATTTGAACTTAGTCTTACACTAGACTTAATGTCAGACTGTTAATTTTTGCAGTGATAAATTCAACAACCAAACCATTCAGGCTGGTAATTTAAATGATCAAATCTGAAAATCCAAGACAATGTTAATAATTAAATGTAAATCAGTATGTCATGTTTCATAGTGTAAGTCATTGGGAAGATTACCGAATGGATACAAGATGAAGATAAAAACTTTTTTAGTAAAGTTGCTGCATTTGTTTAACTTCACAATGTCTAAAAAAAACCTACAAATATTCAAACCTGTATCAAGATGCAGGCATGATGTTAGAGATGTCACACAAGCATTTGCTTATTCCAAGTTAACAATCTTGACAAGAAAGTTTGTTTATTAAATTATTTTATTATTGAATATAATCAAGACTTGATTCAGTTAATTCCTTGGAATCCTAACACTACATTTGATTTCTAAAGATGATATAAGGGAGACAATACTCGTACCATATTTTGATTGACTGACTAAGAGTTCTCTCAATAAATTATGAATTTTATTCTGCTGTAATTTTAGACTTGTTTGTGACACTAATTGCAATCAGTTTGTTTCAGTATAGTTCCAGTTGCCATTAAAACATATAAAGCAGGAATTAGCTTATAACTGATTTTGAAACTGAAACACAATATTCAAGCCCTTAAATGAAATAAATGACTGTAAAGTCTGTTGCAATTATAGTAAAATCTTAACAGTAAAATTTGGTTTCTTGTTTATTGAAATTACATTTATTTGAATTGAGCTTATTCAGTTCATTTGTCATCAGTGTGTTACATTTAAAAATATAGGGAAATGTTATTAAGTGCCATTTGAAAGTGGAAGAGTTGTTGTTATTGTTTTTGTAGGGAAGAGACAAATGTTATTTAAATTAAGTTCTAATATCCAATGCAGTTTGTTATAAACTTAAAGACCTGTGACTTCTTTATCATGAAGAAATGTTGTTCAACTAAAAACAAAGGGATAATGGCACAAGTTTTGGAAGATACAAAACTAATTTTTGTGAATTCTGTACAATCAATCCACATATTAAATAAGACATATTAAACAAAGATAAAGTTTTAACAGTGTTAATGACACAATATGAAATAAAGAAATGTTGAAGCAGATGCTGTTTATGTTGCTGATCTTGATTTGAGAAGCTGAAAACAACAAGGCTTGTTGTAAGAATGAAATTTATCTATGTACTTGTATGAAAAGTTATTGTACCCGAAGGTGTTCTCACAACCAAAGTTTGAAATAAGGACCTTGTTACAAAGTGTGTGATAACCATAACACCATGGGACCAGTTAAACTGACCTTGATTTTTAAAAAGAAATTTAAATAACCTCGTCTGCATTTTTGTGTCGCCCTTTCTAAGAAAAGGCGATACATAAGGATCACTTTGTCCATCTGTCCGTCCGTCCATCCATCGGTCTGTTCGTCTGTCACAAAAACTTAACATTGGCTCTAACTTGCCATTTCTTAATATTTCTTCATCAAACTTTCAAATTATCTTGCTTATGAAAACACGGTCACACTTTAGGTCAGGATTACATTTGATGGAGTTATGCTCCTTTTCCATCAGGAAAACTTAACATTGGCTATAAATTTGCCATTTCTTAATATTCTTCATCAAACTGTCCAGTTATATTGTTGATGACAACATGGCCATGATGATGCCAAATTCTTTAGGTCAAGGTCACATTTGATGGAGTTATGCCTCTTTTTGTACTTAAATTTTGACACGAAAGCTTAACATTGGCTATAACTTTGCCATTTCTTAATATTTCTTCATCAAACTTAAAATATATTGCTCATGACAACACCCTCATCATTATGCTAAGGTTAAGATAGAGTTATGCCCCTTTTTTGTACTTGCATTTTTTTTTCTGACATAGTACCTGAGGGCGACACAAGTGTTCAACTGAACACCCATGTAGTAATAGATAAGATCATATTTTAGATAACAGCATTTTGTTTAGCACTCAAAAACACCACTGGTCATTGTGAACTGTGTGTAAAAATTGTTGTGGTTGTTTTGAATAGCACTAACAAGTTTCTTTTTTTTGTGTGAAAATAACAATCAAATAAAAGTAAGCATTTGATTTTCCGTTTTTAATAATTTACAAACCATGCTTTAATTCCAACATTTTGTTGGTCAAAAATAAGGCATAAACCCAGCTTAGACAACTAATACTGCAAACAAATCAAGACAAATAAACTTGATTGCATGTGTGGTTTTAGAGAATTGAATTCTCAGTTGTGTGAAACAGTTGGAAGTAACTCTGAATACACAACATTAAGAGTTTTACACAAGTTGTCTTTCTTTGAATCATAATTGATTTTTCTCTAATTTTTCAGGAGAAGACTTCAATAGAAGGTTCCTTGTTCATCTACAAAAGGTAAGTTGTTATATAGAAGACTGCATGTTTGTAAATGGAAATCTGAACCTTTTCTAACTAATAGACTACTATGTGATAACTGGTACTTGTATTTAAGGCCTGTAACTTGTGGTTACAAGTTGTCGTCTTGCAATGGAAGTTAATGCATACAAATTATGTTATAGCATTCATTAGAGTGGCATGTTGCCTTGCTCTACAGTTACTCATGTGGCACTGGCCATTTCTTCATTGTTGACGACTCCTCTCATTGACATGACTTGTAGGGACTTATTAATTCTGCCCCATTTCTAGTCAGATTGCTAATAAATATAAAGGGCATAGAATTTGATGGCTGAAGTTGGGGAAAGTATGAGTAATTGTTATCCACTTGGCTTTGTAATCCAAAAATCATGGGTTTGAACTCTGACCTGTGTTTGAAATGCTTTAACCTTTTCTGCATTGGATATGGCTGTTATAGATGGGCAAACAGTGTAGATCCAGATCAACTGGCTCATCCGTACCATCTGATCAGAATCTACACTGTTCACTTTTTATTCATAAGGTTATTTCTAACAAAGAAGTGAATGGTGTAGCTCCTGATGAGACAGCATGGCTGATCTGGATCTACACTGTTGGCACATGCTATAAACCCATATATATTAAGTAAGGAATTTAAAACTAACAAACAAAATTGCTCTTTGTGAAAAGGAATGCTTGTGTTATGGAAAATGTACTTTATATTTTTCCACATCAGCTTTTGTCATTAATTACTGTACATGAACTATTTGACATGTGTGGCAATAAAGTACAATGTACAAATAAATTGTCAGATGTATTTATGAGTGGGATCAGTTGATGGAAACATTTTGGCAGGCGTGGTAAGCTATTAGGTGCTTGAAGATTAGTGGAAATACACCATGTCAATTTGGATTAGGACTTGGAGTTATAACAGTGAAGCTGGTTGACAATAATCAATACAATGTCAATAGAGGTGTTACAATTTTTGTTTCAAATAAGACATTTTATTTCATGCATATGCACGAAGAAGTGAAACAGTCAATATTAGACTTTGCAGCTAAACTTTATTATCCATAAAAAGCAAACATAGATCTCTGGCACCAGAAAAACAATCTTGATTCAATCCAGAAAAATTTCATTAACATGATCAGATCTGCAATAGTTCTAGCAACCTTTTCTTAACATGATCAGATCTGTACAAGATCCAGCCACCATATGTGAACATGATTAGATCTGCAATAGTTCCAGCAACCATTTCTTAACATGATCAGATCTGCACTAGATCCAGCCACCATATGTGAACATGATCAGATCTGCAATATTTCCAGCAACCTTTTCATAACATGATCAGATCTGCAATAGTTCCAGCAACCTTTTCATAACATGATCAGATCTGCAATAATTCCAGCAACCTTTTCATAACATGATCAGATCTGCAATAGTTCCAGCAACCTTTTCATAACATGATCAGATCTGCAATAGTTCCAGCAACCTTTTCATAACATGATCAGATCTGCAATAGTTCCAGCAACCTTTTCATAACATGATCAGATCTGCAATAATTCCAGCAACCTTTTCATAACATGATCAGATCTGCTATAGTTCCAGCAACCTTTTCTTAACATGATCAGATCTGCACTATTTCCAGCAACCTTTTCTTAACATGATCAGATCTGCTATAGTTCCAGCAACCTTTTCTTAACCTGATCAGATCTGCTATAGTTCCAGCAACCTTTTCATAACATGATCAGATCTGCTATAGTTCCAGCAACCTTTTCATAACATGATCAGATCTGCTATAGTTCCAGCAACCTTTTCATAACATGATCAGATCTGCTATAGTTCCAGCAACCTTTTCATAACATGATGGTCTGCTATAGTTCCAGCAACCTTTTCATAACATGATCAGATCTGCTATAGTTCCAGCAACCTTTTCATAACATAATCAGATCTGCAATAATTCCAGCAACCTTTTCATAACATGATCAGATCTGCTATAGTTCCAGCAACCTTTTCATAACATGATTAGATCTGCTATAGTTCCAGCAACCTTTTCATAACATGATTAGATCTGCAATAATTCCAGCAACCTTTTCATAACATGATCAGATCTGCAATATTTTCAGCAACCTTTTCTTAACATAATCAGATCTGCACTATTTTCAGCAACCTTTTCTTAACATAATCAGATCTGCAATATTTTCAGCAACCATTTGTTAACATGATCAGATCTGCTATATTTCCAGCAACCTTTTCTTAACATGATGGTCTGCTATATTTCCAGCAACCTTTTCATAACATGATCAGATCTGCAATATTTTCAGCAACCTTTTCTTAACATGATCAGATCTGCACTATTTTCAGCAACCTTTTCTTAACATGATCAGATCTGCTATAGTTCCAGCAACCTTTTCATAACATGATCAGATCTGCTATAGTTCCAGCAACCATTTCTTAACATGATCAGATCTGCTATAGTTCCAGCAACCTTTTCATAACATGATCAGATCTGCAATAGTTCCAGCAACCTTTTCATAACATAATCAGATCTGCAATAATTCCAGCAACCTTTTCATAACATGATCAGATCTGCAATATTTCCAGCAACCTTTTCATAACATGATCAGATCTGCAATAATTCCAGCAACCTTTTCATAACATGATCAGATCTGCAATAATTCCAGCAACCTTTTCATAACATGATCAGATCTGCAATAGTTCCAGCAACCTTTTCATAACATGATCAGATCTGCAATAGTTCCAGCAACCTTTTCATAACATGATCAGATCTGCTATAGTTCCAGCAACCTTTTCTTAACATGATCAGATCTGCTATAGTTCCAGCAACCTTTTCATAACATGATCAGATCTGCACTATTTTCAGCAACCTTTTCTTAACATGATCAGATCTGCAATAATTCCAGCAACCTTTTCATAACATGATCAGATCTGCTATAGTTCCAGCAACCTTTTCTTAACATGATCAGATCTGCACTATTTCCAGCAACCTTTTCTTAACATGATCAGATCTGCTATAGTTCCAGCAACCTTTTCTTAACCTGATCAGATCTGCTATAGTTCCAGCAACCTTTTCATAACATGATCAGATCTGCTATAGTTCCAGCAACCTTTTCATAACATGATCAGATCTGCTATAGTTCCAGCAACCTTTTCATAACATGATCAGATCTGCTATAGTTCCAGCAACCTTTTCATAACATGATGGTCTGCTATAGTTCCAGCAACCTTTTCATAACATGATCAGATCTGCTATAGTTCCAGCAACCTTTTCATAACATAATCAGATCTGCAATAATTCCAGCAACCTTTTCATAACATGATCAGATCTGCTATAGTTCCAGCAACCTTTTCATAACATGATTAGATCTGCTATAGTTCCAGCAACCTTTTCATAACATGATTAGATCTGCAATAATTCCAGCAACCTTTTCATAACATGATCAGATCTGCAATATTTTCAGCAACCTTTTCTTAACATAATCAGATCTGCACTATTTTCAGCAACCTTTTCTTAACATAATCAGATCTGCAATATTTTCAGCAACCATTTGTTAACATGATCAGATCTGCTATATTTCCAGCAACCTTTTCTTAACATGATGGTCTGCTATATTTCCAGCAACCTTTTCATAATATGATCAGATCTGCAATATTTTCAGCAACCTTTTCTTAACATGATCAGATCTGCACTATTTTCAGCAACCTTTTCTTAACATGATCAGATCTGCTATAGTTCCAGCAACCTTTTCATAACATGATCAGATCTGCTATAGTTCCAGCAACCATTTCTTAACATGATCAGATCTGCTATAGTTCCAGCAACCTTTTCATAACATGATCAGATCTGCAATAGTTCCAGCAACCTTTTCATAACATAATCAGATCTGCAATAATTCCAGCAACCTTTTCATAACATGATCAGATCTGCAATATTTCCAGCAACCTTTTCATAACATGATCAGATCTGCAATAATTCCAGCAACCTTTTCATAACATGATCAGATCTGCAATAATTCCAGCAACCTTTTCATAACATGATCAGATCTGCAATAGTTCCAGCAACCTTTTCATAACATGATCAGATCTGCAATAGTTCCAGCAACCTTTTCATAACATGATCAGATCTGCTATAGTTCCAGCAACCTTTTCTTAACATGATCAGATCTGCTATAGTTCCAGCAACCTTTTCATAACATGATCAGATCTGCACTATTTTCAGCAACCTTTTCTTAACATGATCAGATCTGCAATAGTTCCAGCAACCTTTTCATAACATGATCAGATCTGCAATAGTTCCAGCAACCTTTTCTTAACATGATCAGATCTGCAATAGTTCCAGCAACCTTTTCATAACATGATCAGATCTGCACTAGATCCAGCAACCTTTTCATAACATGATCAGATCTGCTATAGTTCCAGCAACCTTTTCTTAACATGATCAGATCTGCTATAGTTCCAGCATCCTTTTCTTAACATGATCAGATCTGCAATATTTCCAGCAACCTTTTCTTAACATGATCAGATCTGCTATAGTTCCAGCAACCTTTTCTTAACATGATGGTCTGCTATAGTTCCAGCAACCTTTTCATAACATAATCAGATCTGCAATAATTCCAGCAACCTTTTCATAACATGATCAGATCTGCAATAGTTCCAGCAACCTTTTCATAACATGATCAGATCTGCAATAGTTCCAGCAACCTTTTCTTAACATGATCAGATCTGCTATAGTTCCAGCAACCTTTTCATAACATGATCAGATCTGCAATAGTTCCAGCAACCTTTTCATAACATGATCAGATCTGCAATAGTTCCAGCAACCTTTTCATAACATGATCAGATCTGCTATAGTTCCAGCAACCATTTCTTAACATGATCAGATCTGCTATAGTTCCAGCAACCTTTTCATAACATGATCAGATCTGCAATAGTTCCAGCAACCTTTTCATAACATGATCAGATCTGCAATAGTTCCAGCAACCTTTTCATAACATGATCAGATCTGCTATAGTTCCAGCAACCTTTTCTTAACATGATCAGATCTGCAATATTTCCAGCAACCTTTTCTTAACATGATCAGATCTGCTATAGTTCCAGCAACCTCTTCTTAACATGATGGTCTGCTATAGTTCCAGCAACCTTTTCTTAACATGATGGTCTGCTATAGTTCCAGCAACCTTTTCTTAACATGATGGTCTGCTATAGTTCCAGCAACCTTTTCATAACATGATCAGATCTGCTATAGTTCCAGCAACCTTTTCATAACATGATCAGATCTGCTATAGTTCCAGCAACCTTTTCTTAACATGATGGTCTGCTATAGTTCCAGCAACCATTTCTTAACATGATGGTCTGCTATAGTTCCAGCAACCATTTCTTAACATGATGGTCTGCTATAGTTCCAGCAACCTTTTCATAACATGATCAGATCTGCAATAATTCCAGCAACCTTTTCTTAACATGATCAGATCTGCAATATTTTCAGCAACCATATGTGAACATGATTAGATCTGCTATAGTTCCAGCAACCTTTTCTTAACATGATCAGATCTGCAATATTTTCAGCAACCATTTGTTAACATGATCAGATCTGCTATAGTTCCAGCAACCTTTTCTTAACATGATGGTCTGCTATAGTTCCAGCAACCATTTCTTAACATGATCAGATCTGCTATAGTTCCAGCAACCATTTCTTAACATGATCAGATCTGCTATAGTTCCAGCAACCATTTCTTAACATGATCAGATCTGCAATAGTTCCAGCAACCTTTTCTTAACATGATCAGATCTGCTATAGTTCCAGCAACCTTTTCATAACATGATCAGATCTGCTATAGTTCCAGCAACCTTTTCTTAACATGATCAGATCTGCTATAGTTCCAGCAACCATTTCTTAACATGATCAGATCTGCTATAGTTCCAGCAACCTTTTCTTAACATGATCAGATCTGCTATAGTTCCAGCAACCTTTTCTTAACATGATGGTCTGCTATAGTTCCAGCAACCTTTTCTTAACATGATGGTCTGCTATAGTTCCAGCAACCTTTTCTTAACATGATGGTCTGCTATAGTTCCAGCAACCTTTTCATAACATGATCAGATCTGCTATAGTTCCAGCAACCTTTTCATAACATGATCAGATCTGCTATAGTTCCAGCAACCTTTTCTTAACATGATGGTCTGCTATAGTTCCAGCAACCATTTCTTAACATGATGGTCTGCTATAGTTCCAGCAACCATTTCTTAACATGATGGTCTGCTATAGTTCCAGCAACCTTTTCATAACATGATCAGATCTGCAATAATTCCAGCAACCTTTTCTTAACATGATCAGATCTGCAATATTTTCAGCAACCATATGTGAACATGATTAGATCTGCTATAGTTCCAGCAACCTTTTCTTAACATGATCAGATCTGCAATATTTTCAGCAACCATTTGTTAACATGATCAGATCTGCTATAGTTCCAGCAACCTTTTCTTAACATGATGGTCTGCTATAGTTCCAGCAACCATTTCTTAACATGATCAGATCTGCTATAGTTCCAGCAACCATTTCTTAACATGATCAGATCTGCTATAGTTCCAGCAACCTTTTCTTAACATGATCAGATCTGCTATAGTTCCAGCAACCATTTCTTAACATGATCAGATCTGCTATAGTTCCAGCAACCTTTTCATAACATGATCAGATCTGCTATAGTTCCAGCAACCTTTTCATAACATGATCAGATCTGCTATAGTTTCAGCAACCTTTTCTTAACATGATCAGATCTGCTATAGTTCCAGCAACCATTTCTTAACATGATCAGATCTGCTATAGTTCCAGCAACCTTTTCTTAACATGATCAGATCTGCTATAGTTCCAGCAACCTTTTCTTAACATGATCAGATCTGCTATAGTTCCAGCAACCATTTCTTAACATGATCAGATCTGCTATAGTTCCAGCAACCTTTTCATAACATGATCAGATCTGCTATAGTTCCAGCAACCTTTTCTTAACATGATCAGATCTGCTATAGTTCCAGCAACCATTTCTTAACATGATCAGATCTGCTATAGTTCCAGCAACCATTTCTTAACATGATCAGATCTGCAATAGTTCCAGCAACCTTTTCTTAACATGATCAGATCTGCTATAGTTCCAGCAACCATTTCTTAACATGATCAGATCTGCAATAGTTCCAGCAACCTTTTCTTAACATGATCAGATCTGCTATAGTTCCAGCAACCTTTTCATAACATGATCAGATCTGCAATAGTTCCAGCAACCTTTTCATAACATGATCAGATCTGCAATAGTTCCAGCAACCTTTTCATAACATAATCAGATCTGCAATAGTTCCAGCAACCATTTCTTAACATGATCAGATCTGCAATAGTTCCAGCAACCTTTCTTAACATGATCAGATCTGCACTATTTCCAGCAACCTTTTCTTAACATGATCAGATCTGCACTATTTCCAGCAACCTTTTCTTAACATGATCAGATCTGCAATAGTTCCAGCAACCTTTTCTTAACATGATCAGATCTGCAATAGTTCCAGCAACCATTTCTTAACATGATCAGATCTGCAATAGTTCCAGCAACCTTTTCATAACATGATCAGATCTGCAATAGTTCCAGCAACCTTTTCTTAACACGATCAGATCTGCTATAGTTCCAGCAACCTTTTCATAACATGATCAGATCTGCAATAGTTCCAGCAACCTTTTCATAACATGATCAGATCTGCTATAGTTCCAGCAACCTTTTCATAACATGATCAGATCTGCTATAGTTCCAGCAACCATTTCTTAACATGATCAGATCTGCTATAGTTCCAGCAACCTTTTCATAACATGATCAGATCTGCAATAGTTCCAGCAACCTTTTCTTAACATGATCAGATCTGCAATAGTTCCAGCAACCTTTTCATAACATGATCAGATCTGCTATAGTTCCAGCAACCTTTTCATAACATGATCAGATCTGCTATAGTTCCAGCAACCTTTTCATAACATGATCAGATCTGCAATAGTTCCAGCAACCTTTTCTTAACATGATCAGATCTGCTATAGTTCCAGCAACCTTTTCATAACATGATCAGATCTGCAATAGTTCCAGCAACCTTTTCATAACATGATCAGATCTGCTATAGTTCCAGCAACCTTTTCATAACATGATCAGATCTGCTATAGTTCCAGCAACCTTTTCATAACATGATCAGATCTGCTATAGTTCCAGCAACCTTTTCATAACATGATCAGATCTGCTATAGTTCCAGCAACCTTTTCTTAACATGATCAGATCTGCTATAGTTCCAGCAACCATTTCTTAACATGATCAGATCTGCTATAGTTCCAGCAACCTTTTCTTAACATGATCAGATCTGCAATAGTTCCAGCAACCTTTTCTTAACATGATCAGATCTGCAATAGCTCCAGCAACCTTTTCTTAACATGATCAGATCTGCAATAGTTCCAGCAACCATTTCTTAACATGATCAGATCTGCAATAGTTCCAGCAACCATTTTTATTAACATGATCAGATCTGCAATAGTTCCAGCAACCTTTTCATAACATGATCAGATCTGCAATAGTTCCAGCAACCTTTTCTTAACATGATCAGATCTGCAATAGTTCCAGCAACCATTTCTTAACATGATCAGATCTGCAATAGTTCCAGCAACCTTTTCATAACATGATCAGATCTGCTATAGTTCCAGCAACCATTTCTTAACATGATCAGATCTGCACTATTTCCAGCAACCTTTTCTTAACATGATCAGATCTGCACTATTTCCAGCAACCTTTTCTTAACATGATCAGATCTGCAATAGTTCCAGCAACCTTTTCATAACATGATCAGATCTGCTATAGTTCCAGCAACCTTTTCTTAACATGATCAGATCTGCTATAGTTCCAGCAACCATTTCTTAACATGATCAGATCTGCTATAGTTCCAGCAACCTTTTCTTAACATGATCAGATCTGCAATAGTTCCAGCAACCTTTTCTTAACATGATCAGATCTGCAATAGTTCCAGCAACCTTTTCTTAACATGATCAGATCTGCAATAGTTCCAGCAACCATTTCTTAACATGATCAGATCTGCAATAGTTCCAGCAACCTTTTCATAACATGATCAGATCTGCAATAGTTCCAGCAACCTTTTCTTAACATGATCAGATCTGCTATAGTTCCAGCAACCTTTTCATAACATGATCAGATCTGCAATAGTTCCAGCAACCTTTTCATAACATGATCAGATCTGCAATAGTTCCAGCAACCTTTTCTTAACATGATCAGATCTGCAATAGTTCCAGCAACCTTTTCTTAACATGATCAGATCTGCTATAGTTCCAGCAACCTTTTCATAACATGATCAGATCTGCTATAGTTCCAGCAACCTTTTCTTAACATGATCAGATCTGCACTATTTCCAGCAACCTTTTCTTAACATGATCAGATCTGCAATAGTTCCAGCAACCTTTTCTTAACATGATCAGATCTGCAATAGTTCCAGCAACCATTTCTTAACATGATCAGATCTGCAATAGTTCCAGCAACCTTTTCATAACATGATCAGTTCTGCTATAGTTCCAGCAACCTTTTCTTAACATGATCAGATCTGCTATAGTTCCAGCAACCTTTTCATAACATGATCAGATCTGCAATAGTTCCAGCAACCTTTTCTTAACATGATCAGATCTGCTATAGTTCCAGCAACCTTTTCATAACATGATCAGATCTGCTATAGTTCCAGCAACCTTTTCATAACATGATCAGATCTGCTATAGTTCCAGCAACCATTTCTTAACATGATCAGATCTGCTATAGTTCCAGCAACCTTTTCTTAACATGATCAGATCTGCTATAGTTCCAGCAACCTTTTCTTAACATGATCAGATCTGCAATAGTTCCAGCAACCTTTTCATAACATGATCAGATCTGCAATAGTTCCAGCAACCTTTTCTTAACATGATCAGATCTGCACTATTTTCAGCAACCTTTTCTTAACATGATCAGATCTGCTATAGTTCCAGCAACCTTTTCTTAACATGATCAGATCTGCTATAGTTCCAGCAACCTTTTCTTAACATGATCAGATCTGCTATAGTTCCAGCAACCTTTTCTTAACATGATCAGATCTGCTATAGTTCCAGCAACCTTTTCTTAACATGATCAGATCTGCAATAGTTCCAGCAACCTTTTCATAACATGATCAGATCTGCAATAGTTCCAGCAACCTTTTCTTAACATGATCAGATCTGCACTATTTTCAGCAACCTTTTCTTAACATGATCAGATCTGCTATAGTTCCAGCAACCTTTTCTTAACATGATCAGATCTGCAATAGTTCCAGCAACCTTTTCATAACATGATCAGATCTGCAATAGTTCCAGCAACCTTTTCTTAACATGATCAGATCTGCTATAGTTCCAGCAACCATTTCTTAACATGATCAGATCTGCTATAGTTCCAGCAACCTTTTCTTAACATGATCAGATCTGCTATAGTTCCAGCAACCTTTTCATAACATGATCAGATCTGCAATAATTCCAGCAACCTTTTCATAACATGATCAGATCTGCTATAGTTCCAGCAACCATTTCTTAACATGATCAGATCTGCTATAGTTCCAGCAACCTTTTCTTAACATGATCAGATCTGCTATAGTTCCAGCAACCTTTTCTTAACATGATCAGATCTGCTATAGTTCCAGCAACCATTTCTTAACATGATCAGATCTGCAATAATTCCAGCAACCTTTTCATAACATGATCAGATCTGCTATAGTTCCAGCAACCTTTTCATAACATGATCAGATCTGCTATAGTTCCAGCAACCTTTTCATAACATGGTCAGATATGCTATAGTTCCAGCAACCTTTTCATAACATGATCAGATCTGCTATAGTTCCAGCAACCTTTTCATAACATGATCAGATCTGCAATAGTTCCAGCAACCTTTTCTTAACATGATCAGATCTGCTATAGTTCCAGCAACCTTTTCATAACATGATCAGATTTGTAATAGTTATATCAACCTTTTGTTAATGTGATTAGATCTCAGCAATAGATCCAGGCAAGATGAGATCTAGAACAGCTACATTTTATTAACATGATATGATTTCCTGCAAACTTGTTTTCCTGGACAGATCTGTAATTCTTTAGTTACATAATCAGATCTGTGATATTTCCAGTTACTTTCTGTAAACATAGAAATCTTAGAAATCTGCAGTAGTTTGATCAGGTAATAATCTGAACATGTAACTGATCATGTTTCATTAACCCTATACCCACTGAATTTGTCACAGACTTGCTGTTCTTTGAATATGGACTTGAAAGGGTTGTTTTGCTGTTTATTGACAGTTTAATGAACAATCTAGATCCTGAATAGACTGTGGATGTGCAGACTGATCTGATTTGGGCTGTACTTAGATTTTGAGTAGATGAAAGAGAAACTTTGAAAAATATTGAAAATGACAATAAGACAACATTGCAGGTTTGGTTTGATCAACCCTGTTGATGGGGAGTAGAGAGCCTTGTTTGAACATAATCAGTGCCCAAGGTTATAAAACTGAGCATGGAAACCAGTCTCAAATCTCAAGCATCTGATTGGCTGAAATGGCGACTGGTCGCCATTTCAGCCTATCAGATGCTTGAAATTTGAGACTGGTTTCCAAACACACTTTTATAACCTTCAGCCCAGATTTGTTATAGTTTTACCATGCTGTTGCTTCAATATGAAGAATTTTTCTTTTAACTTTTGCACAGTGGCTGGGAGGGAGGATGGCTTGTTAATTGAAAAAAAATCTCTAGGTTATTGTAGATGTTATTGTAAATGTTTATGCACTGGCTATTAGTGTCTCAAAGGCATACAAGTATTCATCTGTTTGTACAATGATTCTGTTTAATGCATCATTTTAATAAGAGCCCTCCCCAGGTACACAGCTATTGTTTTACAGGTGAGTTAATGAAATTTCTAACCAGTTGTTCTGTAAGCTTAATTATTCTATTAGCACATGATCAGTTTATTATTTTATTATGAAAACTTAGATCAACTAATCCATGAAAGCAGAAGAGCAGTAAGAAAATCGGAAGTTTTTTGTCAGTCTGTTTTAATCATTAACTGGCTGTGGTATTGTACGTCATGGCTGTATTCTGTTTACAAACATAAAACCTCTCATTATCTACTCTAAGAAACATCATTTGCAGGAATTTGTTGTTTGATCTGTTAACTATGTACTTGTTGAGTCACCACAAAATGTGCAGTATTTGTAGTTAATTATCAATCGATTAAAAGGTATTTAATTGATAGGTGTCATATTTATGTCACACAAGGGATAAAAGAGATGAACAACAAGCTGATTTCAGTTCATTGGCAATTTTGTTGTAAATAAATAATATGGTGGATGCCAGTTAATACAGACAAAAAAAATGTCAGACAAGGCATAGACGTCATTCCCAGGAAATATCTGTACAATCCTGGTCTTTTAAGAACAATCAAATGTTGCGCTTGAATCGCATTTGGAAATTTAATTTGTATCAAACATTGTATCTTTACTGATTTTTTTGTTTTTCCTTCCTTTTGCTTGTTGGAGAGATTTTTATCTTATCTAAACGTACGAGTTAATATTTAAAATGTTCTCCTTTAATTGCATTTTTCAAATTCATATCAAACTTCATATGAGCCAAACTGGCAAACTCAGGCTTTATATCTGGCATATTTTAGATAGAACATTTAGTGAAGTGAGTTCTCACACAAGTCCTACAAGTATTGCCTCTCGCTATCTGTATAAAATGATGTTCTGCAATACCCAGTAAATATCTCATCAGCATAAAGTATAAAGGTTATGATATATGTAGGTGGGGGATGACAGGTCATTCTTCATGCTTGTACCTGCACCAGAATGAATAGGAATTCTTACCTCTCCAGGCAGAGTTGAAAAACATCATCATTTCTGTTTGGATCAAGCACAAATTAGTTCTACAGATAGCCAATAAGTTATTTGCTCATACCTTATTTGTTATTTGTTTGGTAAAACGGAGACTGTTGACCAATCTTAGGTCATTATGAATGGGATGAAACTGTGGTCTAATTATCTTAAAAAATAGAAGGGGGTTAAATGAAAGGGCATTCGGGGCTCAATTCAGTCTGATCTGGATCTACAATGGTCATGCATTACATACAAGCTGTATCGTGGAGTAAAGTGTTAATCTCACTTAGATTCAGACAATTGATACAAATAAAAATATTTATGCTACCACAGAAATATATATTTGAACTGTACAAGTTAGTTACATTAAATTTAAATGCCATAACTTAAACCTCTAACTTTGCAAAACAATTTTAAAGCAACAGACTGAAAATTATAAAAAAAATTAAGAACATGTACTTTTATAGCGAGAAAAGGAACATTGATGTTTACGTTCTGCTGACTATATTCGTCAGAAGTAGATTAAAACAATTGAAAATGCATTAAAATGTGAATGCTATTTCGACTGAAGTTAACAGCTTCAAACTTTTAGATTGAAAGAGAGAGCAATCAACAGTTTAATGATAATTTGTCTGTTAAAACTGATTATATAAAATCGATAGTTTGCATGCAAGACTGTGGCAACCACAATGCAGCTAAGAAGTAGTTACGTCAGTCCTGCTCTCTTACCTTGATACAAAGGAATAAAGGTTGAGACAAGCTAACCTGTACCCAATTATCAAAGCTTCTTGTAATTCTTCGAGCTCAAGTTTGAGCAGTGGGATGCCTCATATACCCTGAGAGCTTGTCTACACTAACTTACCTCCTAAATCACCTCTGTTTTGGAATGCTTATTCCTTTATAATTGGTACATAAATGTTTATTTTATAGTTGTCTTATTGTCTGAAATGGGATATTTTATATGTAATATGTGGTATTTGTACTCCTTTATTTTCTTGCAAAATGGTGTCAAATTATTCACATAAAGTTCATGCTGACTGCAATTAACATTAGGAATAGTTTTAGGCTTGTTAACAAAGAACAAAATTAATAGAAGATAAGCATAGGGTAAAAAGTTCTTACCTACAAGACAGTGAAACCTTTATTATATGCTAAAACTTCAAAGCAAAATCCAAGTGAAAAGGGGCTTAATTTAAAAATATTTTGTAGTACAGTTATGACTCTTGTTGGCAAATATATAGATGATGATGGTGAATAAACAAATGGCTATCTCCTCTTCACCCCCTGGCATGACCTACTCCATTTCCAACAAGCCTATAAATCTTCCAAAAATATTTTCCCGTTATTTTCCTTTTAAACTAAGAATATATTCTGAATTAAGTTTTTGACTCCTCTAGTAAATCGTCTCAAATCTCTTTTCTTCATTTCAGTCAATTAAGATGCGCAGATGCTTGAAATTTGTGACTGGTCTGCAGTTTTAGTTAAATGATTTTGGGCATAGGCCAGAGGTGTAAGTGATGAAAGGAATTCGGATATTGCTGTGTTTTTTAATTGCTGTATAGACCCCCCACCCCAACCGCTACCCCAACCCATTTTGACCATCTCAGTATTGAACTTGAGTTTATCCTATACTGTGGCACAGCTGAAGCGAGAGCTGTAAGTGATAAAAGGAGCACTCAGTTACATGAGATTTTCCTACTTACTGTCCAGCTGTTTCTGTAATACATCATTTCTTCTCTATAATCTCAATTTTTATCAGACTTATAGTAATATTGAAGAAGAGTTCAAATTATGATAAAAACTATGAAATGATAAAAACTTCCATCTGTATGTTTATTTTCTGGAAGAATGAATTAAATGGCAGCATGCCATTTTCTGCTGTGATACCCTGCATCACAGAAATACATTATCTGAAGTGTTTGATTTTGTATAAACCTTTGCTTGTTTGAGAAAACATGTTAATGTTGGTGTAATTGCCAATTATGTGTCATTTCTGGTGAATATTAATTATTGTTTTTGCCTGTGTTTCTAGAAGCTGACTGGTGTTTTTATTAATCATCATGATATGAGAAGTCCATTAACTTAACTGTTCAAGCCAGATGAGTCGACCTGGTTCATTGCAGATCATAATTTACAATCAACTGCTTTATCAGGTAAACACTGAGGGCACAAGACAGAATTCTGACCAGTCTGCATGAATTTAATTGTTTGAATAATAATTTACGCTGTTTATAAAGGTAATACATGAAGTTGTCTCCATCAAACACAAATAAACTTACAATGACTGTAACTACATGTCAGCAAAATTTGTAGGTTGAGTTCACTTTTCACAGAATTATACACATTTTTGAACTTACATATTTGTTGTTCTGGACAAAGTAGATGGAGCATCAGCCATCTGGCTGTATTAGGTTATTTAAAAACAACATGGGAATAACCACCTTAACCCTTTCCTGTATAAGTACACATTTATTGCTAGGGTAAACAGTTTAGATCCAGATCAGCCAGCACATCCGTGCCGTCTGATCAGGATCTAAACTGTTCGCTTTTTGATTCATTAGGTTATTTCTGACCAAAATGCGACCAGTGCAGATCCTGATCAGACGGCACTGATGTGCCGGCTGATCTGGATCTACACTGGTCGCACATGCGTAAAAATGCATATATATTAAGGACAGGTTTAATAGAACACAAAACAAATAAGAAATTTTTTAGGGCCAGGATGCAATTCAGGTTCAGAATGTGACGCCTGGCCATTGAGCTATCTCTATATTTCCACACAGAAACATTCTTACTGTGTTATCAGACAGTAATTTTTTCATGTAAAAGCCACATATGATATTTTTTGCGCAGTCACAAATCAGCACAATTCAAATTTTCTATTAAAACATATAATTACATGTTGTTATTTTACTGGGGTTAAAATTAATGCATTTACAATAGCGGGAAATGCATTAAATTTAAACAGAGGCAAAATATAATGAAACCACAGTAATCTACATTGATCAGTATCTATTAAAGTGGACTCCAGTTAATGGAAAGAGTCCATTTCTGACCAATCTAAATCTCTATCATGACCTTCAGTGATAATAATCATACACAATAATCATAGACGTCAGCATTCATATTTTTTTTAGAAAGTCTTAATTATTTCTTAGAATCATCTTGCATTGTAGCAGTATATTGAAAGAGTAATTTACTTGATAAAATGAGATTGTTTTTCTGTATAGACCCTGTTATCTTCTTTTTGATTGAATTTTGTCTGTGCTCATGTATTGAAGATATACTGGCTTATTTTCGATTTGCAGTTCATTTAGATGATCGCTCAGCAGCTAGATTTCCTATCCGTGGTATTCCATTATATTTTATTTGATTAAATCAGTGTTAGACTTTGTAGACTTTCTGGTAAAGAAGAAAACTTGGAAATTTGCTTGGTTTAGAATAATGACATACCCCTGGGACACTAGAGTCACCTCTGGAGAAATGTTAATTCTATTTGAGCAATACTTATAATATTGTTATGTCTGAAGCTTTGAAGAGGGATGCTCCCCAGGGTGAGATCTGGTTCTCTTTGCAAGATAGAAAAACAATAGAAATCTTCCAACAAACAATTCTGAATCATAATATTGATGTTTTTATCAGACCCAAGTGTATTGACAAGTGTTTTTTTGCCTTCTTTGGTAGTAGCTGTTTCTCCTCTGAAAATTTGTTTAAAATCATGCAGTTTTCGCTGTCCCTTAGGTAAAATTATGCTATTTTCCCCCAACATGATAGGGTATGTGACCATTCCCATGAAGTGATATTGTATTGTGGTAATCACTGAATCTGCAGGAAAGAACTTCTGAGCAGAAGCTAAAAAAAATAACATTTTCTTGTGGTTGAAAGTATTCTAGAAACAATTTAGATACTAATCAGACAGCACAGATGTTCTGCTACTGGTCCCCAATGGAGTAGAGGGTTAGAGTTAAATATAACTGTGTATGATTCATGAAGATTTCCAGTATTTCAATCTTGACATCCCCTTGTATTTCTTGTGCTCTGTAGAACCAGATTTCAAGACTCTTGAAAAAAATAAAGAGAAAGTGATATTATAGATATTATCTATATATTTATCGTGCTGCCAAGTGATTGTGTGATAAATATATTTGGGATGGCACAATTTGAATTGAGAATAAGAGCCCAATCTTAAGCCGATATTTCAGTTGATTTATGGAAAAATATCTGCCTTTAAATAAAAAGATCCTGTCTTCTTGGAGAGGGGGGGGGGGTTTAGAGATTACATGATGCACCTGTTTGTGTGTGTTGTATTGGCTTTAACTTCATTATAAGTGGAGAGATTTTAAAATAACTTTGCATATATGATCACAATAATATGTATTATCCAACAAGGCCAAGTGTCCCACACCTATCCAATCTTGAGAAATTTAATCTATAAATCCTGTAAATGATGAGCCCAGTCCCAGCTAGAAACACTTATTTTGGGTCACGGTAACAAAATTTTATTAAGGTTTTAGAACTGTAATATGCACTTTTGCAGATTGGGTTTTTGGTGTTTTCATTTCCAAGTACATACATTTAGACATCTAAAGAAGAGTTTTAAAAAACATTTACCGTGTGTAACTCCGGAAATTCAGCATTTTAGAAGGGGACCCTCAGTTTCGAAAAATGGGCTGCAAATCAAACATATCAGAAGCTAAATTCATCTTTCAAACCTTGTAAAATTGTGTAAAATAAAGGCTAATTGTTAAAGGACATCATACCTGAACAGGAAAAAAATGAGCATTATGTTTAGAAATTATTTCTAACACTTTATAAATTGAATTTCTTTAAGTGCACCCCAGCTTCGGAAATGCACTTTTTTCCGAGCTGCAAAAATTAAGCAAGTTTTTATCTGTGATTTTTGTGCATGATGATTTTAATGCAGTAAAATAATTATGTTTTACATAATTACATAAAAATTATCTGCAATGTGTATAGAATCAAGTAATAAAAAACATCAAAGCACTTCACCATTTTATTGGCCTACAAAATAGGTACCTTAAAGGCCCAGACCAAACGGTTAAAAACCACAAAAACCAAAGGGCTTGGTTAAAGAATGGTCATTTTTTTATACCCCCTCAATTTTTTTGAAAAACAAGAAATACGCAAGCAATCAGCTATGCTGGTTAAAATTTAACTTAAAAAAGTAATTTTGGCAACCTTAACCATAGCAACCAAAGCATTCTTTAAAGGGAAAAATCATCGTGCAAACACATAAAATTACTTTTATAAGACAAGTATCACAAAATTACTGTTCAAATATAGAAACAATAAATTAGCAACATTTTGCTATATGAAAGTACAGATTCCACAACCATTTTAGTTTAATATGGTGATTCTGTTGCTGTATTATAAAAGAGTCAGTATTTTGTAATAATATTACAATATTTCAGTTTTCATGGCTACACGAAATGAAGATGAGGAATAATAACAATTATTTCCGAATTTTAAACATATTGATTATACTATTTTCTCCAAAAATTACCTCAAAATAATTTTAAAAAAGAAGAAAAAGAAAAAAAGTTCCTCTCCTGAGGATTGAACCGGGTCCGTCAAAATGAAGTGTTTTGATCCTTACCATTGCGCCACAGAGGATTGATCAAAAGCTACTCAATTTAATATAAGCTGTATTCATTGAGTGTTGTTCATCTACAGTATTATTTTGAGTATTTGTTATGAAAATATTTATTTACTTTACATCAATTTTATATCCACATTTTTTATGCCCCCGCCATGTAATGGCGGAAGGGCATATAGTGTTCACCCTGGCTGTGTGTGGGTGGGTGTGTGTGTCAGTGTGTCAGTGTGTATGTTCAAAAATCGTGTCCGCTCTGTAACTTTGTTATTTCTTATTGGATTTTAAAATAACTTGGTATGAATGTTCACCATATCAAGACGGTGTGTCGCGTACAATACCCATGCCTGTAGGTCCAAGGTCAAGGTCACTGTTACTAAAAATAGAATTTTCTTGTCCGGGCTGTAACTTCCTTATGAATGGAGGGATTTCAAAATAACTTGGCACAAATGTTCACCATGACAAGGCGGTGTGTCGCGTACAACACCCATGCCTGTAGGTCCAAGGTCAAGGTCACTGTTACTAAAAATAGAATTTTGTTGGAAAAATCGTGTCCGCTCTGTAACTTTGTTATTTCTTATTGGATTTTAAAATAACTTGGTATGAATGTTCACCATATCAAGACGGTGTGTCGCGTACAATACCCATGCCTGTAGGTCCAAGGTCAAGGTCACTGTTACTAAAAATAGAATTTTCTTGTCCGGGCTGTAACTTCCTTATGAATGGAGGGATTTCAAAATAACTTGGCACAAATGTTCACCATGACAAGGCGGTGTGTCGCGTACAACACCCATGCCTGTAGGTCCAAGGTCAAGGTCACTGTTACTAAAAATAGAATTTTGTTGGAAAAATCTTGTCTGCTCTGTTACTTTGTGATTTCTTATTGGATTTTAAAATAACTTGGTATAAATGTTCATTATATCAAGACAATGTGTTGTGTACAATACCCATGCCTGTAGGTCCAAGGTCAAGGTCACTGTTACTAAAAATAGAATTTTCTTGTCCGGGCTGTAACTTCCTTATGAATGGAGGGATTTCAAAATAACTTGGCACAAATGTTCACCATGACAAGGCGGTGTGTCGCGTACAACACCCATGCCTGTAGGTCCAAGGTCAAGGTCACTGTTACTAAAAATAGAATTTTGTTGGAAAAATCTTGTCTGCTCTGTTACTTTGTGATTTCTTATTGGATTTTAAAATAACTTGGTATAAATGTTCATTATATCAAGACAATGTGTTGTGTACAATACCCATGCCTGTAGGTCCAAGGTCAAGGTCACTGTTACAAAAAATAGAAATTTCTTGTACTGGCTATAACTTCGTTATTAACAAAGTGATTTCAAAATAATTTGGCACAAATGTTCACTATGACAAGGTGTTGTGTTGTGTACAATTCCCGTGCCTGTAGGTCCAAGGTCAAGGTCACTATTACTAAAACCAGAATTTTCTTGTCTGGGCTGTGAGTTTGTTATAACTTATTGGATTTTCAAATAACTTTGCATAAATGTTCACCATGACAAACATGCATAGCGGGGGCATCCGTGTCCTATGGACACATTTCTAGTTTATTATTTGATTTAGTTATTAATGACGTCATAATCGCGGGAAAGACCTAAAGAGTAGACTTCTTTTACGAAAAATAGTATCAACCGAAAACGTACGAATCGGCGTTCGGAAAACACGAATTAGTGACGGCATAAGTCGATGTTTGGCGGAAATATTACAGTTCTAAAACCTTAAGAAAATGTTTTAATGAAATACTAACACTGACAATTATTACAAACACTTTCAATTACCTTGTCTACAAAATTTTCTGTTTGAGTTTGTAATGCTGAGCACTTGGACTTATGCTGTTACTTCTGAGTGTCAAAACATTAGATGCTAGTAAGCTGTTTAGGCACCATCTTGAATCAAATCTTTGTGATAGATCCATTTGGTGGGCTTAAACTTTTCAGGTTTTCGAATTCTTGCAGAAAAAGTTTCAACTGAGTTGTTGCTTGCTGAGATCTTTTTGTGTTTCTGACATTAGAGCAAGTGGTGGGCCCATTTAAATGTGTAACAAGAGTTCTGAAAAATCAATGTCTGGAATAAAGATTGAACATGGGACCCCTCACGCTTGTCCGATGCTCTACCACGTCACCATAAAAGCTAGCTCTATATCAAGATAGTACAAGTGCGGTATTAACTCAACCATAGCCAGGTTACATTAACACTGCCTAAAACTTCCTAAGATTAAATTTTCTATCTAATTTTCTCCCATTATTTGATTGACTGGACAAAATTATTTCAGGTCTTCCAGTTTTTAACCAATTTAGAAACTAACTTCATGCAAAATTTAGGAAGAAAACAATTACTTAAAGCATGGACTGTATTTACAAAAGCTATGAATTTGTCAGGAGCAAGTCCTGGGGGAAATATAATGCTGAGAATATTGTATTGATAAAGGAAATGAGGTCTTGTGTTTATATAGATAAGTTCAGTTGAGTTCTGTTGTGTCAACATTTTGCAGGAATTTGTATCTACCATGTTTTCTCAGATACATCATGTGTGTTTTGCTTGCCGATTTGCCAGAATGCGTGTTAGCTCTTGAAAAACATATGTTAGATGGAATATATGTTGGAACCTCAGTGCAGTATTTTTGGCCGAACTAAAGTAATATAGCATTCAAGTAGTAATTAGTGTTATTATTATATAATGAGTGTAAAATTGTGCACTTAAAGAAGTCATTAATTTTGACAGAGGTCCTATATGATTCACCTTAACAGGTTGCCAGATGTATTAAATTAGCTTCAAATTTGCCATGTGTTTTTACAGAATTCCAGGTTTCTCAACTATACTAATGTTTTTTTTTGTACCAGTTAGATAATAGATAGATAATACATGTTCAAGTAATTAATGAAGACTTTACATTTACGGCAAAGGAAAACAGAAGTAATTAGATATTGCCAGCCTTAAGCTCGGAATTGACAAGCACATAAACAACTAAGAAATTAGTCAAGTTTTATGTTTGGTAATCAGAGCTATATGAGGAACACAGGCGATGGTCAGTTATGGATTGATAACAGTGGATTATGGCAGTGATAAATGATAATACAATTGTTGGTGAATCCACCATGGACATTAGATAAATAAGAAGCACTCAACTTTAGTCCTAGCCTCAAGATTATAACTGGTTTGGAAACCAGTCTCAAATCTCAAGCATCTTATTGGCTGAAAAGGTGACTGGTCTCCTAATTTAGTTTTATGATATTGGGCACAGTCCTAATCAATATCCACCATGTGTGAGTTACTGTGATCAAGGGTACTGATGCATGTAAATTAATCTAACATTCTCCTTTCTTGGATGTTCTCACCAAATAAACGCAGTCTCCCAGGCTTTATACTGATAAGGTTCTTGGTGTCAGATATTTTTGAGAGTGCCATAAAAGGAATATTTATGCTACTACTATCTGTTCTTTTTATGTAGCACCTTTATTTGGTGATTTTAAGGCTTGTATGTCCTGATTACACAATTGTTTCTCTTTTCAATATAAATATGTCATTTGTTTGTTCTGGATCTACACTGCACTAAAACCCACTTATTATAGAGCTAAGAAATTTACTAAAGACGCTGATCAGAGTGCACAGAATTGTGCCGGGCAGAGGCTGACGTTCTACTTTATTTTATAAAGTAACAGAAGCTTTGCTGTAAGGAGGTTCAGAAATAGTATGTTTGACCTTTGGTTATTGAATTATGAACATCAGAAAGTGTTATGGCTAGGAGAGAAATTTCTTAGAATGTCTATTGTCTTACTCCCGGTAGTTTGATTGAAGAAACCTGTTTTATAGTAAAAAAGTAATAGCTATCACGGTGATATAACGCATATGGCCATGGTCTGTGAATGAATAAATCATCCTGACATTATTGTAAACAACAGAATTGCCTGTTTCTGCAGAAACTGGAGCTGTTTAGCTTTATTACCAACAATTAATCACTAATAATGTCACTTGTAAACTGATGTGTTTTGGCACCTGAATGTGTCCATAATTAAGCTATCTCTTCAGTTTCTTTGGACAGTTAGTTAACAGTTTGTTAAGCCTGCAGCATTGATAATGTAACACTGATTTTTTCTCCAGAGATCATAATAGATACAGTATATTCCAAATGCAACCAGTTTCAATCCAGATCAGCATATAAGCAGTATGATCTGGATCTAAACTTTCCTGTATTTGATTCATTAAGTCCTTTCTAACAGTAAAAGTATAGATCCAGATTAGACTGCATGGATGTACAGGCTGATCTGGACCTATACTGGTCACACATGGGATATCTGTTGAAGGGTTTAACTACTATTTCTTAGTTTCATAAAAATAACTCTTCTTTTCAAACATCTATGTGCTTTTCTTTTACAAAAGTGACATGGGATTAAGTTGAAGAATTAAAAATTTACAACCTTACTGATGTTAATGAGTTGGATGCAGTTGGTTATTGCATATCTATTCCAGAAACTTACAATCTTGTAAGCTGTTAGGCCCCAGTTACACAGACGGTCGGTGCCCAATCGGTTGTTTTATTTTAAACTAGTCGCTGTTTTGATCGGTTGTCATGCGTTATTTTATTTCTGGTTTTCTGTGTAACCAGCCATCGGTGATTGACAAGTGTTCATCGCTTAAATAGATATTTCATGGGTTGCTGGTAAACATTAATTCTCATCTTTTTATGCCCCCGCCATATAATGGCGGAAGGGCATATAGTGTTCACCCTGGCTGTGTGTGGGTGTGTCAGTGTGTCAGTGTGTCAGTGTGTGTGTATGTTCGAAAATCGTGTCCGCTCTGTAACTTTGTTATTTCTTATTGGATTTTAAAATAACTTGGTATGAATGTTCACCATATCAAGACGGTGTGTCGCGTACAAAACCCATGCCCGTAGGTCCAAGGTCAAGGTCACTGTTACTAAAAATAGAATTTTCTTGTCCGGGCTGTAACTTCCTTATGAAAAGAGGGATTTCAAAATAACTTGGCACAAATGTTCACCATGACAAGGCGGTGTGTCGCGTACAACACCCATGCCTCTAGGTCCAAGGTCAAGGTCACTGTTACTAAAAATAGAATTTTGTTGGAAAAATCTTGTCCGCTCTGTAACTTTGTTATTTCTTAATGGATTTTAAAATAACTTGGTATCAATGTTCACCATATCAAGACGGTGTGTCACGTACAAAACCCATGCCCGTAGGTCCAAGGTCAAGGTCACTGTTACTAAAAATAGAATTTTCTTGTCCGGGCTGTAACTTCCTTATGAAAAGAGGGATTTCAAAATAACTTGGCACAAATGTTCACCATGACAAGGCGGTGTGTCGCGTACAACACCCATGCCTCTAGGTCCAAGGTCAAGGTCACTGTTACTAAAAATAGAATTTTGTTGGAAAAATCTTGTCCGCTCTGTAACTTTGTTATTTCTTAATGGATTTTATAATAACTTGGTATCAATATTCACCATATCAAGACGGTGTGTCGCGTACAATACCCATGCCTGTAGGTACAAGGTCAAGGTCACTGTAACTAAAAATAGAATTTTCTTGTCCAGGCTGTAACTTTCTTATGAATGGAGGGATTTCAAAATAACTTGGCACAAATGTTCACCATGACAAGGCGGTGTGTCGCGTACAATACCCATGCCTGTAGGTCCAAGGTCAAGGTCACTGTTACTAAAAATAGAATTGTGCTGGAAAAATCTTGTCCGCTCTGTAACTTTGTTATTTTTTAATGGATTTTAAAATAACTTGGTATAAATATTCACCATATCAAGACAGTGTGTCGCGTACAATACCCATGCCTGTAGGTCCAAGGTCAAGGTCACTGTTACTTAATATAGAATTTTCTTGTCCAGGCTGTAACTTCCTTATGAATGGAGGGATTTCAAAATTACTTGGCACAAATGTTCACCATGATAAGGCGATGTGTCCGGTACAACACCCATGCCTAAAGGTCAGAGGTCAAGGTCACTGTTACTAAAAATATAATTTTCTTATAAAACTCTTGTCTGCTCTGTTTTTATTATGTCTGATTGGATTTTAAAATAACTTGGTATAAATGTTTATTATATCAAGATGATGTGTTGTGTACAATACCCGTGCCTGTAGGTCCAAGGTCAAGGTCACTGTTACAAAAAGTAGAAATTTCTTGTACTGGCTATAACTTCGTTATTAACAGAACGATTTCAAAACAATTTGGCACAAATGTTCACTATGACAAGGCGTTGTGTTGATTACAATTCCCATGCCTGTAGGTCCAAGGTCAAGGTCACATTTACTAAAACCAGAATTTTCTTGTCTGGGCTGTGAGTTTGTTATTACTTATTGGATTTTAAAATAACTTGGTATAAATGTTCACCATGACAAACATGCGTAGCGGGGGCATCCGTGTCCTATGGACACATTTCTAGTTTATTCTATCTGTGGTAAGTATTAGTTGATCGGTTGCTTATCGGTGGCCCATCGGATATATGGGTTGTAGACAGGATGTCGATCAGTGAAATCGGTTATAGACAGGTTGTCGATCGGTGATGATCGGTTGTAGACAAGTTTTCGATCGGTTAATTGTATAATATTTTAACCGATGGAGAATTTTAAACATGTCTAAAAATCCCGATCGGTTATTTTTCACCGACGAAAGTCATCTTTCCCCAATAACAATTGATAGGTGGTAAACAGGTGATAAATAGTTGATATCGGTGGTAAATCCCTTGTCATCGGTTCACTCCATTATTTTGCTAAAACAACTACCGATCGATCACCGATGGCTCTGTGTAACTGGGGTTTTAGTCTACAAGTTAACAGCTGAATGCACAATACCTCTCCTCCTGGGTATCCCAGAATTCATCTACAGATTCTGACCCTTTATACCCCACTTTTTTGGATAGAATCAATGGAGTAGGTAATTAATATATAGCTTATGCTTTCAAGAACAATCCATGTGGTTTTTTAAGAAACCTGCACCCCATACTTTCACCAAAATTGTTTGATGATATTTTCAAACATTTTTTATTTGTGTTTTTTTTTGCAAAATATTATTTGCTAAATAATTAACTGTTTTCCATTTCCACTGGTAACTTGATTGGAATGTGCTTGAAGTTATCAGTAAATAATAAAACAAATGAATGGAATCAGATTCATGTAAAACATCTGCAGGTTGTGATGTGTTTAATTACTTAACGTAACATGTTATAAAACCAAATGAGGGTCTGCATGCAATGTTGTCATTCCTTGTAATTAGTGTCTAATTTAAATAGCTGATGATTAAAGCTTGAAATATCACTTCTAATTACTTATTCAATAAATGTAATTACTTATATAATTCTGTTTTCTGTTTTCTTCAGTACTGATTTTGAATATGAGTGTTTAAATCTACTGTATGATTGCTTATATGAGTTTATTATGACTTATTTTTGTGATCAGTGTTTACAGTGCTCACCATTTAGGTTATAAACTTTTCAGCATGAAAACCATTTTAATGAACAAGGCCTTCTCACAAGCTTAGAAGCTTAAAGCTTAAATAAATTGACAATGTGAATTTTGAAAGTCATTGAACATTTCAATAGTTAACTGCAAGGCTGTAATGAAATAATCAAAGCTTTATTCAGTCTCAGAATTCTGTAATGCCTTGAACTCAAAGAAATAATGTTACTCTCTGCCTAATTTGAGTGACTGAGGTAGTCCTTTAAAGCTTTACTCCAAATATGGGTTTTGGCGGGTGTGCAACAGATATAGATTCAGATCAGCCAGCAAAACCCAGCCGTCTGATCAGGATCCAAACCGTTTGCTTTTTGAATCATTAGTGTATTTCTGACAGTGTGTGTAGATCGTGATGACATGGATATGCCGGCTGATGTGGATCTACACTGTTCACACATACAATAAAAATTAATTATTCAGAGGAAAATTGTTAGTGTAGACTGACTAGAATACAAGAATGTGCAGGCTGCTGCGGGTCTCTACACTCAAGTCACCCATGGAATTTAATTAGCCAAAATGTTCTGTAATCAAGTTTTTATATAAAGTATATTTTTAGTCATTGTTTCTTCCATTGTGATGCTGGAGTGTGTGGGGTTTTCTTTGTTTAGTTTCAAGAACTTTCTTGGAACAATGAAATGACCACTTAAGATTTCTTCTTGGTCATTAAAATGTCAATAATGGTATGTTATCAGAAGTTTTTGATAACAGATTGCTAAAATTTCTTTCTCTTGGATAACAACTAAAGCTTTATCACAGCTTGATATGTATTATTGCTATTTTATTGGATTTTAATAAGTAGATTCAAGATTTTCAGTTTTGTTTTCTGCAAATAGACCTCAAATATTGTTTTTATTTAATAGTATTATTATCTCACCATATCTAGATGCTAAGATCTCTATCCTGATTTTTATGCCATCCTCAAAACAGAGCTTGGTCTCAGAAATGTGTTGTTATAGTGAGGTTTTTACCAGTTTTAAGCTGCCAAGGCCATGTTTTCCATTTTTTGCAATCTGATGAGGAATTTGATGGATAGACTAATACAGATAGGCCCATCATGCTTACATTATCATGAATGATGTTAGAAATCTTGGTAGTTAATAGTGTTCTTCAAGGACATCATCCTATATAGTTACTTTTAATAGGTGTTACAACATTGGCTGTTACTCTTTACTCCATTTATACTCATTTTATTGCATGTGCAAACTGTGTAGATCCAGATCAGCTGACACATGCTGTCTGATCAGGATCTACACTTTTTGTGTTGCCCTTTCGAAGAAATGGCGATACATAGGGACCGCTTTGTCTGTCCGTCAGTCCATCCGTCGGTCCGTCGGTCTGTCACGAAAACTTAACGTTGGCAATAACTTTGCCATTTCTTAATATTTCTTTATCAAACTTGCAAATCATATTGCTTATGACAACACGCTCCATATGATGCCAAATTCTCAAGGTCAAGGTCACATTTGATGGAGTTATGCCCCTTTTTAGCTCGACTATTCGAAGAATAGGGGAGCTATCCTACTCACCCCGGTGTCGGCGTCGGCGTCGGCGGCTCCGTCCGTTAAACAAAATATGCACTTTGGTCCATAACTTAAAAACTACTTATGATATCAACTTCAAACTTGAAATATATATTCACCATCAAATTCTACATCATTACCAACAAGACCCATAACTCTGCTACAAATATTTTTTAAGTTATGCCCCTTTTTCACTTAAATTTTGCGTTAAGGAAAATATGCACTTTGGTCCATAACTTATAAACTACTGGAGATATCAACTTGAAATTTGGAATATATATTCACCATCAAATTCTACATCATTACCAACAAGACCCATAACTCTGCTGTCAATATATTTCAAGTTATGCCCCTTTTTTCTTATATTTTGTGTTAAGCAAAATATGCATTTTGCCCATAACTTCAAAACTACTTGAGATATTGCCTTGAAACTTGAAATATATTTTCACCATCAAAATCTACATCATAACCAACAAGACCCATAACCCTGCTTTCAATATTTTTCAAATTATGCCCCTTTTCCACTTACATTTTGTGTTAAGCAAAATATACACTTGGCCCTTAACTTCATTATTAATGGAGGGATTTCAAAATAACTTGGCACAAATGTTCACCATGACAAGGCGGTGTGTCGCGTACAATACCTATGCCTGTAGGTCGAAGGTCAAGGTCACTGTTACAAAAAATAGAATTTTCTTGTCCGGGCTGTAACTTTGTTATGAATGGAGGGATTTCAATATAACTTGACACAAATGTTCACAATGACAAGGCTGTGTGTCCGCACAATACCCATGGCTGTAGATCCAAGGTCAAGGTGACTGTTACTAAAAATAGAATTTTCTTGTCCAGGCTGTAACTTTGTTTTGAATGGAGGGATTTCGAAATAACTTGACACAAATGTTCACTATGACAGGGTGGTGTATCGCGTACCATGCCCATGCCTGTAGGTCAAAGGTCAAGGTCAATCTTACAAAAAATAGAATTCTCTTGTCCGTGCTGTTACTTTGTTATGAATGGAGGGATTTCAAAATAACTTTGCACAAACGTTCACTATGACAAGGCAGTGTGTCCACACAATACCCAAGCCTGAAGGTCCAGGTCACTGTTACTTAAAACAGAATTTTCTTGTCCGGGATGTAACTTCATTATAAATGGACGGATTTCAAAATAACTTGGCACAATTGTTCACAATGACAGGGTGTTGTATCCCATACCATGACCATGCCTGTAGGTCAAGGTCACTGTTACTAAAAATAGAATTCTCTTGTCCGGGCTGTAACTTCGTTAGGAATAGAGTGATTTCAAAATAACTTGACACAAATGGTCATCATGACAAGTTGGTGTGTCCCGTACCATGCCCATGCCTGTAGGTCCAAGGTCACTGCTACTAAAATAGAATTTTCTTGTCAGGGTTTTAAATACATTAGGAATATAGTAACTTGCCAGAAATGTTCACCATGACAAGCTGGTGAGTCGTGTACCATTTCCATGCCTTTAGGTCAGTTCTTTTCTGTAACATTACTGAAGTGATTGATAATTGACTAAAAGTAAATATCTCTAATAAAAAAATTTCTAACAAGTTTTCTAACAACTTCAGAAATATTTCATAGTTATTCCCCTTTTCAGTTTAATATTTATGGTACATTAAGAAATTATTTCTGTTATTTGAAATGAATTTTTCCCTTACCATTCACTTGTTAATATTTGTTAATATTTTTACTGATTGCACATGAATGTATGGCCATAGTTGTTACTGTTTTAATCTTCAAATTGCATTTGTTTCAAATGATTCGAATAGTCGAGCATGCTGTCTCCTCTGACAGCTCTTGTTGTACTTGGATTTTTACACGAAAACTTAACGTTGGCTATAACTTTTTCATTTCTTAATATTTATACATCAAACTTTCAAATTATATTCCTTATGACAACACGCTCGTGATGATACCACATTCTTTAGGTCAAGATCACATTTGATGGAGTTATTTCCCTTTTTACGAAAACTTAACATTGGCTATAACTTTGCCATTTCTTAATATTTCTTCATCAAACTTTCAAATTATATTCCTTTTCCAAACACGCTCCTGATGATACCACATTCTTTAGGTCAAGGTCACACTTGATGGAGTTATTCCCCTTTATATGAAAACTTAACGTTGGCTATAACTTTGCCATTTCTTAATATTTCTTCATCAAACTTTCAAATTATATTCCCTATGACAATACGCTCGTGACGATACTATATTCTTAAGGTCAAGGTCACATTTGATGGAGTTATGCCCCTTTTTGTACTTGCATTTTTATTCCGACAGCACCAGAGGGCGACACAAGTGTTCAACTGAACACCCATCTAGTTTCTTCTTGGTCAGAAATAACCTAATGAATCAAAAAGCGAACAGTGTAGATCCTGATCAAACAGCATGTCAGCTGATCTCCACCTACACTGTTCGCACATCCAACAAAACACATTTTATATGGAAAAAAGGGATAATAGTGATAGCTCTGGAAGTTGCTGGAATTACAGTGTGTCTTTGATCAAGCTTTGTATTATAAATATAATTAAATATTTTAGTTTAATTGGTGTTCATATCTCAATAGATGTTAGATGTTCTTTACTTCAAACAATCCTGTAAGTCCCTAGAGCACTTGCAGCCTACAGCTCATCATCATGTGCTTTGTGTAAGAACCATTTGAATATGTCTGGTAAGCAATTTCACTAGAAAAAGTGTCACAAATATTGCCAAGGGGTTTGTTGGGACTTTGCATGCTGATATGACTGCTGTTTTCACAAACTGTGGTATTAAGAGCAAAAAAATACATTAAAACACAAAATTCTGTCACATGCTTACCCTTTTTCCCAGTAATGCATCACTGCTGAAATTATATACTGTACACTTGTTAGTAAAACAACCAAGCTTTGTTGTGATTGGCAGGTTACTTTAATTTGTTATTTACATTTGTTCACTTGTTTAAAAAACATAACCAAGACCTTATATAAGATTTGAATCGTTATTTAAAGAAGCTTACCTATGATGTGTTGAAATCTCACATAATATTATTCATGTTAAACCAGCAGAAGCCATGTATAATAAATTAAAACAGCAACATTAACTGGATAATACTGTCAACTATTACAGAATTTCTGTGACTGGTTAGCTTATTAAAAATTGGGAGGTTTTACCTTGCAGCTTGTGGACAGTAATAATTGTCCTGAGTGGTATTTTAGCCTTTACCTGCTGAGCTAATGCTATGTACTTGCCGTTATCCCAATCTTAGCCAGTCTGTCACTGCCATTTTGCAGAAATTTAAAATAGTATGGATCCTGATACAACTGTGCATTGTACAAGCTGATCACAGTCCACACCGGTCTCAAACGAGAAATAAGCTGTGCTTAGCACTTAAATGGTTAAGATTTGCCCATTAGTTTTGGACAAAATATACAATTCATGTCAAATTACTGAATGAGTAAAGAATTAAGGTACACAGCAGCAGTCATTTGTTTTCTCATTAGGTTGATTAGGTACATAAAGTGTTAATTAAGTGAGTATAGCTGGTCTATTACTCAGCACCTATATATACTCTGACCTGCACTAGGAAGTATGCTCTGCTTCTTGGAAAATATTCAGTGCACAGATTCATAAGATTGTTTATTATAAATCTTCCATGATTTTCTTGAAACTTCATATTTTCTATTTTAAGACTTGTATTATTATTATGCTGTAAAGGTATGTTATGGTATTTGAACATACCTGAACATTTAATAAATAAAATTATATGTTATTATTTCACAGAAGCACAAATTTGATTATCTCAGATTGGCCCATTCTTTATTCTTCCTATAAAATGATCCTGACCAAGACAGAAGAGTCTGATGCATAATAATTATTGTTGAGTGCCATATTTATTTGTGTTAAATCCAGACTTTAGTGCATTTTTTTTATCAAATTTCAAAATTGTCCATACATCTGTCCTGTATTTGTTTGGACAATAACTTGGGAATTTATGGTCACTGGGTTCAAGGTCAATGTTGCTTTAGCTTGTATTCTCATGAAACTTGTAAGTTTCATCCTTAAACCTTAAATAGTTTGGATTACAGGTCACAGAGGCCAGGGTCACTGAAACTGTTACTAAAAATAGAAATTCATTTTCCTGATAAAATCTTAAGACTATCCTTAACAGACCTATGAAGCATTTTTATTTAGGTCCTTGTGAAGGTCCTTGCAAGGGATTATACTTCAGTTCATTAGGGTCAAGGTCATTGTTGTCTCACAAAATTTCCTTCTGTCTTCCAGGAAGGATACATATTTAAAGCATGGTCAGTGATGTTAAACATGAATCATGCTTGTTTATAATCCTGATTGAAATCTGTGAAACTCAGCTTCTGTATTGCACTGGGAGGCTAGTTAATCCTAAATTGTACTCTTAAGTAAGTGGAGGTTTTTAAAGAGGACCAAATGGCAGGAAAATCTTAACCTTGGGTACTGGCATTCTGTTGGATTTCTTGGTTCACTTTTTTGGCACTTAAATTACTGCCACAAGGCATTTTATCAGCATGTGTGGTAATTTAATTTGAAAATAAAGATTTTGTATCAATTGTTCCTGATGTTTTATCAAACTACTTGTGATATGTTTGAGGTTTTTTAGTGCCAGAAATATTTGTTACATGGAAAATATATCAAATTTATTTCAAATTTCAGATTTTATATATATCAATAATGGCAGTGAAAAGTAGTGTTCCAATTTTGGTCAGAAATATTGTAATAAATTAAAAACCAAACAGTGTACATCCTCGATTAGAGGGCACTTAAGGTGTTTATAGTAAGGAATCAAACATTTTCTACTACCCATAGTACATTAAAATGCTTATTTTCATGAGCATTTGGAAATATAATGCCTCAATGTTCCCTTTAAAAAAAACATTTGGTGAAGCTAAGTATTTTGTCATGACATTGTAGTATTCTTTCATTTTCCTGACAAATATATTTATGCACAAGATGTCGGTAACTATTTTCACCTTGACATAAATCTTTGTGATCCAAGAACTTCTCTTAAACAATTATGCACTTAGCACTTAAAGATTTGATTTAGCATACAAATTGCACTACAAATAAACCAACTTCTAGTGTGACAGAAAGGTACAGCAGAAGTGTTGTCTTATCTTAAGAAGAATGCAACTCAAAATTGTGTAAGATAATACAAGATGTCACTTGTTTGTGATCATATTAAAGGTAAATCATGGTGTGTGCCAAGTAATGTTTAACTTTCTGGCATGTTACCACCATCAGCTGAAGTTTCTTTGATGCTGTTGTTATTTTAGCACCAGCTGATGTACAACAACACTGACTCTCAGGTTAAGGATCATCTATAACAATTTGTGCAGTATATGTAAGTGCAAAATGTTTCCTAGGCCTCGGCATTTTGTTAAGGTAATTGTGCAATAAACACGGAAATTATGTGCCCTGACCCAAGTGCTAGGGGTCATCATAGTGCAAAAACAGTATAAGTACCATCAAAAGAAGGAGTTATCCTGTTATTGCACTAAGGTAAAGTGGGGATTTATTCAGGTGGCTGGAGTGCCAGTAAAATGTGCAGACCGATGAACACAGCTAAACTTAAAAATAGAAATATCAGTGTATTGATTGATTAACCCATCTATGGATGTGCCAGCTGATCTTAGATCTGGATCTACACTGTTTGCTCATGTGACTAAATGCACATTGAACGAAGTAAAGGGTTAAGTCGGTCCCTTCTTCCCCAATCAATATCCCATACGATGCTTTATTGTTGGCAAGTTTACCAGAGAACAGCTGGCTGCAATATGTTGCACTCGAGTAATTTGAATGCAAATATAGCCGAAATAGTGAAACATAAATATAGAGTACATACGCAAAAGCAATATAGGTACTGTCATGTTCACAATTAATTCAAAATATTTCATTCTGCAAAAATGTTCATATGGGATCTTCTTTTCCTAATTTGTATGCACAAGCAGGTTAATATAATTATATTTACTTTTCTTAGTATACAGTATACAAAGATAGACATTAATTATCCAGACATTTTTTAGCCAAACAGAGGGGTTGTGTAGAAATCACATATAAAATAGATAGTAATTTCGAAGTTTCAATGAAACAAAGTCATCCAGTTCCTGAAAGTAACAATTGAAGGTTTGTTGCAATACTTCTCTAACTCCAGGGCTTTTCATCCTTATATAACAGAGGCCTATAAAAGGCCTCTTCCCAATCCAAAAATATAGTAATTTTTCCCAACTGCGGCAGAAACTCTTCCCAGAATGCTAGGTAACATGTCCAAAAAATGGTTAAACTCCTTTGTTGGGTGTTTGAAAACTGAAGTCTGAAAAATGAAGTGCTTGAAAAATTAGATTTAATTTAAAATACCTATTACTATTTAATTTTATGAACTAGAACCCATTTTTCAATAAATTTTGTTTTCCCAAATTAAACAATTATCACGCAGAAATTTCCCAATTTGAAAGGCCAGGGCCTCTTCCCAATTTACTGATGAAAAGCCCTGAACTCATATATAGAATTATAAAGAAGATAGTTCAGTTTTGCAAGCCCTTGGAATGAAAGCTGATTATCAAGGCAGTAGATTGTGACTGATCAAAGCAGTAGTCTGTGACGGATGCTGTCATGTCATGCTGCATATTGTCACTGAGAATGTGTTTAAGTTGTTTGCCATGTGTTCATATTAATATTACTACATAAAAAGTTCTATATTATTTATTTATAGCAGTATTGTATACTTGTTCATGTGTTTCAGAGGATATATTATCCCAGTGGTGATGTGTTTTATCATTAATTCAGGGCAACAGCCGTCTGTAATTAACAAGAATCAGTTGTGACAGCTGACACATGTTGCATCAATACTTCTGTTGTAACAGACTGAGCTGAATACACACTAAACTGAACAACTCGAAAAGTCACATTTTATTGAATCCTTTTATAGTAATCAGAATTTTCTTATTGAAAAAAAAAAAAATATATATAAAAATATATTCAACACATTTAAAACAGGTCACACTGACTTTTTATCAAAATTGGTTCTTTAATAACAGTAATACCTAAAGTCACCAAACCAGGTCCATTAAATTAGATGACCCTTTTGATTATGAGGTCAATAGATTGGCGGTCATGGTCAAAACCAGGTCACCAAACCCGGTACATTAAAATAGATGACTCCTTTTGATTATGAGGTCAATAGATCAGTGGTCACGGTCAAAGTGACTGTTAATTATGCCCCCCTTCGAAGAAGCGGGGGTATATTGCTTTGCACATGTCGGTCGGTCGGTAGGTCGGTCGGTCGGTCGGTCGGTCGGTCCGTAGACCACATCTTGTCCGATCAATAACTAGACAACGCTTTGTGATACAGTCCTTATATTTGGTGTGGAGGTTGGTCATGACCAGTAGAAGACCCCTATTGATTTTGGGGTCAGTAGGTCAAAGGTCAAGGTCACAGTGGCCTTGACCACAAAAACCTTGTCCGATCAATAACTAGACAACGCTTTGTGATACAGTCCTCATATTTGGTGTGGAGGTTGGTCATGACCAGTAGAAGACCCCTATTGATTTTGGGGTCAGTAGGTCAAAGGTCAAGGTCACAGTGGCCTTGACCACAAAAACCTTGTCCGATCAATAACTAGACAACGCTTTGTGATACAGTCCTCATATTTGGTGTGGAGGTTGGTCATGACCAATAGAAGAACCCTATTGATTTTAGGATCAGTAGGTCAAAGGTCAAGGTCACAGTGGCCTTTGCATACAAAAACGTTGTCCGATCAATAACTAGACAACGCTTTGTGATACAGACCTCATATTTGGTATGGAAGTTGGTCGTGACCAGTAGAAGACCCCTATTGGTTTTGGGGTCAGTAGGTCAAAGGTCAAGGTCACGGTGGCCTTGACAACAAAAAACCTTGTTTTAAACTATTTCAATATATGCCGTGTCATAAATAGGCACTGATTATCACTCACTTGTGTTTATTAAATGCTTTGGTTTCGTATGGATGGTCACTAAAGCCTGCACATTACCGGAATTGACATAACACTAGAGCTACTATATCTCCGCCAATAGCGAATATTTGATTTAAATTACAATAAAATCCTTTGTGTTAGACTAGGTTAATCTACACACACTTATGTTTGTCGAGGTAAATGTAATCCTCTCATTGGATGACCTGGTTATTGATATATAGGAGTTCCACCGTCTTGTAAATTGCTTTCATGACTGGTACCCTTCATTGCTAAAGCTTACAAAAGTCTCTAAATTTCCAAAAATTTAAATTCAATGCTAATAGATATCACTTGCACGTCAGGGGGGGCATTTGTGTTTGACAAACACCTCTTGTTAAAAATTGGTTTCCAATGAATAACTAAAGAATGGTGTAAGTTTGTGACAGTCACTAATCATGATGTAATACTATAGATTTGTTAATCAGAAACCAATGTTCAACAATGTCTTGTTGATCAGAAACCAATTTTCAACAAGGTCACCGTGAGCTTTACCTTTGACCCCAAAATCAGTAGGGGTTATCTACTGACCATACAGACCTGCTGTCACCAAACATATTGTGGGGCTTGGTCTTGGGGAGTAGAATGGCCCCTTTTTTGGGGATCAAAGGTCAATGCAGCAATGGCTATTAATTTAAAATCTTTTAAATGACTTCCATTTGACACTTGACAAGGCTTTGATTTAAATAAAAAACTTTTGTGTAATTGCTTGAAAACATGAGTAAATTATCAGTATCAATACAAATGCCTTGATAAACAAGCATAATAATCAGCTTTGGTCAGCTTTCCCTTTCAAAATACTTAAACCTAAAACATATATCATAGTTAACAGTGTTTACACCACACTGAAACATTTTTTCTTTGCTTTGCTTTGGCTTTGCAAAAAGACATAATAATGTTACTGCCCTGAACCTATAAAAGTATTGAATTGTGTTCAAAGACAAATCTCTTCCATTACAACAATACAGACATGAAGCCTTTTGACTATGTTCATAGTGTTGGCCTTGCTGATTTTATTGATAATGTGATTATTATTTGTGCTAGTTTTAAAGTATACATATACATTCTGCATATTTATCAATGAATTAATAATGACTTAATACAATCCTGGTGAAATATTTGCAGCAAGAGGATAATAAAATGTTCTCTATTGAGAGCTAGGTTTGGCAGCATCTCGCCTCCAAAGAGCATACAATTCCAACAAAATGTTATTGCTTTGGCTGAGTTTTTACCTTGTTAGCTGGAGCCTTAGTGGGACCATTACCTTATTTGCCATACAGGAACAATTTGTGCAGTGGGATATTTTACTTGAAAAAGCAGAGAAAAGGAGAGAATGATTTTATACAATGATCAGTTTCAAATAAAACACTTCAAACAAAAAGCAAAAGGTTACCCCTTGAAATGGTCAGTTGCAACTGCAGGTTTATCTGTGGGAAAACTTTATTTACTAAAACCCCAAAATACCTTTTTAGCATCAGGTGCAGGGTCTATTAAATTTTGCTTCACAGTATGTTTTCCTAACATGTAAAGATCTCATTTTCTGTCAAGATAATTTCAATAGCATTAACAATATTCTGGATTTTGCCCTAACTTTCTCTTTAGGGGAGATTATAGACTTTAAGTTATGTGTATCCTGATATAACAGATAATTTGTCCAGGGACTTGACTTCCAGTCAAGGCACAGTTAAGAGAGAAATAACAGAGACTGATAATCTCCCCATCTGTTGTCTCATGAATAACATTTATAAAGTTATAAATTGCAATTAAGAGTTTATTCAATCTCCCATTTACTTTGGGCATTGTCATAAAATCCGGAGTACTGGAGACTGTATAGCAAAAAAATGATGCTTTAGGGCTTTTTTTCTGCACTATGTTTATCATAATGCAGAAAGAAACTTATTCATTATTAATACCCAACATTATATGTCTGGATGGCAAAAGCCACAAATTTAATTTTGACCTAGTTTCTATCTGCAGTATAGTGCATTTATAAATAAAGTCTATTGAGTTGAATTGAATTGAATTAGAAGTTTGACTTATTCAGAACCTGTTATATCTTTAATTGGATAGTATGACATTTTGAAAGTATAATAACTTGATTAATTCAACTTGAATTATGGAACATGACTTATTCTAGTAAATTATATGAAACTTGACTAATTCAACAACATGACCAAAGATTTCTACAAAACGTGACAAATTCAACATGAATTCTTTGAAACATGACTAATTCAACATGAATCCTTTGAAACATGACTAATTCAACATGAATCCTTTGAAACATGACTAATTCAACATGAATTTTTTGAAACATGACTAATTCAACTTAAGTTGTTTGAAACATGACTAATTCAACATGAATCCTTTGAAACATGACTAATTGAACATGAATCCTTTGAAACATGACTAATTGAACATGAATTCTTTGAAACATGACTAATTGAACATGAATCCTTTGAAACATGACTAATTGAACATGAATCCTTTGAAACATGACTAATTGAACATGAATCCTTTGAAACATAATTTGACTATTCTGCTGATGAACTATGTGAAATATCATGAAATATTACCCATCAGTTATGCCAATACATAATTGCAAAGTGCACAACTGGTTTATTTATTCTTGGCGCTCAGTTGGTGGGTTCACTAAAGCTGAAAGATATTTAAATATAAAAACTCAAATCTTAACTGAACATAATAAAGCTCCCAATTCCATGTCTGGGGGTAATTCATGGCTGTTGGTGACTTATTAGACCTTCATTATTCAAGTATAAATATAATAAAATTCAAATCTATTAATTGTTTTATGCAGATACTGCTCCAATAGAAGTGAAAATATCAAAAATCCATATCTGTTATTACATTTTGAATAGAAACACAACTATGTAAATATTTAAATATTTGAAACACAAATGACTTTCATTTCCAATAACCTTCACTGCCTGTAAATCATTAGGAATGTCATTCAGGCAGCTGGAAGTCAAGAACTGCTGCAGTATACTAGATGGCATGCTGCCCAACAGGTCAAGTGGTTCAGGCCCCAAGATTATAAAACTGAGAATGGAAACCAGTCTCAAATTTCAAGGATCTGATCGCTTTTTTGTCGCCTGCGATAGCAGGTAGACACATAGGGATCCTATTGTCCAGCGACGTCGTCGTTGTCGTCGGCAATGCCGTCGTCGGGTAGTTCCCCAACTTTAATATGAAACTTAATGTTGCCAATAACTTTGAAAGTATTTGTCCTATTAACTTAATACTTGGAATATATCATCTGCATGAACAACGCCATCTGTGACAACAAGAATGATAACTCCTGTTTCAGTATTTTTTGAGTCATGCCCCTTTCAAATGACTTTAATATGGAACTTTAATATGAAACTTAATGTTGCCTATAACTTTGAAAGTACTTGTCCTATTAACTTAATACTTGGAATGAACTTGCATGAACAACGCCATCTGTGATAACAAGAATGATAACTCCTGTTTCATTATTTTTTGAGGTATGCCCCTTTCAAATGACTTTAATATGAACTTTAATATGAAACTTAATGTTGCCTATAACTTTGAAAGTACTTGTCCTATTCACTTCATACTTGAAATGTTTCATCAGCATGAACAACGCCATCTGTGACACCAAGAATGATAACTCCAGTTTAATTATTTTTGGAGTTATGCCCCTTTCAAATAAAACTTTAACATGAAACTTAATGTTGCCTATTACTTTGAAAGTACTTGTCCTATTCACTTAAAACTTGGAACATATCATCTGCATGAACAACAACATCGGTTACAACAACAAACATAACTCCTGTTTGACTATTTTATGAATTATGTCCCTTACACATGTAACTTAAACAGGACATTTAATGTTGCCTATAACTTTGAAAGTAATTGTCCTATTCACTTCATACTTTGAATATATCATCAGCAAGAACAACGCCATCTGCGACAGCAAGAATGATAACTCCAGTTTCAATATTTTTTGAGTTGTGCCCCTTTCAAATAAAACTTTTAACATGAAATTTAATGTTGCTCATAACTTTGAATGTACTTGTCCTATGTAATTAAACATAGGCCCACATTTCAACTTTTTGCCAGCAGGCGACACATGTGTTCCGCGGAACACAACATTCTAGTGATGGATAATCTTTGGCACTGTACTCTAGTCCAGAGTTTGTTCTGCATACCATACCACTTGATCTGCACACTGTATTTGCATAGGATGGTGTATATGCCTAGGCAACTGTGTAATATTGTATCTCCGGAAACAACTCGGTCAGCTTTGCTCTGTGTAACTTAAGCTGACTTTAAAAAGAAACAATCCTATTCATCGACATGTTTATCTAAAAAAATATCAAATAATAGGACAGGACATGGCATAAATGGATGGGATTACTATACAAACTGATTTTTTACATCCATGATTGTCACTAATTAGGTTTAGCCATATTCTTGCAATTTCTGTACAAAGAGTTCAATCAACTAAAATTTCAATGCCTAAAATTCACTGACAGTAACAGAAGTTTATTGCTAGTCAAAAGGAGGTTGGGAGTAGGGTGGGGGAGTGAAGGCAAAATTATTGTTTAATACCTTAAATTCTGGTATACAAACTTCAATCCATTTAAAGACATATAGCACTTCAAAGAATCCATACTTAATCCTGTCAGAATTAATCTTCACAAGGAAGTGACAAATATAATTTATCACCCTTGAAATTCTTCTTGGACAGAATCAGATGCATAATTTATATTTCAATTTACTTGTCAATGGGCAGCTGTTAGAAGAAAGTGAATGTTAGCTGTCAAAAATTAATGGGTGCTGTTTAGGATCTGCAAAGAATCAATTTACATAATAGTTAAAGATTAGAACTGCAGTAGGGCATTACTAACTTTTGTTTTTTTTGCTTCAGATTGTCTTAAAAGTGGAGAAAACTTAGCTTTCCTCAATGCATGCGTTGTGAAAATCCTGCAGTGGAAAAGAAATTGCCACACTCCACACAGTGCCTCTGAGTATTGCACAATTGGTCACAATGGAAGGGAATCATATTTTTAGAAATAAACATCATTATAAATTGTAGCCAATGTAAACAGTTGTGGTGTGTTTACTGGTACTGGAAGAGTTTGTCATATAACTGCAGATGGCAGGACTGAAGGTTATAAACCTCAGATTGGAAACCAGTCTCAAATCTCAAGGATCTGAGTTGCTGAAATGGCGACTGGTCGCCATTTCAGCCAATCAGATGCTTGAGATTTGAGACTGGTTTCCATGCTTTGTTTTATAACCTTGGGCACTGGCACCCCAAATTTCTGAGGAATAAAATTGTATTTTGAAACTACTAGTAGTGCAGTGAAATTCTGCACTGTCACTCCTATTTCACATGTTGTTGATCAGATTTGTATAGACAACCATGGTAACATGACAACATTACTAACATAAGGGCTGTCCAAGATCATAAAATTGAGATTTGGAGACCAGTTTTGAAATTTTGGCTTGAGACTGGTCAGTTTCAAGACTGATCACAGTTTCATCTTATCTGAGCCAAAGATTATAAAACTTTAAAGATTGGAGACCATTCTCAAATCTCAAGCATCTGATTGGCCAAACATAACTGTTATTTGTTTACTGTTTTTGCCATTTGACATTAAATTTTATCATATCTAAGGGTTTTATGGATGGAGGGCCTTCTTTTATCTTTTTGAAACAAATATATTTCCTAATGTCTGATCATATTCCCCAGGATTTGGGTACAATGCTCATTCCTGCTCCACATTCTTCTGTTTCACTGTCATATATAGACAACAAAAATTGTTATATGTTACTAAGTGAAGAGCTTAATTTCCAAAAGATAAATGACCGGAAAGAGGTCAGAGATGATTGACTATCAATATCTCAGCCAAACAATCAATTGCAACTATAATCATAATAGATTTTTGTTTTCGTGGCAACTATTGCCGAATCACTCTTAAGTATCTGTTGAGAAAATGTTTATACTGTAATTAACAACAACAACAAAATATTTTCTAAGAATGGGAAGATATAAGAATGCTCTTTGGGATGAAACAAGAGCTGTAGACCTGTGATCAGAATATAGGATTTCTGTGGAAATGTTCTCTCAATGATTTATTTTCCATCCTCTGTATAATCCAATAAATATCGTCTGGTTAATGTTCCCTATAATAAGCGGAGGTTTGGATGTGAACTTCTGTTTTTGGACAGGGTGTTTACAGGATGAACTAAATTTAATGCTGGCTTGACTGCTGAGAGCAGAGTCTTGGAAGTGTAACATGCTGCTATGCAAAATCCTTTAGCCTCTTTCAGTGGTTGCTTGTGTGTTCTTATGCCAGTTCATTATAATCATTATGATAAACAAAACTTCCATGACATAATATTTGCCTAAAATATTTCATATCCCATTACAACATATTTGCCTAAACTATGTGGCAATTCCTGATATGCATATTTCACTTTTTCATATCCCATGACAACATATTTGCCTAAAATATCTCATATCCCATGACAACATAATTATTTGCCTAAAATATCTCATATCCCATGACAGCATGTTTGCCTGATGTTGGTCAGGTGTGGGAGAACTGTTGTGAATGATCAGAGGGGGTATATTTGACAGCCCTCTGGCTAGGATCAACACGAACCATGAACCAGAGTGCAGGGCTACTTTTAATGGAATTGGAAGTAGTGAAATACAAACTATTTTGCAGTTACTGAATGTTTTTTTTTATATAATAGAACAACTTGGTTTTGGAGGATCTGAGGGAGGAAATGGCCGTCTTTATGTCACACTATTTTCTACTTTTCTGTAATTATTCTGCTCATAAGTTGAAGCTGTACATAAGTTACTATGTTTACCTGTAATACTTGAAAACTTTGAAATTGAATTTCACTGCCACTGTTGTTGCACTTTCTCATACATTGTCAATGCAGTGTGTGCCAGCAGCTGCTGCGAGTTTGGCTGATAATTGTGACCAATGGTGATCCTGGAACTTCTCATTATGTTTCAGTGTAATTTTAAAAGCCACATTCATTTGTTTAATGATCAAATGGTGATCAATAACCTGCATATGTTAACTATTACTTCAACACTTCCAGAATATTGACTTATAAATTTATAAAGTTATTGACTTGACTCCCTAAGTCAACATGAAAATGACAGTTCCCACATTTATTAGAGTATTCAGGTTGTGTCCTTGATTTGCAATATTTCCCCTGTATGTGACAATGGATATGTTTTGTATGTAGGCAGTTTTTCAGAGAGACCAAAGTGCTCCCTGGGGCCATTATATCTCACACAATCATTGAAGATTTCTAAGAATTAATGGTGAAGGAGGCAAGATCAAGAAATTCAACATTTACACTTATTTTATTGCTGGTATTTGTGCCAATGACCTGCTTCAGAACAGAAAGTGTGATGTGGATTTTTTTATAGAAGAATTTTGACAATAATGAGATAATTTCATGCTCTGTGGCCAAAACATTCAGTTGAGTGATGTCTTTACAAAAACTATTTCTGTATAATTTCCACACATACAAATTGGTGAATATTTCACAGAGATGCTGGAATTTAGTATGGGCTGACATTAGTATCTAAGCTGGCCCATGTTGTGATTTCTGTCATAATCCAGTATCAAAAGATGCTTGTCTCTCATCTAAAAATTTCAGTCTTGAATATCAAGAAAGCATTCAGCTAAGTTAACTCAATATATAATGGTTTTATTGCATGTGCAACCCATGAAAATCAAGATTGGTTGGCCCTTCTTTACCTTTAGATCTGGATCTACACTGATCACATGAACAGAAATAACCAAACAAATCTAAAGGCACAGAATGATGTGGCAGCAGATCTGGATTGATACTGTTTGGCCACGGGATAAACACTGTGTCCTATGGTGTAAAGGGTTAATATTCATTAATACAAACAGACAACGTGATAGCATGATGGCCTCAGTATCATAAAAAATCTTATGCTGACACTCAAACCTCAAGTCAACTTTTTTTATTGTGATTCTGAGTGTTTATAGGTGATTTATTCCTTAAAATACTGAAAGTTATTTCTTTATTAATACTTATATTTCTTAAAACTCATTAAGTATTGAGAAATTGAAAAAACAATTTCAAAAAATGACTGTTTTAGTGCAACTTATATTCTTTATCTTCTTGAGTGTCGTTGCTTGTTTTGGCAAACAGAATATGAAAAGTACTTGATATAACATAATGAACATAAAATAATTATTTAATTATTTCTAAAATATAACTGAATACAGTAAGCACCTAATGTGATCAAGATTTTTAAAATATGACTTTGAGTTGACTTAGAAGTCATGTTAATGTCTTTATTGATATTAGAGCCTGAGGAATAAATATGCCTCTCTTTGGCAGTTATCTGGGACATGTAAGAGACGGGGTAACTGACATTCGTCACATAATTATATTGACAAGTGGCATAAAACTGTACACATTGACCCTTTACTTATATTCGCCTTTTATCACATAAACGAACAGTGTAGATCCAGATTAGCCAGCACATCCGTAGGATCAGGATCTGCACTGTACTGTTCACTTTTTGATTTATTATTTCTGATCAAAAAGCAAAAAGTGCAGATCCAGATTATATCACCAGATGTGGCAGCTGATCTGGATCTACACTGGTGGCACATGTGTAAAAACAGGTACAATTGAAGTAAATGATTAAAAACCAGATAAAGTCTTTCCTTGTCACTAAAAGACAAGCTCATTACGGTAGCTTCAACTAAATTATATTTTTTTTGTTTCTTTTTTGTTATTCTATTTTTCAAAGGCATTTCTTGGATGTTATTTCTCTGCACACTGTAAATGAAGATGTCTCTGAACTTTGTATCTAATGGGACTTTTTGCTGAGAGTAAATTATAGCCTACAGCTCGCTGCTTTGATTGTCTGTTGTCTCCTAATCAAACATTAATCTTCCTTTGGAATCAGAAAGTTTTAAAGGAACAGAATTACCTAGATTCTTCCCGGGATGAATTACGAATTGGATTGTCCGAGGCAATGAAACACTTTTGTCACCGCTTTCGGGGCTAATAATACTGTATGGCAGCTAACTTAATCCCCTCAAGAATTCAATTATAGTTATTCTCTCTGAATCATGTTTGTTATAGATACGGATGAACTGGGATTTAGTGCAATGAAGATAATTTTTCTGCCGCTACTGGTCTCAAAATAGAACATTCCGTTGAAAGGTTTTCTTATTAAAATATTGCACATCTTATAAAACCTGCACAAAGTATAAAAACATTGCTGTCATGTGCTTTACATATTTTGTAAAATGGAAAAGGGCATTAAAAAGGATATGTGATGCATCATGACAGTATGGGGCTGATAGTCTATGCATTCAGTGTATTATCATTCAGTGTAGACCCAGATCAGCCTGTGTAGTTCGATCAGGATCTACACTGTTTCTGCCAGAGAAGCATTCTTAACGTCTTAATATATCAAGGGCAATTTAGATCCTTTTTGAACCATTGAAGTCTACAATATGATCAGGGTCTACACTTGCTACTTAGACAATAATCGCCCTCTGTTGTCATATTGTCTCACATAATTATATGAAATAATAGTCTCATCTCTAGAAGGTGAAAGAATTCTTACCTCATCATTGAATATTTTGGCACCTTATTATTAAGCTATACAGATACTGATACTTGTACACTGATTACTATAATCTGTTTACAGACACTTTTTTAACACAAAATGATGCAGAAATTGGTACTGCCAAATGGCTGGTTAAATCCAGAACACAGATGAGCAGTTCGACAGCTGATGAAACTGTATGGTATTATTCCAGTGTGAATGAATTATTCCGAAGTGATATTAAAACTACTGTTTTTGTATGAGCAAAACTTCCGACTGTGTATATTGAGCAGTTTGAACACACATCACAAACACGGCAGCTTAAAGAGGTGTTTCAGCTAATCCAGTTAGGATATCTCTCTCTATATTAATTATTTTTCCACAAGAAATACATCACTATTGCATTGCTGTTGTGTGAACAATCTGTGTATCGGATGACTACTGGAAGTGGAAAGTCACAGAAACACTGGTATAACAGGTAGCCTACTAGATTACTGTGCCAGATAACACTGCAGAGGTGCTTGCCATTTAGAAGATCCTGCTGCTGATTGGGGACACTATTGGTAATTATAATACAGTTATATATTCCATTTACACTCTATGGGGTGTTGAATAGGACACATTTAAGATTGATTCATACTCAAATATTTATTATATTTATAATGGCGCAGAAGCTGTTGATATTTGTTTTCATATTATTGGTTAAAATTGCTCAAGCATTGAAGACAATTGTAACCGTGTATGAATTGCACCAGATAAGGGTTACCATTGAAGCGTATATGGGCCTGTTCTAGGATTATTTTATCAAAGTATTAATCCTTTACCGCATGTGATATAGCTGTTATCCCATGGGTGAACAACCTAGATCTAGATTAGCTGGCACATCCATGCCCTCAGATTAAGTTCTTGGATTATAAATATCATCTTTGTGATAAAACACAATAACTCATGTGACAAAACCTGTATACATGTAAACCCAGATCAGTAGTAAAATGATCAAACCTGACCCAGCTGAATTTCTAAATCAGGTTTTCATTAACTGAAATCCCAGAATATAAGATTGAGGTATGTAATTTTCAGGCAGGCATCAACATCATTGAGTTCACTTTTTCTCAGTAACCACTCAAATTAGAGTTTTGAAACATAACATTGTTGTCTGACATTACAGTAGCAATTATCAGGACAAGTTTCATAACTTTTGAATGTATTATGTCATAGTTATGCACCTTTTTCACTTACAATTTAAGAAGAAAACCTTGTTTCAATGGATTACGGCATGATTTTGTTTTTCTTTAAAGCTGAAAAATCATTTGTTTTTAAGCGTATTTTGTTTTAAACAAAACCGGACGTCAAATAACTTTAAATAGGTTAATAAGTGTACCCATCTTTTTTGTCAACATGATGAAATAAAATACTAGAACATTGATGTATGTTTATGTTACATATTTATGTGAGCACTATTGTCTTTTAATGCATAACTTCAAATAAGAAACACAGCGTCATAACTGCAGAATCCCATAACATATAGGTTAGTTTGTTGAGTTTTTTTTTTAGAAATTAACACTTCTTAAAGGTGAGCCTAGTAAATATGTTCTGCAAATGGCAATCTCCTTCGCAGAGTTGGCGTTCCTTACACTCACTTTACATCTCTGCGAAAGGCTCGATGTCAAGATTTTTGACCAAACTCGACAGCCTTATTTTATAGCCATTAATTATGAATTTGAAAGCTTGAGGTGAAACAAATGACTGAAATCTTCACTATCTTTCGTTAAAACCGAAGAAACCCAAGCTATTGTATATGTAATTGGTGAACTATTTCTTTCAGTTAAAGTAAAAGTAGTTGAAGGTAGTCCCAGCCTAGTGATGCAAATGGCTGTATTCTTGACATGGTTTGTGTTTTGTACCCATAACATCAAATATGCCAGATCAAACTCTAAACATTCAAATGGAACATTTGAAGCAGACCCCAAAGTCTTTATTATGCTTCATTTTATACCAAATACTAAAATATAAACTTTTTTGTTTTGAAAGCCCAAAAAACCTTCCATTTTTACAAAAAATCCTAGTCAGATTTCTCAGTATAAATTGCTAAGGGAATAAGAGTACTCTAGATATGGGGTGGTCTGCTACCAATAAAGTTAATACAGTCCTGCTGGGACCAGAAATGTTCTGGATATTTCCTCATCAATTATTCATATATGTTATATGACAGTAGACATTAGTAATTGACAGGTGCTGCTTGAGCTTTATAACCTTGTTTGTAATTCCATGGCAGACTCCTAACCTACAGATTTCATTTAAGATACATGTAATACTGAAAACAATGATTTTATCATGTACATGTGAGTAGTATTTTGTAATGTGATCAACTTATATAATATAGCCTAGTCCTATCATACAACATGATTTTATGCTGGGGAGAGGTATTCCAGACAAGAGAGGTACAAACACAAAGGACATATACCAGGGCTTTTAAAAGAGGAAGAGCTGTATTGGCTGTCAAGAATGGAGCACTCTTCACCAAATGGCTGTTTAAAGGGTTATTTAACATTTACGTTGTAAATGCTAGAAAATTTTGTACTGGGGAAACTGTTAATTGGGTGAATTGACACAGTCTTACCTGTACCATGTGACTGTTTACAGTGCAAATTATCAGTTTGTACCAGCTGGGGTTTACAGGGGAAATTCTTGGACTTTCTGTACCACGTATGGGTTTGTTTGCAGGGGAAATTCAAACACATTCTGTACCATGTGGCTGTTTGCTGGGGAAATTATGCTTTTGCCAGGTGGCTGTTTACAGGGAAAATTCCTAGTCAGTGCCAGGTGGCTGTTTACAGGGGAAATTCTCTGTCCCAGGTGGCTGTTTACAAGGGAAATTCTCTGTCCCAGGTGGCTGTTTACAGGTGAAATTCTATGGCTTTGCCAGGTTGCTGTTTACAAGGGAAATTCTTAGTCTGTGCCATGCCAGGTGGCTGTTTATCATTGGTACTTATCAGTCTGTACCAGGTGGCTGTTTACCGAGGAAATTTTCAGTCTGTGCCAGGTGACTGTTTCCAGGGGTAATTCTCAGTCTGTACCAGGTGGCTGTTTACTGGGGAAATTTTCAGTCTGTGCCTAGCGACTGTTTACAGGGGTAATTCTCAGTCTGTACCAGGTGGCTGTTTACTGGGGAAATTTTCAGTCTGTGCCTGGTGACTGTTTACAGGAGTAATTCTGAGTCTGTGCCAGGTGACTGTTTACAGGGGTAATTTTCAGTCTGTACCAGGTGGCTGTTTACAGGGGAAATTCTCAGTTTGTGCCAGGTGACTGTTTACAGGGGTAATTCTCAGTCTGTACCAAGTGACTGTTTACAGGGGAAATTCTGAGTCTGTGCCAGGTGACTGTTTACAGGGGTAATTCTCAGTCTGTACCAGGTGGCTGTTTACAGGGGTAATTCTCAGTCTGTACCAGGTGGCTGTTTACAGGGGAAATTCTCAGTCTGTGCCAAGTGAGTGTTTACAGGGGTAATTCTCAGTCTGTACCAGGTGGCTGATTACAGGGGAAATTCTATGGCAGTGCCAGGTGGCTGTTTACAAGGGAAACTCTCAGTCTGTGCCAGGTGGCTGTTTACTAGAGAAATTCTCAGTCATACCAGATGGCTATTTACAGGGGTAATTCTCAGTCTGTACCAGGTGGCTGTTTACCGCGGAAATTTTAAGTCTTTGCCAGGTGAAGGTTTTCATGAGGAAATTCTTGCACAGTCTATACTTGGTGGTTGTCACAGACTGTAAATGGGGTGGGGGCAGTTTATATTGACAAGTTTCTTCCATCATTAAAGATGTCGTAAAAAGTTTTCTTATTTTATGTCAACAAGTATAATCAATTAATAAACTATCTTATTGATGTTGGAGATTGGCAAGGATGAAACAGTTAATCCTTCTGTACTTTAACCAGCACATCAAATAATCACTGCACTTTTCACGCCATACAAGAGTAGAAGTCCCAATGAGAAGTGCATAATTTTCAGAGGCTTAAGATTCGTTGGCCAATTATTTGAAGTTTACAATTATACTTCTTTTACTGAATGAACAATGTTTTTTACCCTAAAATAAATGATTGTAGATAACTAAAATTATTAAATAAGTGACTTACATTAAGAAACTTCCAAATTTCTGTTCCATGAACATGTCTGGAGTTGATGCAAATTGCAGGTGGTTTGCTTTATTTATTCTTGCACATTAAAATACAGTAGAATTTGCTTATTTGAATAGTCTATTTGTCAGGATTCTTGATTCAATTAACTGGAGTATCATAATATACAGAGCTTACAAATTCTCAGTTTCGTCAGTGGTGGGTGGGGTAATGCACTTAGTAATATATCTGTATCATCATGTTCAATAAAATCCGGTTTGAAGATAACCAATACTCTGTAAATGCGCTCTGTATACTTTTGATTCTTTCGACTTTGCGCCGTTTAAAAAATTTGCTGTTTTGCCGACATAGTCCACTCATTTTCTTTCGTCACTTTTCGTATCCGAAATTCATGATATTTTATCCGATTACTATACCACTATCTTCTTCTTTGTGAAGAGTTATTATCTCCCTTGGGGCGCCAAAACGTTGCGTATACGTTATTATAAAACCCATCCTAAATTAAGATTCGTTTGCATGATCTAATTAACTTTCTAATTATCCAGCAAGTAAGGTAAAGTTAATTTGTTATTTGCATATATTTCTCGAAAAAGAACAGATATTTTTCTGTTTCTTTTGTATTTTTATTCGGGAAGTTCCCGGTTTCCTTAACACGTGATCATCTTATGAACGTAAACAAATGAAAATTCTCAATGCCGGGAAACCCGTTTTGTGACGTCATTGCTATAAATGTATACTGTAAACACAATTATCCGTGCCATTGAACGGAAGTCATTATGTAACACAGGTGATAAACAATGACAGATTTATCGAGTTTACTGATAATGTACATTGCCTTGGGGCAGAAACGTGTGAATTTCAAGTAGGATTAGCGTCGTAAGGCGTTGTAAGGTGGGAAAGTGCTATCTTAATAAACAAAATGCAAGCGGTGACCTATTCAAATAAAGAGATATTTTATCATAGAAAAAGATAGAAATGGTTTTGTGTTTTAATATTCTACTATATTAAGCGAAATATTCAAATAACCGCTATTCAATTAAGTGGAATGTACTGTACTTGATCAATTTAGGCCAAAATTCAGTTATATAAATAATTTGTCAATAACAATCACATTATCTGTTTGACATGAGATTACTGCAGATAAATCTACTGCACGACAGAAGACACAACCTGGGCCCTGCAAGCTACCCAGTATGGGATATATACTAGGTGTCCTCTATAACCATGTCATTTGATTTAATGAATATATTCTGGATTTTCTGTGTGGGTTTACTCCCATAACCTTTGACCAGCCAAGGCCGACCTGCAAGGTGGCAAGAACCTCCTGGAGGGCATAGTCATTTATTTCCCATGCAGATTTATTTCCTTAACATCTGCCCACTGCCCACATTTGTTAACAGAGGAAATTCCTACAAAGCCTGTACCAGGTGGTTGTTTACAGGGGACATTCTTACAATCTGTACCAGGTGGCTATTTACAGGCGAAACACATTCTTTGCTAGGTGGCTGTTTACAGGGAAAATTCTCATAATCTTTACCAGGTGGCTGTTTACAGGGGATATTCTCACATTCTTTACTAGGAGGCTATGTACAGGGGAAATTCTCCGTTCTTTACCAGGTGGCTGTTTACAGAGAAGTTTTCACATTCTTTACCAGGTGGCTGTTTACAGAGGAAATTCTCCAATTCTGTAAAAGATGGCTGTTTACAGGGGATATTCTTACATTCTTTACCAGGTTGCTGTTTACAGGGGAAATTCTCACATTCTTTACCAGGTGGCTGTTTACTGGGGAAATGGTCAAATTCTTTTCCAGGTGGCTGTTTACTGAGGAAATTCTCCGATTCTGTAAAAGATGGCTGATTACAGAGGATATTCTCACATTCTTTACCAGGTGGCTGTTTACTGAGGAAGTTCTCCAATTCTGTAAAAGATGGCTGTTCACAGGGGATATTCTCACATTCTTTACCAGGTAGCTGTTTACAGGGGAAATGTTCACGTTCTTTACCAGGTGGCTGTTTACCAGGAGAAATGCTCACATTCTGTAACAGGTGGCTGTTTACAGAGGAAATTCTCCAATTCTGTAAAAGATGGCTGTTTACAGGGGATATTCTCACATTCTTTACCGGGTGGCTGTTTACAGGGGAAATTCTCACGTTCTTTACCAGATGGCTGTTTACCGGGGAAATGGTCACATTCTTTACCAGGTGGCTGTTTACAGAAGAAACTCTCCAATTTTGTACAAGGTGGCTGTTTACAGGGGATATTCTCACATTCTTTACCAGGTGGCTGTTTACAGAGGAAATTCTCCAATTCTGTACTAGATGGCTGTTCACAGGGGATATTCTCACATTCTTTATCAGGTGGCAGTTTATAGGGGAAATTCTCACGTTCTTTACCAGATGGCTGTTTACCAGGGAAATGGTCACATTCTTTATTTCTTAACCAGGTGGCTGTGTACAGAAGAAACTCTCCAATTTTGTACAAGGTGGCTGTTTACAGGGGATATTCTCACATTCTTTACCAGGTGGCTGTTTACAGAGGAAATTCTTCAATTCTGTACTAGATGGCTGTTTACAGGGGATATTCTCACATTCTTTATCAGGTGGCAGTTTACAGGGGAAATTCTCATGTTCTTTACCAGATGGCTGTTTACCGGGGAAATGGTCACATTCTTTACCAGGTGGCTGTTTACAGAGGAAATCCTCTAATTCTGTACAAGATGCCTTTTAACAGGCTGTGTACAGACGAAATTTTCCAATTATGTTAAAGATGGCTGTTTACAGTGGATATTCTCACACTCTTTACCAGGTAACTGTTTACTGAGGAAATTCTCCAATTTTGTACAAGGTGGCTGTTTACAGGGGATTTTTCACATTCTGTACCAGGTGGCTGTTTACAGAGGAAATTCTTCAATTCTGTGCAAGGTGGCTGTTTAAAGGGGAATTTTCACATTCTGTACCAGGTGGCTGTTTACAGAAGAAATTCTCCAATTTTGTACAAGATGGCTATTTACAGGGGAATTTTCACATTCTATACAAGGTGGCTGTTTACAGGGGAATTTTCACATTTTGTACAAGGTGGCTGTTTACAGTTGAAAATCTCATACACAGGGAATTCTCACAGATATTATCATACAGCTGTACCAGGTTGTTGTTCATATGTTCTTATTAGGTCATTAACATCCAGAACATTTAAATCATAAGGATCAAGTTTATTTCTTTGCAGTGTCTGCAATGGGAGACTGGTTAATGCTATTGTTTAGGGTAGATATTTTTATCTTAAAGGCATCATTATTGAGAAGCTGAGATGCAATCTGAGAATAAATTCTGCTGAAAATCTTAGTGAATTATCAGAAAAGTTGGAGATGTTGAAAGAATAGAGATCAAAGGATTCTCCATTGATCTTAATTATTATATTACCTAAAGCATTCCCATCACCATTACTGTGAACAACCCATGTAATTTCTTTTATGCGATTATTAAACTAACAGTTATAATGGTCCCTCTACCAGCTATTAGAGTATCAGTAATCATATTATTAATTGCATTAGCATAACGGAAAAATTAGTATAGAGCAATTTATTATGATATGGGTATGGATAAGTCTTGATAAAGGCTTTTAATTAAACTGTTTATGGACTGGTTATTAGCAGTCAGCTGTATGCGCAATCTCACTAAAGTCACTAAGAAAATGTTATATCTGATGAAGGACATCAAATACTGTAAATTAGTTGTAGTGGTTTTCCCCGATAACTATTTTTAGAAACTGTCAACATAGAAAGCATTATTCATAACGCTATTGGCATGGGTGCAAAATGACCCAAACATATTTACCGTAGTCGCTCATGTAATCGCCGCACTTTTTCCCCCGATTTTATCGTTAAGAAGTTGGGGGTGCGGCCATTCCATAGGTGTAAGGCCTTAGGACATTTTTTCTAGAACGATTCTGTCGATTTTTGGGACGCCATGCATTTACCTTATGATTTTATTACATGAGCTCTCTAAATAGGAGGTTGATGGACGATATGAACGAGGTAGGGCCGTTGTATGCTTTGCCGGGAACAATCTTATTTAATTAATATTTTTTGTTTAAAAATCATTATAATATTAAAACACTAACCAAAGTGAACATATTCCATAATTTAAAAAGTACTTCCAAGTTTAATCTCGTATCATATTTCAGAATTTTTGCATCATCAAACAATTTCAGCCAGCTAAAATGTCACGTGCACACTACCATGCAGATCAAAGGATTTCATAGCAATGCCAATAAAACAAGACAGCCTTGATACGAGCCGACAATTTCTTTGAAGTTGTATTTCATAGACAGGAAATATCGACTATATAACCTGTCATTAAAACGTAACCTCCATATGAAATAAACAGGATGGTTGATCAAAGAAAAATGTATATATATATGAACTACAGGTTTTTTTAAAACAAGTTTGTAAAATTACCGGTGCATGTATACGGAAATATTTAAATTTATACGGATTTTTTATTTCTATGAAAATAAAATCTTTTAAAGTTCAAGGTCTATTCATATGTAACTAAGAATCACAATCATTGGTACAAGTTTGTACATCACCTGTTACTGTTAGTTGTCACTAAGTGACACGTTATTCTCTTCTGTCAGAGCCACTAATTAACAAGTTATTCTCACCTGTCCGCTGGGACTCCAGAGAAGACGGTGACATGTTGAGAAGGTGCGAAATAACTTATAAATCACTTAACATTGAGGGGACATGAGTTGCTCAATTTTCCTTTAAAAACCTGCCGATCAAACAAATAATTATCTCAAAATGTAAAACATAGCGTATCTCTCTTATTGTCACTCTGACCTCACCTTCATATTGTCGAATACCTAAAATTGTCATAGGTCCTGTCTACAAATCGTACCCAGCAAATGAAAAGTTAGCAGTAATAGCGTATGCTGAAGCCCAGGACAGCGACGGCGATGACAGCAAATTTGAGAGTTTCGACAAGTCCAACGAGAATTTAGATACTGTTTTCTTCACTGCCCTTAACAAGGCCCCTCGGGGCATCACAAATATTCAAGAAGGAATTAATTTTTGTCCGAATAAATCCACGTCAATATTAAATTAATAGTAATTAGTATGGGCTATTTCTTCAACGATTCTCAGTACGTCACTGAATGACCGTCACTGTCTTTATCGTTTACGTGGTATTAACGTTGTTACCTACCTTGTTTCTCTTTCCATTTTGCAAAATGGCCGTTGATAGATTTTTACTGTCATTTTATGGGAAAAAAAGCGGGTCCACAGGTCGAACCGTTATGTTGGATTTCGCAATTTGCGGATCGCTATATAGCGGAGCTCCACTGTATCAACTGTGCGGCCTTTACATTGAATTAGGATTTTTCTTCAAATTTTTTGGTCATTTTGGGGGTGCGGCAATTAGACGGGTGTGACCATTACATGAGCGAGTACGGTAAGTGGAAATGAATGCAATACTACATAAAATACATATCTTAAGTAAAATTTGTCTTGCGCCAGGTGTCAACACTTTTCATGGTTTAAAACACTGTGTATACATGGATACAGTATACAATATAATGTTCGGAACGCTTAGAATTGATGGCAATCACCATGTTCTTTTGCAATTTTGTTGGTGACAAAGTGATTGGTTCAAAAGGTTGTTAATAAAAGCATGTTTTAGTGGGTCGTCATCAGATCCTGTTTAAGTACTAGCCGAGATGTATTAGGAAAGGAACATAAGGAGAGAAGTTCAGCTTGTGCATCAGGGTCAGCACTTAGTCTTTCTTTAACTTGTTGCATAATGTTGTATCATTTAATAATGCTGTGATAAAAGTTCATGCAAAAGACATATTAAATAGTTTCACACAGATGTAAATTTGTGCACTTGTATCTAAAAGTATATAAGGCAAGGTATTGAAACTTCTGATTTCGCTTGAGTTTGATTTCAGGCACTAGTAACTGTTAAATTTAACAAAATAAATTGATTCCTCAGTAATACCCATTTTAACATTATATGGACTTTTGGTAAGTCTGTATAATTATGACCCTTTGAATTTCTACATAATATATTTTTCGCAATTTTTGTTCAGGCTATTTTGAAGCAATCGCCAACTGGAATTCAATAACACTTTTTATTATGAAGCTTACTACAGATTGTGAATGCCGTTCATGCACTGGAGTAGCTTTGGACAGAATTCTGACAAATCAAAGAAGAATGCTGTTATTTTATCATTGTTTATACCAGATTATAATTCAGAGTGGCTGCTTGGAAGATTCTGATTATGTAAAACAGGTATTTAGGTTAGATTTCACAGATTTTCTGCCTTCGAATCATTTAATGTATTTGGCTTTCTTTTTCTTGCAGAAGCAGATTAGCTTTATTTACCAACAGTATATAAACTATGTAGCTCTGTCAGAACTTGTTTCTAAGAAGAACTCTTGAACTGAAAAAGTATTTATTTTAGCTTAGTTGAATCATATATAATAATCTTTTCCCATCTTTCCATCTCACAGACTGTCTATCTATTAACCCAAAACAAATATGAGGTCACAAAGAAATTTTAAAAAAAGCTGAATTACACATTGTTGAAAATTATCAAGAAGAAGTATGAATTTTCAAATTTTCAAAAAAGAAAGAATTATTACAAAAAAACCTGTTATATTTTCTTACAGTATTTCTATGCATGCATGTACTGAAATGATCCAAAACTGGATTTTCGGCTGGATTTAGGGGCTCAAGACTGAGTTTTTATTGCCTTGATTTTCAGCATGCATTTAGCAAAATTTTAATATAATTTACATTTAATTTGTTTTAATTTTAGGGAAAATCGCCAGGATTATCTTCTGTTATTTTATGCATGATTCACATCAGCACATTTCATATTCAGCACATAAACCTGATAATACATCACATAATTATTGACCCTTTCCTCCATATTACGCATTTTTATGCACGGGCGAACAGTGTAGATACAGATCAGCTGGTACATCCGTCTGATCAGAATCTGCACTGGTTGCATTTTGGTCAGAAATAACCTCACAAATCATTAAGTGAACAGTGCAGATCATGATCAGATGGCACGAATGTGCCGACTGATCTGGATCTACACTGTTGCCCACACAATAACGGTATATCTATGGGGTAAAGGGTTAAATGCGATACTTGTTATATATCAAACATAAAATTTCCTCCCAGTGATGCACTCCTCATTTCAATATTATATAGATTTGGGCTTGCAACCAAACCAAAACATCAAACATGATGAGAGATGACTGATATTTTCAATGAGAAGAAGCGCCGGAAAGTATAATTTACATAAGAGCAGAAATAAAAATAGTAATGCGATAGTAAATTTATTAATGGTGTAGAAAGTTAATGAATGGCGTAAAAATATCGTAACGGTAACATACGGTAAAAAAATCGACCCCTTAACGTTCTCGTAACTACATAAACTGCGCAGATACATCATATTCTGAGGAGAGTAGTAGTAGTCTGAAATTTTTGTACTTTCTCAATATTTATTTAAACGATTTTATTTTTTAATGTTCTCTATAGAAAAAAAAAGAAAATTTGAAAGCAACCAAATACGACTTATTATGAATACATTGCAAACTCGGTTTGATTGAGCCAGGTCAGTGGCAGTAATGGAAATGCATATTACTGCCCATGCTGTCTAGCCACGGGTTGAGCACAACTCAATATTCAATGAACTCGTATAGCCTGGTTAACACTGTCCCTTTATACAGTCCCGGTGCGTCCTGGTTAAGACGCCGGGGTCAACCGGCACAATGAGCCGTAGCGACAGCGGTAAAACTCATATTGAATCGGAATTAACCGTGTTAAACCGGCGATAACCGGGCAGTGGGTCCGGTTTTGTTTAAAATTTTAATACAATCAAGACTCCCCGGGAGCGAAAACAAATGCAGGCTTATTTAGGGTAGATCAGGGGCATTACAGTAGCTCTTACGGTATGATCTGTCTCTCCACTCGAAGTCCACAGGGTCAAACTGTATTAAACCGTTATGTCCTCTGTCCAAGTTGGAGATACGATGACTCCCGCTGGTCGAACTACAGTTTGGCGCGGTAGCAGCAGGTAAATTCCAAAAAAGTGGCGGTGGAGTCTGGATATGTCAATGTTAAAAGCCGGTGGATGCCGATTCAACTACAGAAGCAGTATTTAAACCATGATTTTATATTTGAAATTCATTCATCCCGATTAATTGCGGGTTTTCCCGGCGTTGATATGGTTGTGGTCCTGTTGGCCACGGTGTACAAACCGGGACGCACAGGGGCTTTATACCTGCACAAGGCTTCACGAATTACCGGCACGCATTGGGTCATGCATCGGGACAATATGAAGAGGGTAGAATACCGTGGACGTATAGAGTTACAAAAGATACACACGACAGGTGAAATACTGTATACTACACGATAGATAATAGACGGAAGCACGATACGTTGAAGATGCACGATAAGCGATATACGTTTATGAAATAGGACAGAAGGTATATCTACTTTTTACGAAAATGGTCTTGTGTGGTGCAAACCTACGCAGAATAAATATAATGGTCGTCTGTATTGCTGCCTTGCCAATCTTTTAAAAGTAATATTATTGCTATCCATTGAAAAACAACAACAACAAATTAGGATTTTAACAATTAGTAAAACCTAGATTTACACAATAAAACTGTAATCGTATGTACTCGTGATGAATTTTCATGACAGTTACCGTATATTCCCTATTAAACGCCCCCGGGGGCGTTACATTTTGCAAAAGGGGGGCGTTTAATAGAGACCAATTATTGACAAAATGTAGTTTTTAATAATTGTGTTATCGTATTCCGTTGTGCATAACGCGCATTGATGTATAACGCGCACCCATAATTTTGATAAAAATCGGATGTATAACGCGCATCAAAAATCGGCGCGAACGTAAAATTTGGCGCCGATCTGGCCTTTTTGTGTTGAAATAAAATATTACAAAGTAAAGAAAATCTTAAATAAACAATAGACAGTAAAACAAATCGGCGCGAATGAGAAAAATCGGCGCGAACGTAAGAAAATTCGGAGCCGATCTGAACTACCGTATTTGTGTCGAAGTAAAATATTACAAAGTAAAGATAATCTTTAAAAAAACAATAAAGACAGTAAAATAAAATCGGTGCCGACATAAGAAAAATCGGCGGGAATGAAAAAATCGGCGCCGATTTAAGTATTACATTTTGTGCTAGGGTAAAATATTACGAAGAAGAGAAAAACTTTAATAAACAATTAAAATAGACAGTAAAATAACCATTTTATTTCACGCAAACATGTCACCACCTACACCAATGTCATGGTAATTCACTTGTCTACTTTTGAAAAAAGACTGGGGGGGGGCGTTTATTAGGGGAGGGGCGTTTAATAGGGAATATACGGTATTGATAATTCTCGTTTTTTTAACTGTTGATAAACATCTCAATCAAAATTATCATGGATTCTAACATTCTCAAAAGATAATGGATTGAAGCAGCGGCGATTAAATTCACAATTGTTGTTAGAATAGAAATAATAAATTGCCACTGGTCCACATTTGGCCTTTGTTTACAAGTGGTCGTTAGCACAGGTTGGACTGTATTGTGTGTGTTTGTTTTAAGTAAGTTTGCGTTTGTCATGAATGTCAATCTAAAAGTCGACGGGACTCCAACTGTTAACTTCGGGTCGTTTTTGTGTCGCCTGCGATAGCAGGTAGACACATAGGGATCCTATTGTCCGGCGGCGGCGGCGGCGTCGTCCGGTAGTCCCCCAACTTTAACCTGAAACTTAATGTTGCCTATAACTTTGAAAGTACTTGTCCTATTCACTTCATACTTGGAATATATCATCAGCATGAACAATGCCATCTGTGACGACAAGAATGATAACTCCAGTTTTAATATTTTTTGAGTTATGCCCCTTTCAAATGCAACTTTAACCTGAAACTTAATGTTGCCTATAACTTTGAAAGTACTTGTCCTATTCACTTCATACTTGGAATATATCATCAGCAGGAACAATGCCATCTGTGACAACAAGAATGATAACTCCAGTTTCAATATTTTTTGAGTTATGCCCCTTTCAAATGCAACTTAACCTGAAACTTAATGTTGCCTATAACTTTGAAAGTACTTGTCCTATTAACTTCATACTTGGAATATATCATCAGCAGGAACAATGCCATCTGTGAGGACAAGAATGATAACTCCAGTTTCAATATTTTTGAGTTATGCCCCTTTCAAATGCAACTTAACCTTAAACTTAATGTTGCCTATAACTTTGAAAGTACTTGTCCTATTCACTTCATACTTGGAATATATCATCAGCATGAACAATGCCATCTGTGACGACAAGAATGATAACTCCAGTTTCAATATTTTTTGAGTTATGCCCCTTTCAAATGCAACTTTAACCTGAAACTTAATGCTGCCTATAACTTTGAAAGTACTTGTCCTATTCACTTCATACTTGGAATATATCATCAGCATGAACAATGCCATCTGTGACGACAAGAATGATAACTCCAGATTCAAAATTTTTTTAGTTATCCCCCTTTCAAATGCAACTTAACCTGAAACTTAATGTTGCCTATAACTTTGAAAGTACTTGTTCTATTCACTTCATACTTGGAATATATCATCAGCAGGAACAATGCCATCTGTGACGACAAGAATGATAACTCCATTTTTAATATTTTTTGAGTTATGCCCCTTTCAAATGCAACTTTAACCTGAAACTTAATGTTGCCTATAACTTTGAAAGTACTTGTCCTATTCACTTCATACTTGGAATATATCATCAGCAGGAATAATGCCATCTGTGACAACAAGAATGATAACTCCAGTTTCAATATTTTTTGAGTTATGCCCCTTTCAAATGCAACTTAACCTGAAACTTAATGTTGCCTATAACTTTGAAAGTACTTGTCCTATTCACTTCATACTTGGAATATATTATCAGCATGAACAATGCCATCTGTGATGACAAGAATGATAACTCCAGTTTCAATATTTTATGAGTGATATCCCTTTCAAATGCAACTTTAACATGCAACTTAGTGTTGCCTGTAAAATGGAAATTACTTGTTCAATTAATTCACTTAATACTTTGAATAACTCATCTGCATTAATTTACAAACCAATTTTTGAAAATGATAACTCGGGTTTCACCATTATTTTAGTTATTCCCCTTTTAAATGCAATTTAGATGACACATGTGTTCTGTTGTGTAGTATTGAAATCAACTTCAATAAAATATTTTTATTATATATGATTAAACATAGGCCCACATTTCAACGTTTTCCATGCAGGCGACACATGTGTTCTGCGGAACACAACATTCTAGTTTATATTTTTAATCGCTTTTAATTAGTCTCGGAGATGATAAGTGCCTTTATGCAATACGTCCACTTTATTTGTTAAAATTTTTTCATGTATTGAATTTGAAACAGACACTGTCTTACAATACACCATTGATTATGTCTCCCACCACGTAGTGGTGTGGGAGACATTTTGATTTGCTCCTGTCTGTCCGTCTGTCTGTCCGTCTGTCCGTCTGTCTGTCACACTTGTCCGCTCTCTAAGTCAAACAGTTTTCATCGGATCATCACCAAACTTCATCAAAATGTTAGTGGCCATAATATCTCGATCAAGTTCGATAACCAGCCATATTGCCCAAGGAATCTCAGAATTATGGCCCTTGAATTATCAAAAATAAGTTGTTTGAGGCTTGTCCACTCTGTAACTTGAACAGTTATCATCTGATCTTCACCATACTTTATGAAAATGTTTGTGGCCATAATATCTCGACCAAGTTCGATAACCAGCCGTATTGCCCCAGTCATGTCGGATTTATGGCCCTTGAATTATCCAAAATTGGCTGTTTAAGCCTTGTCTGCTATGTAACTGAAATATTCATCAACTGATTTTCAATAAACATTATGATAATGTGTGTGGCCTTAATATCTTGGCCAAGTTCGAAAACCAGCCACTTTGCACCAGGCATATCAGATTTATGGCCCTTTGATTTATCCGAAATTAGCCTTTTAAACATGTCACTAACCTGGTTCATCTCTCAAAGTCAGATAGTTTTCATTGTATCTTCACCAAAGTTTATCAAAATGTTGATGGCTATAATATCTTAACCAGGCTATAAAGAGTTGCTTCAAAATTCAGAAACAGCAGCAAACATTGTTGTTGGTGATTTCAATGTAAACATTGTTTGTGACAAAAATAATCTCCTCCATAAAGAAATGGCTGCTTTGAATTATAAACAACTTATAACACAGCCTACTACAGCTGGCAGGACCATTATTGACCATATCTATGTGAACAATGTAGAATGTGTATCCAGTGGAGTAATACCAACATACTATAGCTATCATGACATTACATACATTGCATTATGAGAAAGTACTGTGCTAAGCATCTATAAAGGTATTTCTTACACTGTTTAAGTTTTCATTTTACAATATCTGTTCCATACTCATGATTTGGTTCTTCTCTCCCATTTTCTGCTATTTTTAGCTCGACTATTCGAAGAATATGTCGAGCTATTGTACTCACTTGGGCGTCGGCGTCCCGCTTTGGTTAAAGTTTACGTGCAACCTACCTATATCTTAAAAACTACTATAGCTACAGCTTTTAAACTTGGCACACTTGTTCGTCATCATGTCCCGAGTGTGTATGCCAAGAACCATAACTCTAACTTTCATTTTGATCAAATTATGGCCCTTTTTTGACTTAGAATTTCAGGTTAAAGTTTGCGTGCAAGCTACTGTACAAACTCATAACTTCAATACTACTTATACTACAGCTTTAAAACTTGGCAAACTTGTTCATCATCATGTCCCGAGTGTGTATACCAAGAACCATAACTCTGACTTTCATTTTGATCAAATTATGGCCCTTTTTCGACTTAGAATTTCAGGTTAAAGTTTGCGTGCAAGCTACTATACAAACTAATAACTTCAATACTACTTATACTACAGCTTTGAAACATTCAACACTTGTTCATCATCATATCCCAAGTGTGTATGCCAAGAACCATAACTCTAACTTTCATTTTTATCAAATTATGCCCCTTTTTCGACTTAGAATTTCAGGTTAAAGTTTGCGTGCAAGCTACTGTACAAACCCATAACTTCCATACTACTTATACTACAGCTTTGAAACTTTCAACACTTGTTCATCATCATATTTGAAGTTTGTATGCCAAGAACCATAACTCTAACTTCCATTTTGTTCAAATTATGGCCCTTTTTCGACTTAGAATTTCAGGTTAAAGTTTGCGTGCAAGCTAGTTACTTTCATACTTCTTGTACTACAGCTTTGAAACTTAAGACACTTGTTAACCATCATGACCCTGACTATTTCTACCAAGAACCATAACTCTTTCATTCATTTTTAATCAAATTATGGCCCTTTTTCAATTTAGAATTTCAGGTTAAAGTTTGCGTGCAAGCTAGTTACTTTCATACTTCTTGTACTATAGCTTTGAGACTTAAGACACTTGTTTACCATCATGACCCTGACTATGTATGCCAAGAACCATAACTCTTTCTTTCATTTTTAATCAAATTAAGGCCCTTTTTCGACTTAGAATTTCAGGTTAAAGTTTGCGTGCAAGCTAGTTACTTTCATACTTCTTGTACTATAGCTTTGAAACTTATTCACCATCATGACCCTGACTATGTATGCCAAGAACCATAACTCTTTGATTTTTTTTTCAAATTACTGCCCTTTTTAGACTTAAAAATTAAGGTTTAAAACTTTGTATACCTTTATTTTATCTTACATCGGGTTTATTTTCAAAGGCCCATAACTCATCCTTGCTTTTTTATATTTGATTTTTGCCCCTTTTCACTTGAAATTAGAATTAAGACTTATACATAATTGTTAAAGTTTCAATGTTAGTGTTTTTCATATGTAATGCTATATAAAAGGTGTAAAACAGATGTCCTTAACATACTTTGGTTGAAAGTGTTGAGTAATTGTGGGGTGGGTGGGTGCATAGACTATACTATACTATACTATACTATACTATACTATACCATACCATAACATACCATACCATACAATACCATACCATACCATACCATACCATACCATACCATACCACTGTACTGTACTGTACTGTACCACCACCACCTCCACATACCAACACCACCAACAACAACAACTACAACAACACAAACAACAACAACAACAAAACCACCACCAACAACAACAACAACACCAACACCACCACCAACAACAACACCAACAACAATATCAACACCACCAACAACAACAACACAAACACAAACAACAACACCACCACCAACAACAACAACAACACCACTAACCACAACAACAACACCATCACCACCACCAACAACACCACCACCAACAACAACACCACCACCATTAATAACAACACCACCAACAACAACACAACCTCCAACAACAACAACACCAACACAAACAACTACACCACCATCGCCAACAACAACACCACCAACAACAACACCATCAACAACAACACCAACAACAACAACACCACCACCAACACCACCACCACCAACAACAACAACACCACCACCAACAACAACACCAACAACAACAACACCACCAACAACAACAACATCATCACCACCATCACCAACACCACCACCACCAACAACAACACCACTACCAACAACAACAACACCACCACCACTAACAACACCACCACCAACAACATCAACACCACCAACACCAGCACCAACAACAACACCGCCACCACCAGCAACACCAACACCACCACCAACAACAACACCAACAACATCAACACAAACAACAACATCAACACCACCACCAACAACAGCAACAACAACAACACCAACAACAACAACACCAACAACAACACCACCACCAACAACATCAACAACACCACTAACAACAACAACAACACCATCACCACCACCAACAACACCACCACCAACAACACCACCACCAACAACAACACCACCACCATTAATAACAACACCACCAACAACAACACAACCTCCAACAACAACAACACCAACACAAACAACTACACCACCATCACCAACAACAACACCACCAACAACAACACCATCAACAACAACAACAACACCAACAACAGCAACACCACCACCAACACCACCAACAACACCACCACCAACAACAACAACACCACCACCACCAACAACAACACCAACAACAACAACACCACCAATAACAACAACATCATCACCACCACCGACAACACCACCACCACCAACAACAACACCACTACCAACAACAACAACACCACCACCACTAACAACACCACCAACAACAACATCAACACCACCAGCACCAACAACACCACCACCACCACCAGCAACACCAACACCACCACCAACAACAACACCAACAACATCAACACCAACAACAACATCAACACCACCACCAACAACAGCAACAACAACAACACCAACAACCAACACCACCACCAGCAACAACACTACCACCACCAACAACAACAACACCAACAGTGCCAACACCAACAACACCACCACCAACACCAACAACAGCAACAACACCACCACCAACAACAACAACACCACCACCAACAACAGCAACCAGCATACTATACTGTACTTCACCACGCCACACCACTATAGGTGGGCAAAGATAGTGGGTTGATGGGTGTGGGATCAGGGGTTTATGGGCTGGGTTGTGTAAACCCTAAAAAAAATCTACAAGAATAAATTAAGTGTAATTTATTGATTTCCTAACTTGGATTAAGAAACTTTTGTTCATGTGTGTTTGTTGGTGGTGTCATAAACTCCTGAATCACTCCCCAGTTTAAATGAAGCCCAGTTACAATGTGCTTAATAATTCTGACTTTTCGAATAGTCGAGCGTGCAGTCGTTTCCGACTGGCTCTTGTTATTATATGATGTTCACCAAATGCTATAATTATCTGTGTAATAAAAAAACAGCCGCTTTGACCCCGGCACATAAGACTTATGGCCCATTTATTTATTTACAATTGGCCTTGATAGCCTTGTACACTCACTCTCATGGTCTTTTTTCAGTGCATCTTCACTGATATATCAAAATGTTAATGACAACAAGTTTGACAACCAGCCACATTGACCCTGGCACTTCAGGATTATGGCCCATCAGAAATTGAAACTTATGTTTTTCCTGATCCTCCAAAAATTTGTGACATTGTTTATGACTAATATTGCACAGAACTTCCGTATGCCCTTTTAATAAATTGCCATCTTTATATTCACTTCACCAGTTTTATCCTGTGCATCATCAAAGATGATGCCTTTGTGGGAGACATGTGCTTTTCCCAAAAGCAGTTCTAGTTTAAAAATATTAACGACATTTTGTCCAAGGTAGGTGGTTTGCACTGGCCCCGAATAATCCACAAAGTAGAGAATTTTGGCTCAGTATATAGGATCGTTGAAAAAATAAACATTTTGCTCTGAAAGGTTTACTATATGCCGATATTTCACATGTCAAATAAGTCATTATATGCCTTGTGTAATTCTTACGAATTCGTAACTTTGGGACGTGTTACGAGAACGCAAAGTGGTGTTTCGAGATACCTGTGTAAAGTTACCTTAGTGCCTTCGTAGCGATTTGGTAACGCATATCATAACTTACGATACGAACATTTTTTTGAGATACTGGCCCCTGATGAGTTGTATCAATTTTGCGGATTATGCTGCACTATGCTAAAATTATTCATGGGTATAATATTATAAGAAATGTCTATATCAGGGTGTTGTAACAGAAACTGGTCCCTTAGTTTCTTTTTGATATAATTACTGGTCCCTTAAACCCCAGTTACACAAAGCCATCGGTGATCAATCGTTTTTTTTTTAGCCAAATTATGAAGTGAACCGATGACAAGGGATTTACCACAGATATCAACTATTGGTCACCTGTTTGCCACCTATCAATTGCTATTGGGGGAAGATGAGTTTCGTCGGTGAAAAATAACCGATCGGGATTTTAAGACATGTTTAAAATTCGCGATCGGTGAAGATATTTTACAAATAACCGATTGACAACTTACCTTCAACCGATCATCACCGTTCGACATCGTGGTAAAAACGGTTATCACCGATCCACAACCTGTCTACAACCGATATCTCCGATGGGCCACCGATAAGCAATCGGTCACCTTATACTCACCATCGATAGAAAAAAAGATGATAATTATAGTGTACCAGCAACCCATGAAATAATTGTTTAACCCATTTAACACTCGTCAATCACCGATGGCTGGTTACACAGCAAAACCAAAATAAAATAACGCATGACAGCCGATCAAATCAGCAAGCAACTTAAATTAAAATAACCGATTGGGCACCGACCGTCTGTGTAACTGGGGCCTTCATTTAGTGTTCATACAATTACTGGTCCCTTAGTTTCATTCTTATTGTCAAGCGCGTGTAAAATAAATAACCGTCATTTAGCTATTTTTAGGGCTTATAACACATAATTACACATAATACATAGTCAATGCTGCAAATTTGAATTGTAATGTTGTGCAAGTGGAATGTCTAAAAAAATGGTGGAGTGTGGAGTGATTTTAAAAAATATGTTTGTTTTGTTTTGTAAGTGATAATTGGTAAGTCGGTTCCACCTCTTCCACAGAAACAAAAAGCCACAAAAAATATACAGCTATACAATGCAAGATATTAGGAGTCTCTGTTCCTTGATTACTGTTTTGTGTTTTCTTATACACTACCCTCTTTACTGGAGTATTATAACTGTGTTGTTTCATAAGAAAGAGACTCTTAAGATTTTTCGCTTGGTCTTTTATCCATTTCACTATAATTATCAACTGTCATCATTTTCTACATAAAATATTGTTTAACCAATACATTGTTTTCCATTAAGCCTCTAATCACTTTATTTTCTTGTTTCTTATTAGTATAATGTTGTGAGCTTAATTAATGTGCACTTTTTTAATGTATTGATGAATCGCACAGTTACAGTGAAGATTTTTTCTAATAACATAATGCTGGTTGTGCCACTCAATGTAATGTGTTCTTTCGGCTGATGTTTGCAGAGAATATATGGTTTTGCACTGGAAACTTGACTTGGAACCCAGACTCTTCTCTATTAAGTTTTAAATATAGAAACACACAATTGCTTCTAAATAATTCAGGAGTAAAATACCAGCAGGGTCTGTAAATTCTATGGTGATTGTCTATTTTAGGGAAATAACAGACCTTGTTACACCATCATAGTTAAATCTTGGAATATTTCCTGCCGATCACCTCTTTGTTAGATGTCATAATATTAGGTACTTGTGTACTAAGAGTTTGATTCGATGTTAAGTGTTTTGTTATTGGCTCACCTTTGTCAGTTCTCCTGTTTTGTCTGGAGACTTCTAGCATCTAATAACTTCTGCTGGTCAATGTATTAGAGAATAAGACCATAGATTATTAAACTGAGATTGGAGACCAGTCTCACATCACGAGCATCTGATTGGCTGAAATTGAGACTCCATTCAAAGTTTTATGGTCTTGGGGCCCAATTCTTTAGCTTGGTTATGAGTGATGTGAAGACACCAAAGTCTTTAAAACAAGGCCACATATGACAGAGTTATGCCCCTTTTTGTACTTCTGACAAAGTACCCTAGGAGGACACAAGTGTTCAACTGAAAACCCATCTACACTGTCATGTAGTTGTACTTAGATTTTGAAAAAAACACAAAAAAAACAAGGAGAAACTTAACAGAATCAATTTGGTAATCCCAAATTTGCTTTAAAACAATTTTATCATTGTAACTTATGCATTTAGGAAACTTTTGTCAAAATCTTTGTTGAAGGCTCCCATCAAAATAATTCCATGTTAGCATAATAGTCTACAAAATCACCAAATTATTAATAATAATTCACAGAACATTATCCAGATAAACTTTTTCAAAAACTAAGATGCTATATTTCTAAAATAATAATTTATCTGCATAAAATTTTGATAACCATATGGCCATTGGTTGCCAATAAAACGGTTGTATGGCCATTGGTTGCCAATAAAACGGTTGTATTCATGTTCCGTTTAAATACAGACCACAATCATTGTTTAATTAGGTCCCAAGGTTATAAAACTGAGTATGGAAACCGGTCTCAAAACTCAAGCATCTGAATAGCTGAAATGGCGGCCAGTCGCCATTCCAGCCAAACAGATGCTTGAGATTTAAGACTGGTTTCCAATCTCAGTTTTATAACCTTCAGCTTAGGTTTTGTTTAAATACAGACTGCAATCATTGTTTGATTAGAAGTTCTGCAGACATCAATAGCTTCACGGTATGAATGAGCCCATGAGAGCAGTGGTATTTCATATTTCAAGAATTCAGCTGTAAACGATTCTATCTCATTTACAAGAATGGAGGAGATACAGTTGTTTTTCACAAATCCCATGATTTGGGAATTCATATTGTAGTTAGTTGCTGATATGGCTGCTTGTCAGGATAGTTGTTTTGACGTCATAGGAATTCTGAAACATCCTCAGGCATAACAATAAACCAGCGGTTGCCATTTTATGACAGATGCATTCTCAGAGCAACTGTGCACAATTATATAGAACTAATAGATTACTGTGTTTATTGCGGTAGACATAGTGTCTTTGCTAACATATATTAACCTTTGCACATGTATTGACTTTATTTTATTGTATCAACTACATGGACAAAACTTATATCCTGTGTTGGACCTGAGTAGATCTAGATCAACCCACACATCCTTGCAGTCTGATTTGGATCTTTAATAATTCTTCTCAGAAATAATCTAACATATCTAAAAGTTCAGTGGAACACAAAATTCTAGTGATCACTATTGATAAAACAAAATGACAAGACTTGAAGCAGCATGATTGCGTTATATTAGCTGCACTGAACATGGGACGTTTTTGTCAGATGTGGTAGAGTTCATGTAAATTAAGCTCTTGAGGAGAGAAATTCACTTCTCCTGTCAGAAATAGAATTTTTATTTGCCTATAATAATTTGCCTAGAATTAAAGCTTCTTATTTGTTCACCTGTATTCATTTAGTACTTACAATGAATTTGTGTTAGTTACAGTCCACTCTCGTTGTGTCAAATTGGTCCGGACCGTAGGTTTTATTTCGAGATATCCAAAGTTCGACACATCCGAATCGGCGCCAGTGCACGAATAATATACCTATATGCATCTAATGCTGACATGATTGTGAGTGATAGTAGTTATTTATGAGCAAGAACACATAATAAATAAGGGCTGAGTGCGAAACTATTCTTTCCTGTATAGAAATATGAAGCAGATAGAATAGTTTCGCACTAAGCCCTCAAATTATATATGAACATTTCAGATGATCGATTCATGTATCAAAATAGAATAGAAAAATATAATTTATTACATGTAAAAAACAAACATCATCATCATTGTGTAACACCGTCGTCATCTTCACTCTGTACGTGAAAGTCGTCTTTTTATGCCCCCGCCATGAAATGGCGACGGGCATTAAGAGTTGCTCCTGTCCGTCCGTCCGTCCGATATTCTCGTGAACGCAACTCCTCCTACACTACTGGTGGGAATTTAATGAAACTTGACCACAATGCTTGGCCTGACATGTTGTTGTGCATGAAGGTGGGGTTTCGCTCTTACATGTTCCGTTCAGAAGTAATGGCCCTTTGATACTTCAATTTACATTAGTTTTAATAGGAGTATATCTCGTGAACGCAACTCCTCCTACACTACTGGTGGGAATTTAATGAAACTTGACCACAATGCTTGGCCTGATATGTTGTTGTGCATGAAGGTGGGGTTTCGCTCTTACATGTTCCGTTCAGAAGTTATGGCCCTTTGATACTTCCATTTACATTAGTTTTAATAGGAGTATATCTCGTGAACGCAACTCCTCCTACACCTCTGCTGGGAATTTGATGAAACTTTACCGCAATGCTTGGCCTGATATGTTGTTGTGCATAAAGGTGGGGTTTTGCTCTTACATGTTCCGTTCAGAAGTTATGGCCCTTTGATACTTCCATTTACATTAGTTTTAATAGGAATATATCTTGTTTCTTATATTTTGTGTTAAGCAAAATATGCATTTTGCCCATAACTTTAAAACTACTTGAGGTACTGCCTTGAAACTTGAAATATATTTTCACCATCAAAATCTACATCATAACCAACAAGACCCATAACCCTGCTTCCAATATTTTTCAAATTATTCCCCTTTTTCACTTACATTTTGTGTTAAGAAAAAGATACACTTTGCCCTTAACTTTGTTTGGAATGGAGGGATTTCAAAATAACTTGGCACAAATGTTCACCATAACAAGGCGGTGTGTCGTGACAATACCCATGCCTGTAGGTCCAAGGTCAAGGTCACTGTTACTAAAAATAGAATTTTCTTGAAAAATCTTGTCCGCTCTGTAACTTTGTTATTTCTTATTGGATTTTTGAATAACTTGGTATAATTGTTCACCATATCAAGACGGTATGTCACGTACATGCCCAAGCCTTTAGGTGGAAGGTCAAGGTCACTGTTACTAAAAATATAATTTTCTTGTCCGGGCTGTTACTTTGTTATGAATGGAGGGATTTCAAAATAACTTGGCACAAATGTTAACCATGACAGGGCAATGTGTCGCGTACCATCCCATGCCTGTTGGTCAAAGGTCAAGGTCACTGTTACTTAAAATAAAATTCTCTTGTCCGGGCTGTTACTTTGTTATGAATGGAGGGATTTCAAATAATTTTGCACAAATGTTCACTATGACAAGGCTGTGTGTCCGCACAACACCCAAGCCTGAAGGTCAAATGTCAAGGTCACTGTTACTAAAAATAGAATTTTCTTGTCTGGGCTGTAACTTCATTATAAATGGAGGGATTTCAAAATAACTTGACACAAATGACAGGGCGGTGTATCACGTACCATGCCCATGCCTGTAGGTCAAGGTCACTGTTACTTAAAATAGAATTTTCTTGTCAGGGTTGTAACTATGTTAGGAATAGAGTAATTTCAAAATAACTTGGCAGAAATGTTCACCATGACAAGCTGGTGAGTCGTGTACCATGTCCATGCCTGTAGATCCAAGGTCAAGGTCACTGTTACTAAAAATAGAATTTCCTTGTCCGGGCTATAACTGTATTGGAGGGTTTTCAAAATAACTTGGCACAAATGTTCACCATGATAGGCGGTGTGTTGCGTACATTACCCATGCCTGTAAGTCCAAGGTCAAGGTCACAGTTACTAAAACTTGAATTTACTTGTTCGGGCTTTAACTTCTTTATGAATGAAGGGAACTTCTTTATGAATGAAGGGATTTCAAAATAACTTGGCACAAATGTTCACTATGACATTGCATTGCATTACCACCAACTTCTTCACAGACATTTCCGTAATGAGAAGACAACAGTGCCACAAATACAAATAATTTACTTGATCATCAAGTTTATGCATATTCTTATAATAACTCGAACATCACTGTCTTTGAAATGCTATTATTCACATCATTGCACTTTAGTATCTGAAAACGATGCATAGCGGGGGCATCCGTGTCCTATGGACACATTTCTAGTTTTAGTTAAATTTTTATACGGTAAACTTATTCAAATTGAAATAAATATTCAACTCGTAGCTCAGAGCTTTCTTTTTGTTCTACAGTTTTGTTGGCAAGAATTTGCTACGTTTGGATCGGTCATGCTTTTGCATTTGTTATCCTAACCGAATAAAGTCTTTTTTTTAATAAACTCGGTGGTCACATCATTATTGTAATTAAATGATCTTTGTTTTGTTTTAAATTCAAATTAATAAATTCATGTTTATCTGAATGCATTAATTGAGCGAATATTTACTTAACACGCGAGCATTGTTAATTATTCATAATAAAATGTTGCTTACAAGTTCTCACTTTGAAGAAGCGGCGCGCATTGTTCGACTCAGCAAGTTTCACACTTCGACTTATCCCATGACTTTACATAGGATATTTTAGCCGTCGGGTTTAAAATTTACTTCGACTTATAAAAACATTGTTTAAGTCGAATTTGACACGGCGTAATATTATATGTAAAAAGAACACATTTTGACCGGACCGTAAAATTAATTCGAGATAACCGATGTTTCAACCTAAGCGAGTTTGACACAACGAGTGTGGACTGTATTTTTCCTTCAAAGATAAAGAAACCTCAGCACTTTTAGAAGATCTCTTAGAAGTTTAAGAAATTGGAGTATTTATATTGTGGTGTAGGTTCTTCTGCCATTCATTGGTTAACTTTTAGGTTTTCTGTTATAAGGACAAATAGACTTGCAATCACCAGACTTTAGGGTAAAATTTGTCTTAGGAATAAGATGACCTATCATTTTTTATAATAATAGGTAAGAGGTCTTGTAAGGTTCATGGTGATGTTCTTATTTTCCGTATTAAACACGCAAAATGGTGAGTAATACACCTTATTATTCCCCCTTCAAAGAAGAGGGGTTATATGCCTTGCACATGTTTGTCCTCCCATCAGTCAGTAACCAGACCTTATCTAACCAATACTAAACAATGGTTTGGCATATGATCCTCAGATTTCGTAGGGGAGGTTTGTCATCACATGTTGATGACCACTTCAAAACATAAAATTTGTCCGACCAATAACACTAGACAGCAATTTCATCTGCAGTCCTCAGATTTGGTACAGAGGTTGGTATCACGTTATTTTAATAACTGTTAGTTATTTTGAGGTCAGTAGGTCAAAGGTGAAGGTCACAGCTACTTTCAATACCACACCTTGTTTGAGTAAAAACCAGACAACAAATTGGACTATGGTCCTAAGATTTGGTAGAAGTGATGATGCCTCATCACATATAGATGTGACCTTTTGACTGAGGTCAGTAGGTCAAGTTCAGGATCACAGTGAAATTCAGCTCTTAATTACTCTTGGTGTAAGATCCTTTTGTGATCAATAACAGCTGATCCAGTTGCCTTTTGGGGGTTATACATGTTTTACAAACATCTCTTGTTTGCATTCAGTATACATTACCACTGAGACTAAGCTTAATAATGGGTTTTCAAGTTTTAAATTGGGTCATCTCGATTGAGTCAATAATTAAATTACTAAATAAGATGTAAACACAGTAGGTCTTCACCTTGAAACTTGCTGACTTAGGTAAATTAACAAATAACTTTTCAGAGAAAGTTTGTTTCATGTGATCATTGGTGTAATTTCATTACTAATGATGTAAATTTGATTTTAGTGTAAAGCAATTAGAACTTGAGTTGTTTTGAAATTTAAATGTGTGCAGAACCCTTCTGAACGATTTATTGGCTGCAGATGTAATTTGGATACCTGTTTTATGCATGATTTTGAAGCAGAACAGGAATAGATAATTAAATTAGGAGCTCTGTGACTTGATTGCTGCAAAGTAACTATAAATAATAAGTGTTTTTCATACTTGTGTATTGTTATAGTTATTTTGAAGTTCTGGGAGTCTCTTTTACAGGAACACTGTATGGCCAAATTTAGGAGGTGTTTACTTTTTGTTAAATTTTTTGTTTTTGAAGGCCATAATGTAAGTTTGAAACTTGTGTGTTGAAACTTAAAAATTTAACTTTCATAGTTATTGTTATAAAACAACAATGCTCTACTATACTTATTATTTGTAAAAAAAATACCCTAACAAACACACTTTATATACCAGATAAGAATTGTCTGATCTGAGATTTAGGTAGTTCGCTCCATTATTAAAATTGGAACGAGTTAAATTCTTGTTTATTAAGATTCTAAATACGTATGTAAGTTTATTATTTTAATATAATCCTTTAATTTCAATCAAATGTTCAATACTCCCTCATCAAGCAGTTTGTGTGTTTGATTTAAGAAATCAGTAAATTCTCCTAATTGAGTGAATTAACTTGAAAAGAACCAGTTGGATTGGAGAATCTGAAAAATTGGATCTAGCACCTGCATCCATCAGAAACCTATAAAACGGCTAAATCAACAACATGATTTTATCCATTCTAAAGCTGCATTTCTGTAGAGTTAAACAAGAGATTAAAGCATTTGCCAGTATCAGATTGATACAACAGAGGTGCATGCATCATTGTTTAGCTTGATGCATTGAAGAATAGGGGAGCTATCCTGCATCTGCATCTGTGTTTAGGAAAATGTTAATGTACTTGGTTAATAACTTTGAAAATACATACAACTTGGAAGAACTTTAGAATATATGTTCACCATCAAAATCTTTATGATAACCAACAAGACCCATAACACTGCTACATATATTTCCAAGTTGTGCCCCTTTCACCTAGATTTTGCCTTTGAGATTGTATGTCCTGAAATTTGAACTTGCTTGAGATATCAACTTCAAAGTTTGAGTATTTAATGAAAATAAATGTCCCCACTGACATGACCTACTTCATTTCAGCAAGTTCCTTAACACTTCCTGAGTATTTTTCAGTTATTGCACTTTTCAACTGAGAATATATGCTAAATGAAGGTATCGCAAACATTGCAAATGGCGAAAACAGGCTAAAATTTCAAAAAATGAATTTTGGGGGAAATACTTATTGCCACCTAGATTTTAGTTATTAAATATATTTAGCTATGGATGTAGTAAATGTTTGCAAGCTCAATTTAGTCTAACTCATGTTCTAATTACCAAGCACATACTAAAACAAAAGAAAAACCATTTGCATGAGAACTTTGAAATTCATGAACAATATACCAAAGCAACTCATACCTGAAATAAGTATATGCTAGTCTACAATGTTTAGTGCCAATTCGTCAAAATAATGTTAGGGTTTTCAAGAAATTCAAGGAAATCTTACTTCCTGGTTCAAAGTGAAAGTAGAAAGTGAAAGTAGGATTGACTCTTACTAGTAAAATCTGTGACTTACCTTCACAGATTTTATAACATTTCATTGAAATTAATTGTTTTCCCATGGTTCTTTCACTTATACTTATCAAATAAAATCACTACGATCTTAATATAAATTATGTCAAATAATAATTATTTTTAAACTTTCAAATGAATCAAATTGTACAGCGCTCTTCTCTGACAGCTGTTATTTTAACTTTGTGTTGTTTTACTGCTGCCACAAAAATAAGTGTAGATATCATTCAGCATTGCATAAAATATGTTCTTGTCAAAATTTGACATAGCAGTGCTTCCTTAAAATACCATTATGCGGTACCAAAATTAAAAACAATATGTTCAAGAATATAAAAGACTAAAAATATAGAACGATTACATGTTGCGTGGAATTGCATTTGCACTATTTGTAAATGATCATAGCACATGTGCATAATTTCCATACATTAGCACTCTGATATACCTAAGATTTAATGCATGGATTAATTTAGCTGATGAGTTGAAGTTGCACCTAATGATGCAGTCATAAAGCCCAATTAAATAACCTGATTCCAGATTTAGCTTTGAGAAAATCATGAATGAAAGCAGCCATTTTGGTTGTACAAATTCAGTTAGTGTATATTATTGATAACTAGGCAGTCATGTGATATATAGATACACTTATCACACGTAATATAAAAAGTCACCCTTTAGAATGACCTAAGGCAATGACTCAATAGATTTGCTATAAAATTTATATCAGGTGATTGTGAAAAGCCATTAATTCACCATATATATAGATATATTTGAAAGATTATGTTTGACCATAGAATTTCCTAGTTGTTTAATAGGTGACAAATGAAAAAAATGTTGATATTTCTCGTCATAACTGAACATTATTTAACATATTTTTGTCAGTATCATAATACTAATGTGGGCATTTAAATTGATATTTTGTGTGTTTTTTTGTTTTTTTTGTATGCAAAATGAATTTTAGAAAATTTTTAGTTTTAGCTATTTTTCTTTATGGTTCTTACGTTTTTTAAGGTACATGAAATAAAGATGCTTTCATAACATTTATGCAAAGTTTTGTTTAACTGCATTCTGCCATTAGAGAGATTTTTGTAATTTTCGTTATTTATCTATTTTTTATCTATGACAGTGCAATGAAGACTGTAGACAACCATTAATCATTATAAAGTAAGTTTTATTGAGATGTTTTAAAACTGAAATCAACACTTCTGGGTGGATTTGTTTTATATTGTGCAAAATGATTATTTCTTGCAAATACACTTTTACATGCTCCTGCACCTTGAAATCTTGAAATAAAATCTAAATAATTGTGGAATGCTGCAGGATCATAATAATGGGATTCAAGAACATTGTAGCCAAATGCTGGCTGTTACAAGTATTACAGACAAGAAGCTCTGCTGTTAGGCTCGTCTGTTGTCTGCATTGCAGTTTAATCTCCAGATTATCAATCAATTTATTCAGTCATAAATATAAATTAAGGTGCTGAAGTCTGGGCTCAGTGTTGGAGCTTAATCAAAATATTTAGTTGAATGATTAACTAATCACATTAGTGTTTGTTGACTTCCTGGTTGCTTTAATGGTGAAGTTGACTGAATATAAATAAGTTGTATTTCTCTCTGGTTGTTTTAGATGTTACTATTCTGTTCACATGAATGGCAAAGTCCATGCTCTGGTCGTCTGAATGGAGTCTAGACTCTGGTCACATACAATGTTCTAGTCACATGAATGGTAAAGTCAATGTTCTGGTTACATGAATGGTAAAGTGAATGTTCTGGTCACATGAATGGAAGTTAATGCAATTCTTTTAAAACACTTATGATTTGCAATAAATTATCCATAGCAACACTACCTCAGATTTGTGTGAAATAATGACTTTACAATTTGTTGTCCCTAGGTCAAGGTCACTGTTACTAAAAAAAGAATTTTCTTGTGTGGGCTGTAACTTCATGATGAATGGAGTGATTTCAAAATAGCTTGGCACAAATGTTAACCATGACAAGGCGGTGTATCGAGTACATGCCTATAGGTCCATGGTCAAGGTCACTGTTACTAATAATAGAGTCTTGTCCGGGCTATAACTGTTTTGAAGGAGAAGTAAAAAATTTGCAAAATATATATGTATTTTTAAAATATTTTCATCGCATTACCACCAACTTCTTCACAAACATTTCCGTTATGAGCAGACAACAGTGCCGCAAATGCAAATAAATTTACTTGATCTTCAAATTTTTGCATATTCTAATAATTATTGCACATCACTGTCTTTCAAATGCTATTATTCAGTACATTTGAGTGTCTCATAACAACGCATAGTGGGGCCATCGGTGTCCTATGGACACATTTCTAGTTTAATATTAAAAACGAAGTCCTCCTGTTTAAAGGTTATGGAATATTGGTTGAAAAAAACAACAGAAGAATTGATTTGGCTGCCAGCAGTTATGCCTGCTCTGTATGGTATGTTGTCTGATGGAATTTACCCGACCGTGAGGTAAATATGACAGTCATTGCCAGTGTATCTTTGTCTGCATCCAAGTTAGATTCGTCACAAAAACAATGTGACAGGAGCTTAGACTTGGCATGCTGTCAGTCATCTTGTGATAATTATGATATAATCAGCGTTGCATTAATGTCGGTAATACATTTTGTGAAGATAATGTCCTCTCCCTCATATAGTATGGGGATTGTTTCTTTTCTGCTCGTACAGCATGTCGATGATGTTGAATGTTGATGTTTGCTTGGTGTTTATGTGGTGTGCAGGCTGTCAACCAATTCCTATATTCCTATATTACTCCTATATTTTGGATCAGAATCCTATATTCTGATAAACCTCTTATATTCCTATATTTCTCCTATATTTTTAAGTATATTCCTATATTTTTTAGTAATGTTTTTGCCGATTAACGAAGGGAATAAATATTGCTTTGATACTGGTTTTGGCTTCTTCATTTTGCTGGATTTTTCAAGGACAAAACTCAACTTACAGATTGGTGAAATCTTGGCAGATGGCATTTAACTAAGTTTTTATCCGGTTTTCTAACAACTTTGTAGCAGTGTTCTTTGTATTAAGGCTTACCAAACAAAAACAAATTTTCACTTCCATGCAGAAATATTGTTGCAGTTGCAACCAAACTCAAAAAATGTTAAAGATCATTAAATTTTATTCACCAACTGCAAAAAATAGAGGGCTTATATTTTTCTATGGTGTATGTGGTCATCTAAAACATCAAGCTGGTGATGTGCTTGATGGTGCTGATGTTAAAGTTAATGGTTTCCTTCATTTTTACAGTAGACATTTTGGACATTGATTATTGTAGTAACAGTAAATGCACAGGTGAAAATCATAAGTGCTAGTAAATAAACTATTTTCTGTTCCAAACTCCTATAATTTGCCTCAAAATCATCCAAAAACTCCTATATTTCTTGCAAAAATATTCCTATATTTTTCCTCTATTTGGGAGATGACCTGGTTGACAGCCTGGGTGTGGCATCACCCTCTTCCCTAGCTCATCTCTGCCAAATGCTCAGTGTTAAGTGTTGTGCAGGGTCAGGTGTTGCTCCCTTTGTTGTAAATACCATGCATATGCTCCCTTTGCTAACCATACAGTTCATATATGCTCTCTTTGTTGGCAAATGGCAATGCAATACATATGCTCCCTTTGTTGGCAATATGGTGCATATGCTCCCTTTTGTTGGCAATACAGTGCATATTATTATGCTCCCTTTGTTGGCAATACAGTGCATTTGTTCTCTTTGCTAACCTTACAGTTCATAATTATGCTCTCTTTGTAAGCAATACAAAACATACGCTCCCTTTGTTGGCAATACCATGCATACGCTCCCTTTGTTGGCAATACCATGCATACGCTCCCTTTGTTGGCAATACCATGCATACCGTAAATTGGGATATTTTGGCGTCGTCAAATTTTGGCCATTTTGCCCCGAAGTGCCTGTGTTTTATTTTCGCCAGTTTAATTTTGGCCATTTATCATTGTGTGGCGAAAAATAAACACAAATATGTTATTTTGTCGTGTCATCTACGCTAATTTATCAGATTGGTCAGCATTTATCTTAGACATATTTATAAAAAAATAAATATAGGAAAAAGCAATTAAAGACAGCACAATTATTCATATTATTATTTGAAATACAAAAAAAAAAAACTTCACATGCAGAAATATAAATTTGAAATGCATAAAAATTATATGTGTAATGCAAATAATGATATGATATTTAAAACACTAAAACCAATCTCACATTTTCACAACATTTATTGCAACAAACAATAATCCAACAAACTTAAATACACTAATTGAAATTTAAATAATGAGATTTATTGAGTTGTTTTTTATTAGCGCTAAATTGTGATAAACGTCGGCAAAGTGCGAAAAAAAAATCTGTATTGTGGTGTTTGCACTACCTGGGCTTTATTTTCACCTGTGGCATATTTTGGTGTGTTTAATTTTCGCCCTTTCATTAGGGTGGCCAATTAGGCCAATTTTTAACCAAGGCCAAAATATCCCAATTTATGGTATGCTGCCTTTGTTAGCAATACCATGCATTTGCTCCATTTGTTGGCAATACAATACATAATTCTCTCTTTGTTGGCAATACAGTGCATATGCTCCATTTGTTGGCAATAAAATACATATGTTCCATTTGTTGGCAATACAATACATATGCTCCATTTGTAGGCAATACAATACATATGCGCCATTTGTTGGCAATACAATACAAATGCTCCATTTGTTGGCAATACATACGCTCCCTTTGTTGGCAATACCATGCATATGCTCCCTTTGCTAACTATAAAGTTCATTTGCTCCCTTTGTTGGCAATACAATACATATGCTGCATTTGTTGGCAATACAATACATATGCTGCATTTGTTGGCAATACAATACATATGCTCCATTTGTTGGCAATACCATACATATGCTCCATTTGTTGGCAATACAATGCATATGCTCCATTTGTTGGCAATACAGTACATATGCTCCATTTGTTGGCAATACAATACATAATGCTCCATTTGTTGGCAATACAATACAAAATTTTAATGTTCCATTTGTTGGCAATACAATACATATGCTCCATTTGTTGGCAATACAATACATAATGCTCCATTTGTTGGCAATACAATACATAGTGCTCCATTTGTTGGCAATACAATACATATGCTCCATTTGTTGGCATTACAATACATAATGCTCCATTTGTTGGCAATACAGTACATATGCTCCATTAGTTGACAATACAATGCATATGCTCCATTTGTTGGCAATACAGTGCATATGCTCCATTTGTTGGCAATACAATGCATAATTATGCTCCCTTTTTTGGCAATACAATGAATATGCTCTCTCTCTCTGTTTTTTTATGCACCCACAAGGTGGATCGCATATAGAGTTGCACTCATCCCTATGTTGAATGTCTGTCGGTCTGTATGTAGGTCCTCCAAGTCTTGTGGCATTAACTCCTCCTAAACTATCAGGCACATTTCTTTCAAACTTGCAAGGATGATCAAGCAGGATGTGTAGATGATTGTTAAGAAAGTTATATTCCTGCGGCCATTTTACTAGAGTTATGGCCCTTTGTTATTTCAGATGTTTTTGCAGCAGTGGGGGTATCGGTGTCCAATGACGCATTATATTTAATAGAGTAAATACTTGTTGGCAAAGTATATGTGGATATTTTCTGCTTAGTTTGCCTGTGGATATTACTTTCCTTCATAAATCATGTTCATAGTAACATAGAAACGAATAGGGGGTATTTACGTAGATGTGATTGAACATCATTTTAGTATACTCAAGTCGTGAGGTGTTTGTCTGTTACACAATAGCATGTTTAGGCATCTATCCAAATCAATTACGTTTAAATTACCTAATTCACACTTGGATGATTTATTCAGAGTGTCGGTTTCTGTCAGTACATTAATGAATAATCTGCTATAGAAATGTTACAGACCTCCAAAAAGTGCTTTATTGCCTCTTCGGTGGTTTTGAGAGGAATTAAACAGTTTTTATTGTATCTTTTGTTGAGAATAATTGTGTCTTCAGTAATATTTGGACAATATTGTTTGTTATTATTCTGTGTGATGATACTAGGTGCCTTGTAGGTGATGAAAGTATAAGGTGTTTTCAAATATCAAAATTTAAAATATAAATTGCAGAAGGCTTGTTAACAAAGTACATGTGATGTAATCTATTTAAAGCCAAAGTTGTTGTGGCGTTACTAGTGATGTAAAATACACTCACATCAGATACTAAAAGTAAATGATTTTTCAAACATTTTGGAGCCCCTTTATAAGCATTATATAGTGATACATTAATGATATTAACTGCAACTGAGATATTGAGTATTCCTCCCAGAACTGGAATAGGCAGAATGAAATAAAAAATAAAACATGTCTTGGTTAGACAGTAAATTTTTTACTGTCCAATTTTACAAGTATTGATGTTTGCCCAACCAGCAGGGGATTTGTCATTTTCTGGGTTTACATCAATTATTCTTGAAGGGGCAACAAATGAATTATTAACTAGAGTGATTATCAAATATTTGAAAACAACAACAACAAAACATTACCATTCAGTAATATTAGAACCTTTGCAAATTGAAAAACAAAAGTTGTCCCCAGCATCTAATTAAAAGTTTGTATAAAATGAAACATTATTTACCACTAAAAACTACATTTCTTTCCAGATTCAAGAAGGAAAAGCATAAAACGCCAGGGTTCGACGTTAACTTTTTCAATAAATGGACCAGTGGTCCAGTTACTTTGAAAATCTACTAGACCTGACCTAACATGAACTAGACAGACATGTAAACGATACTACAACACTGAAAATGTACACCGAGTTGTTGAAAGGGCACAGCACTGATATATGTACAGAAGTTAAATATGCATATACACCATGAACAAAATACTTTATCAATATTAGAAATGGTGACTATCATATAAAATCGCTTCAACTCTGAACTGTCAATCAAAATTTATTGTTAACACTGAACTTAAAAAATGTCACTTGTCAAGTATGAGTTACACATAGAAATCTACGGGTTATAGTTACACATCAGCCAGGACGTCTTGTCCTTTGTCCCCCATGCCATCATAGTTCAAGGGCTTTCTGGGCATTGTATGAATCAATAGGTGGTCCTTCAATGGCCATAACTAAAATGATTGTTCATATTTGATATTTTACTGTCGTCTTGTCAGATCAAATAACAAAACAAAACGGGAAACAGTCCGATGTTGTATTACTTGGGATTCCAACAAGTTATTTATAGAATAGAAACTGTCGGCAGTTAGTATGCATTATTTGTTTTAAGTTGGTTTTATCTTACAATAATAATGTTAAATCATTGTGTAACGGATCATAGGAACACATAAATAAACATAAATATGCGGATGGTAAGAATGTTTATCATTACAACATTGTGAAATTGTTGAAACTATGCCTCGATTTGACTTAGAAAATGCCCGTATGCATACGTCATTGGGCATTTTATATGTTTTATTTTGGATAATACAGCCTCGATCTGGATACATAAGCCATTCAGAAAACGCATGTCAAGATTGTTTAAAAATAGTAATGGCGAAGTTCCCTGTTACTGAAGGGAAATTGAATCGGCAAATATTGTCAGAGATTTACCGTAATTTTGCTTGTGAAACTTAATTATACCGGATATTTGGGTGGATTTTGACAATTTTGCAACACGACCACTCGGTCCAGCTAGTCTAGAACGTGACAAGACCGAACCGTCGATAAACTAGTAAATGTCGTTCGGTCGGGCCTTAATGTCGAACCCTGAAACGCACATATTATTTTGTAAAACATGACATAAAAACATGCCTTTTTTGAGGAACAGACATTCTTTGGTGTAGAATATGTTCCATTGCCTCAGAAATAACCTCTTCAAACTTCATTTTACTAACAATAAATTATTTCATGAAAAATAATTATTACTTTAAACATGCAAATGCCTCTGCGTGGGGAGGCTGTGTTTTTTGAGTGTGGCGATTCCTGATATGCATATGTTGCTTTTTTCTAAAACTTTTAAAAGTTTGTATAAAATGAAACATTATTTACCACTAAAAACTAAATTTCTTTCCAGATTCAAAAAGGAAAAGAATAAAACACACATATTATTTTGTAAAACATGACATAAAAACATGCCTTTTTGATGAACAGACATTTTATGGTGTGGAATATGTTCTGTTGCCTCAGAAATAACCTCTTCAAACTTCATTTTACTTACAATAAATTATTTCATAAAAAATAATTATTACTTAAAACATTCAAATGCCTCTAAAACTTTTAATGTCTTTTAATGATAATTGTACAGGCATTAAAGTATTGCATTATTTACTTTAAGGAATGTTGACTGTTTCTGCACCTTCAGAAATTCACAAAAATACCTAAGCATTTTTAAAATTATCAAACACAGACTTCAAATGAAAATAAAAATGCAGTTGGTTTCCTATTAGTCTTTGTTAATTTTCCAAACATGACCCTTGACTGAATAAATATAACAAAAAATAGTTAATGTGTTTTTACCATCTATTGTGCTAGATTGAAATGAAGTCCCAGTCATGGTGGACAAGTGATTAGGATCTCCCTAAGGTTACTTGCTTTTTGCTTTGTTTCACCCAAAAGAAAAATAAAAAACACATTTTCTTTTCAGTCTTATTTATTCAACATTTCAGCCTTTGGCTTTTTTAGAGATATAGAAAATTTCTACATAGACATTTTAGTGGACATCATTAATTGTACATCATGGTTGTGTGTCAAAAAGTGACTTAAATGTAAATGTATATATTTTTTATATGTGTTGAAAAAGGTCAGATGGGGAAACATTGAATAAATAAAAACAAAAAAAGGAAATGGGTAATTTTAATTACATGTTCCCCTGCTTAAGGATGTAAATACTATGTTATGCAGAAGGAAAATAGTCCCCTTATTTCTTTGACCTCCATAAAAAGTCACGACATTTCAGCGTAACACAACATTTCAACTCTTTTTTTTTTTTTACAAAATTCATTTTAAGGTTTTTAATCAAAATTTCATTAATTTAAATAATACAACATCTTGATTCCTTTGTACAGTTTAAAGCTATCCTTTTCCCTTCAGGCCATAACCATTGTGCATACGACAGTTGTACACTTGTGGTTCAAAACAGAATTCCTTTGATGCTAAAGTTTAGTCATTAAGATTATTACATTGGTGGTATAGCTGCTTTTGGAGATGTTAATGAAACATTTGTTGAATTTTCACATTTAAACAAAGTGATATTCATTGTTAACAGAAAGAGGATTTCGACAGTTATTCTATGGAAATTTTCAGAGTACATTTAAGGAATGATTCTTATTTTGGTGGGGTTCATGCAGATTGGACGTGCACGCAAGAGCTGGCAAATCTTTAAAGCGCGCTAGCGCTTTATGGTAAATTTGCCAGCTCTCGTGTGCACGTCCAATCTGCATGAATCGCACCAAAATAAGAATCATTACTTATATTTACATTTTATTCATTTTTTTCTTTAAATAAACTTAAGTCGAACGCTTTCAAAAATTAGTATTAAGTGAAAAGGGGGAGTAATACGTGGGAGTTTTCAATAGTAACAGCCATGACATTACTGTCGTCATTATGGGTCATGCGGTTCATGCAAAATGAACCGAATTTTTTTAAACGAAGAAATCAATAGGAATGTAAATATTTATAGGTAAATTCTGGTGATTATCAAGTTAAATGGTTCTGAAATTTTGATGTTGCACTGTTTTAGAAGTGGAAATATTAACTTGTAATGCCAAATAGTAAGAATTGGCAGTTTTTGAAAATCATTTCTGACTTACATTAGATAGAAGCAACAGTATAGGTATTTATGCTAAATCATGGAAAAACATGATAGTAATGTAGGACATTGAACCGTTAGGAATGTGATTAGTAAAACAGATAAGTACTTCATACTATTTCAAGACAGCAGTTTTATGCGAGGAAGAAACCTATCTTGTTGCAGCACACCATAGGCTGCTTGCAGAACGCCATAGTCTGCATGTGCACTATTATAATAATGCAACATGATGAATTTCACATCCACATATTGTATAAATGGTTTTGCTCTACTACTTTAATGTTCTTGATCTCAGAGGGTTGGGTACATACAATGATCACCTTGTCTCTTCATCTGTCTGGCTGTCTGTCCATCACAGATCTGGTTTCTGAAGCATATCTTAGCAAACCCTCAACGGATTTCAATCAAACTTCATGCAAATGTTACCCTAATAAGGGAGAGTGTATCGTCAAAGTCACACTTCGGATTAGGAAATAATTCTTAGAACTCTCAATATTTGTTGTGATTTCAGATCAGCTTCCCCGGTGCATGGCTTCATGATTCTCAACAGACTTGGTCTAAACAACCTGGTAGAGCCACTGACCAAACACCTCGAGTTCCAACAACAAGACCCCTTCCTACTGTACAGAAATGCTAAAAGTAAGTTCAATCAATCACCTTAGATCTGACACAGAGTTAAATTCATGTTGAGATTTTTGCCTGAAAAACAGGAGCACCAGAAGTTAATATGGCATCTAGATGAGTTCTAGAAATTACAAAGGGTTCAATGCCAAAAGTAAATACAACAAGTGTGAAAACTAAGATCTTACACTATGTTGAATTAATGCCTGCACTAACTGAGCACCAAAAGTTAATTTGGCATGTAAATTTGATGCTGAGTTCTTCAGTTGAACAGGAGTACAACAAGTAAGTACAGTAAATATGGCATCTGGGATCTGACACTGGGTTTTAGTGTTAACCCTTTACTACATAATAATTATATGCACATTTTAACACGTGTGACCAGCATAGATAGATCTGTGACATCTGATCAGGATCTACACCGTACGCTTTTTGATTTATTAGGTTGCGCTGTTCTTTTTTTGGTCAGAAATAACCTTATAAATCAAAAATTGAACAGTTTAAAACCTGATAAGATGTCACAGATATATTAAGGAATGATCTTTACATGCATCAAAGTTGATTGGTTTTCTAAATTATTCTTAAAATTAAAATAATATCATAACGCCAATGTATTATTACTTATTCGTTGATAAACAAGAAATAATATATATTTTAAATATGAATTTTATAATGCAAAACCAGAGTTGTAGGTACATATTCCCTATTACGTTTATACAGCCAGTGATCATTTTCCTGCATAGGAGTCACATTACTGGACAGGGGAGGTAACTGAAATATTCATCAAATTATTGGAAAGGCGTATATTACCCAGCACCAACGTAACTTTTAATAAATCTAACCATTGATAGTGAAACTCTGATGAATATTTTCGATTTCACTTAAAACTGAAGTTTATTTGAAATGTATGCTACTTCAAGTCCAAGATGTTAATGATTATCATTATGGAATTTGGAGATAAAGATTTTTTTGTTTGGTACTAAAATTTATCAGTTTATCATTATTATAATTAGGAATAATTAAATTAAATTTTTTTGTCCATTTGATTTTGCATTTGATTTCATTAAGTCTGATTTTCTGAAACTCTACAAAGTTAACTGGTAGATTTCAGGGATTCTATTAATCTGATAGAAACATCTGAGTTCTTTTCCCTTTACAAGTTGAGAGTATAGACAATTCTATTTCTTATAATTAGACCGCCGCCATCTTGTTTGTCATGTGACCTGTCCGCCATTACACCACTGCAGATTTCCTGATAGTCTTATAAGTTATATAGAAAACGCTATGTAGTTTTGTATCAAAACTCTGAAAAGCTCAAACTGCATATATTAATAATGCTGTTATAACTTGTTTTAATATTATATTATATTTTTGATATTTAATAACAAGTTTTTATTGTTTTTTTTTTCAAGAGAATTAGGCTTATTTATGTCTATTGTGATTACGTAATGAGAGCGACAACGTACGAATATTCAATTTATATCTGCAGAAAACCACGCAATGATAATGACAACCTATATTCTTATAATTTAACTATGTTAAAATTTTAAATTTAAGAAATGCCACTATAAATATTCATTATATAAATACATTATATGTAATAGAACTAATTATGTATGATTTATGATAAATTTTCATCTTCTGATGATAGAGGCAGTATGATATTTCGGGGGCAGAGTGCGAAATTATTCTATCTGCTTCATATTTCTTAATAGAATAGAACAGTATTGCACTCAGCCCTGGACATATATATTTGCCAAAAACGGTAGAAAATTGTTTTAAATGTGAATATTTAATTATGTTTTATAATCTCTATATTTTGATATATCGTATCATCGTAGCTTGATTCTCACTCTAAAAATCCCCGCTGATAGAGACTGTGTCAAATATATTTCTCTGAAAACTAAATTTTGCATTGTTTGCTTTTCTTTATCTAAGTTATCTTGCTGAATATTATATTTTTTTCATAGTGAGGATTCATGTGGAAGTTTTAATTAATTCATTAACTTGTGTATGAATTTGTTTAGTTTTGACAAAGTCGAGAAACTGCCTTTATATTTAATTTATATTTATGTAAAACACGTATTTTCTATCTTCCGAAATAAGCGGAGAAACCATTTGCCAGAAAACAGTTAATTTCGCGCAAAAAAAGAACAAAATGATCTTTTGATCACTGTTTGTTGTTGTTGTTATTTATAATTTTGATCGTAAAACCACATATGAGGTTTCATGTTTGCATCCGCTCTTTACTCTATTCCAACAGAGTTGTGTATGCTGCATTTGGAAAAAACTGTTCGCATTTCACTTTTCAGAAAATTTTAGAATTCGCTGTTATATTTTACTTGTCTGTTACTTTACAACAAAGTTTGTTGTTGTTGTTGTTTGTTTGAAAGCATAATAATTACCGCTGAATCAGCGTAATTTTAAACAAGTTAATATTTTATTTATCACGTACACTTGTCCCCGTTATATTTTTATGCAGAAAAATGCCCGAAATCCAGTATTAACATTACCCTTTTTCAAATAAGAACTAAAATATGGTTTACTTAATAGCTATATTGTGGGTATATTTTTTAAGACAAATTACGTTCAATCTGTAAAAATTAGTGATTTTAAAGTTCTTATTACTATCTCTCCTGTGTCTATCAATTCAGCAACACACAGCTGATCCTTCAATCATTTTAATGAATATATTTATAAAGGATTAATTGTAACTAGGCATGTTATTGAAGTAATGTTTTCTCAGATCTGCAGTGGTGTAATGGCGGACGTAGAGAGAATTCAGGGGGAGTAATCGTGTAAAACTTAATTTATAGAATCGTCTAATTTATAGAATCGTCTGTAAACAAAATGGCACTTCTGTCCTGACCTCAGTGATGAGAACATTCATTGTAAGTTTTAGTCATATTTCTGAGAGCTTCTTTAATAATCAAAGGTTGGAAAAGTTTTACATTTATTGGTTGTTTATTGAACCCTTTACTTCATTAATACATGTTTTAATGCATATGCCACCAGAGTAGATTCTGATCAGCTGGCATATGCACGCTGTCTGATCTGGATCTGCACTGGTTGCATCTTGGTCAGAAATAACCTAGTGATCTTTAAGCAAATAGTGTAGATTCTGATGGCATGGACGTGCTTGCTGACTGGATCTGCAATGATTGCCCACACAGTAAGGTGTATATATGGAGTAAAGGTTTAATGCCTTCCCTTGCCGTCACTGTTTCTGAGAACCAGACTTCAGTGACAACTTATAATGAAACCTGTTCAGGATGTACTTCAGTTATTGAAAATTGTACTGATATCTTGAAATATGTCAGTAACATAAAGCTTATAATCAATCAAACTGTTGTAGTTTCTTTAAATTCCTTTAAAGCTAATAATTTCAAAGTGGTGGCAAACAGCAGAAATTTTGAGGAAATTAATACACAGTGATTACCTATTTCTTGAAGGTTCAACACAAAACTGGAATCATGAAATATTTCAGTGTTTGGCTGATTCCTTTCTATTGCATTTTATTATGTAGAACATTGTTGTGTGTCCATTAACATGTTTAAGGTATTGCTCCATTCATCATTGATATGCCATAGACACAAAAGAATAATATAAAAATCTCTCAAACAGCACAAGGCAGTTCTATCAAACTTAGCACCAATAAATGCTTTAAGTGGATTATTATTTTACTTAAAAATTAAGAACAGTTAGAACAGTAAAGAAAAATAGTTAGACCTAGTGTTAGCATTATACATACCAAAAGGGCAAAGTGATACCATGATTTTTAGACCAGCTGAAAACATGCTTTATGTCCATGAAACATTACTCATATATGTTGCTTTTCACTAAAATAGGAATGTTATATGACTGCATGTTTAAGGAAATGTGTATGTCTTATTGGGCCTGGGCCCATATGGAATTATCCTTGACATGAGTAAGAGTAGTTTTTTATGCTAGAGTATGAGTAATGCACTGATCTTTGGACGGTTCTGTCATTGCATACAAACTTCATTATAATATTATGTTCAAGATTGTCATGGGCTTGTCCCCCATTCCAATCCCAAATTCAAAATAAGCACAAACAAAACAGACTGAGAATAACAACAACATCCTGCAATCAGCTCTTTCGTCATTCCAATCCCAAACTAAAACAAACACAAAAAACATTAACACAGCAGCATAAAGACACCTTTCTGTTGACAAATTTGATTTGTCTGAATTTTGAGTTTGCAGATTACTAACTGCACAGTTCACAACATGTGCTGTATGTGGTGTGGTGAAATCAAGTCAACACTTTCAGAGTTTATTTAAGCAAACACATGTTATAACTTTCACTTTTGATTCAAACTGTTAAGTTTTGTTGCAGGTATATATGGAGTTTGGTTTTATGACAAGGATGAATGTAAAAGACTGGGTGGCAAACTAAACAGGTAGGAATCTTTGTCTTTAATAATGTGATGTCATAGAATATGTATGTTGAGGACTTTTGTCCAAGTTCCAGCTTTCACTTATGGATAAAATTGTGAGATGCATTGAGTTCTGTAAAAGCTGTTGAAATTGTGAAAATAAACAAAATTTGAATTGAAATGACCATGTGCACAATGACATTTGCTGATGTCACTGGGAGGAAATGAACCACAAAGGACATGTTCCTGCACTCTTATGGATACCAGATATAGTCATGATGTCACATGTCACAGAAAAGGACATGTTCCTGCTGTCCTATGGGAACCAGATATAGTCATGATGTCACATGTCACAGAAAAGGTCATGTTCCTGCTGTCTTATGGGAACCAGATATAGTCATGATGTCACATGTCACAGAAAAGGTCATGTTCCTGCACTCCTATGGGAACCAGATATAGTCATGATGTCACATGTCACAGAAAAGGACATGTTCCTGTTGTCTTATGGGAACCAGATATAGTCATGATGTCACATCACAGAAAAGGACATGTTCCTGCTGTCCTATGGGAACCAAATATAGTCATGATGTCACATGTCACAGAAAAGGACATGTTCCTGCACTCTTATGGGAACCAGATAAAGTCATGATGTCACATGTCACAGAAAAGGTCATGTTCCTGCACTCCTATGGGAACCAGATATAGTCATGATGTCACATGTCACAGAAAAGGACATGTTCCTGTTGTCTTATGGGAACCAGATATAGTCATGATGTCACGTCACAGAAAAGGACATGTTCCTGTTGTCCTATGGGAACCAAATATAGTCATGATGTCACATGTCACAGAAAAGGACATGTTCCTGTTGTCTTATGGGAACCAGATAAAGTCATGATGTCACATGTCACAGAAAAGGACATGTTCCTGTTGTCTTATGGGAACCAGATATAGTCATGATGTCACATGTCACAGGAAAGGACATGATCCTGTTGTCTTATGAGAACCATATATAGTCATGATGTCACATGTCACAGAAAAGGACATGTTCCTGCTGTCCCATGGGAACCAGATGTAGTCATGATGTCACATGTCACAGAAAAGGACATGTTCCTGCACTCTTATGGATACCAGATATAGTCATGATGTCACATGTCACAGAAAAGGACATGTTCCTGCTGTCCTATGGGAACCAGATATAGTCATAGTGTCACATGTCACAGAAAATGACATTTGCTTGCACTCTTAAGGAATCCAGATAAGTCTTGATGTCATATTTCAAAAACAGTGACATGTTCTTCGACTATTATGGGAACCAGATATAGTTCTTAGGTCACATGTCTTAGACAAGGACATGTTCCTGCACTCTTATTGAAGCTAGATAATTATAGCCCTGATGTCATATGTCACAAACACTTACATGTGCTTGCTCTCTTATGGAAACCAGATATAGTACTATGTTACACATTCTTGCATGTATAGGAACCAGATACTAAGTCCTGTTGACATGTCTTTGCACTCAGGCGGCAACATTTGGTAAAAGCAAATGTCATGTTTTGCTGAATATCTGTTTAAGTTGTTTCATAAATTATTAATGCTCTGTACATGCCTGTAGATTTATATTGCACTTACCAGCCCATAAAATTTCAGTTTATTGTGTTTTCCTCGTCAGAAGTAACTTGCACTAGGCATTTCAAGAACTTGGTTTCCAATCTTTTGTAAACAAACATGTCTAACCCTTTACTCCGTCAATACTCATTTTATCGCATGTGCATCCATTGTAGATCTTGATCAGAAGCAACATTCATGCAGTCTTATGTGTTTCTACACTGTTCACTTTTAGATATATATTTCTAGCCAAAAATGAAGGTGTGTAGATCTAGATCAAATGGCACAGATGTGCCACGTAATCTTGATCTACTCTGGCAACCCATATGAATGACAGCTGATCTGGATCTATATTGGTACCCCATGTGATGAAAGGCATATCTATGAAATAACATGTTAACCCTTTCCTCCATATAGACGCCTTATGGCATGGGCAAACAGTGTAGATCCAGATCAGCTGGCACATCGGTGCCGTCTGATCAGGTTCTGCACTGTTTGCTTTTTGATTTATTACTGACCAAAAAGCGACCAGTGCAGATCCTGATCTGGATCAACACTGGTTGCCCACGCAATAAAGATGTATCTATGGAGGAAAGGGTTAAATTAAAAAGCAGGTTAAGAAAGTTGTTTCCAGTGTGTGAAGTGCAGCCTGTCAAATTGACAAATGTGTTTATCTATTGTGTTGGCCCCTGTGCAATTACATTTATAAACAGGAGGAGGTTACTGCCACTGCTGGTAATTACACAGAATAAGAATTGCTGTCAGAGAAGAAGTGTTTACACTTGATTGATGAAGTCAGATGAACTTGACAACGTCAACACACTTGATTGACAAAACATCTACAGGTTTCCCTGCTAGCAGTCAATTATTTTGTGTCCAGCTCTTCTCTTTATTGACTTTTTTTTATAAGCTTGCAAAGGCGGGTCAATGGCTGGCGGGCATCCTGGCAGTGTCCACAGCAATGTTGAGCAATAACTCAAACAGTTGTTGACTGATCTTCATGAAGCTTGGGGAAAATGTTTATGGGCATAATATCTCAGCCAAATTTGATAACCAGCTCAATCCCTTTGGCCACTTCAGAGTTATGGCCCTTTATAGGTACAAAACGTCAAATTCTACAATGGGTCCATATTTTGTGGCACTTTGGTACTCTTGTTTATTAATCTTTTACTCCATGGGTGAACAGTGTTGTTCCAGATCAGCCAACATCCGTGTCATCTTATCAGGATCTACACTGTTTGCTTTTTTATTCATTACCTTATGTCTTGCCAAACACCAAACAGTGTAGATCAGTGGCTGATCTGGATCTACACTGCATGCACATGCACTAAAAAGGCATATATTATGCAGTTATGGATTAATGACATTCTGCTTTTTATTAACATCAGTTCTCCCTTTTTTCTTGCAGACTTTGGTGTCCCAAGTTTTCTGTTAATGGATTTAGCATCTTGTCTGTGTTTACTTGCAGTTCTATTATTATCTCCGTGGGTGATCAGAGTGAGCACCTATGTCTACCAGAAATATTTCAGTTATCCTTTTACCATCTTCTTTGTAACTTGTCTAAAGTGCAACCAATGTAGATCCAGATCAGCCTAAGTATACAGATGTAGAGGATTATCTATATCTGCAATGGTCTCCCATTGTCACCTTAATGCAAAAATGGTATAAATACCATTGAAATATAAAGGAGGTATACCATTATTGCACCAAGGTGATGCCATATGATTAAATGCCTATGTTCCATTTCTGCAATATCTGTTAAAAGTGTGAAACTGTCTTTGACTTGAACATTCCTCATTTTTCAAACAAACAATATTGTAAGTGCTAAATTTCATTTCAAGCCGTCATCTTGCAGTGTTATATGAATATTAAAACTATTCTCAAGAGTAACATGTGAAGCTATTGAACTTGTATAATTATAAATAAAGATTTAGGTTAAATACAATAATTTTGCATATTATAATTTATGAAATATGCTTGGAAACAGTTTGCTCGAAATGGTATAAACATTGATTTGTGTAAACATTTGGGTAAGAAAGTGTAGATGTTAATGACAAAAGAAGAAACACAATTAGAAATTAAAAGAAGGGTTATAGTCTGAAGAAAAAGCCAGCACAATAGACTTGCCCATTCAGACATAAATTCTAGCTGAGAACTTGGCTGAGAAGTGTAGAGTGGTGTTGTTGAGGGCGACGGTAAACATGAAAGCCTGATATTTCTCTTTTTACACTTGCTTACACTCACATGAAGTACAAAAATGCTTTAACCGAATTTCAGGCGAAATTGCATCTGACAATTATCAATTATTAATTAGTCTAGAACTTGCTAGAGTCAGATGCGCAAATGTTTTGTATTAAGTCACATAAAAACCCACACTTGATTTCATTCCATCGCATCTATTTTGGGAAGAAATTGCATTAAAATCTGCTCTAAAATTTCACTTCAATATTTTTTGCATCTCACATGACCTTAAGTCAATAGAGTTACATCTTTCCATTTTGTTGAAGGTTTTTTCTTTCACTGCTATGTGCTAATTATTGAGAAATTCAGCAAATGGCCGTTACAATAGTTTTGTATCTGCAGATATATTTTTCAAGATTTTCACTAATCTACATAGTGTTTGGCCCAAGAAATAGCATTAGAGATATTATAATTCAGAAAAGGAAAGTGTACAAGTTGTTTGTACATTAACGTGTTATTTGTCACATGTTATCTTGTTATAAATAGAAATATACCGAACTACCTTTAATTAGTTACTGCTGTTACATAGTTAATGAAAGCAAGCCACACAAGTTAGAAATCAGGCAGTTCCATCAATTCAGGTGATAGATTCCCAGGAACCATGAACGGAACAGCCTGCTGACATGTGCTGTAGAGCAAGGGAGGTTACAGCTGCCTCTGTTATGCAGAGTCACTTAGTTCTACAGCTCTCCAGGGCTTTCATCATTGAAGCTTTATTTTTCTACATGATGGATGGACCTGCCATGTTTTTCAAACTCCATTATGGGAGATTTTTAGTGACAGTTGATTTGCGACATTACTTGCTCACACATACCACTGATACCTGCACATTTATCCCTGTACTCTATATGTAGGAGTTTTATTGCATTTGCGACCAGTGTAGATCCAGTTCTGCTGGCATCCATGCCATCTGATCAAGATCTACACTGTTCACTTCTATGTCTGATACATACTGAGTGTTGGAAGTGTTTAAAGGAAATTGTCTGTCTGATCACCTAGGGGTGGAAGTTTAGTTTGATCACATACCAGGGGTTGGAAGGGCAAGGTAAAAGGGATGTTATGCTGACTGAGATCTCTCATAGAACATAGTGATATTTTTGCATCAAAGTGTGTTGAGTGTATTGTGGTGTTTTCCAGTTATGTCCAGGAAATTCTGACAGAGGAACAGCAGAAGGGAGCATTGCCAACTGCTGTAACAGAAGTGTCCACAGGGGCGACAGCTGGAATCTCAACAAGTATGGCAGGAGCAATGGCGCCATCTCAAGTGGACATCATGCAGATGTTGTCCAAAGCCCAAAAAGAGTATGATACGGTTAGTTAGACACTTCTATCATTGCTATTTGTCTGACTTGGGTTAATATGAGTGATGTTGTCATCCATTTTGCTGAGAATGTTTATCTTGGTGATATCTGTGGCAAGTTTGAAGCTTCGTTCATATTTTAAGAGCACTACACAAGTTGTAAAATAATAAACTATTAATCGCATAAAATGCAAGTTATGGCCATTGTTGGACTTAGAAAATTTGGTAAAATTTAGTATGCATGCTACTATCAGGCATGTTTTTCAGTTACAAACAGGAATTATTTAAAAGTTCATATATTTCTTAAGGCTTATCAGAAATTCAAGTTATTTAACTCTTGATTGAACTCTTATGCAATTTATGGCCCTTATTTAACTTGAAAGTTTTGCTTCCAAATTTTGCATCAAGAACATTTTCTTTAACCATTTATGGGATAGATTTTCAAGTTCATGCCATCCGGTATCACAAGATTAAATTAATTGCAAGTTATGACCTACCAAAAATTCTAGAGTAGCTGAGCATGCTGACCTCTGACAGTTCTTGTGATGTTAAAGTTTTCTGGTGCAGGTTAGAACCTAGGTAATCAGGGATCAAAATGTCAGTTAAAAGGAGAACTTGTTTGTTGTGTGAGAGGAAAACTTCAACTTCTTGTGTAATCACAACTGGGGCTGCATTTTCCATTTAATAATAAATAAACTTGGTACAGATGTTCACATTGATGTATCAAAATATCCAAATGTTTTTGGAATACTGTCAGCAGGCTGTCAAGCGGTCATACTTTTTCCTACTTTTTCCTAGTTTTTCCTACTTTTTAGTCTTGTTCCTACTTTTTCCTACTATTTTACAAAAACCTCCTACTATTCCTACTTTTTTGTCAGATGGACAAAAGAAAAAATCTATTTCTTTTAAAAGGAGATTTTAAAAATATTTTTTTTTTGTGTTCAGAAAGTACCCGGTAATGTACTTGTAAATGTCATACCTGTATTCATATTGATAAGTGTGAAGTTCTATGAATTTCTTCTGTCTACATAACTACCGCTATTGGTCTAACAGGCCTGACAATGTCATTTGTCTAAGTCAAAAATAGAAATAAAGGGGTTATAAAACTCATGTGGGTAAAATAGATAACAGTTAATTTCATTAATGCCAAGTGAGTGTTGAAAACTCCTTAAATGCAAGTTTTTAAAACTGATAATTTAACCGTTTAAATTGCAAAAAAGTATTTTTTTAACAGGAAATCACCTTTAAACACCTCAGAAATAGTCATAACTATATACATCGTAGAAAAGGTCTGACCGTCATTCTCATGTGATAGAAAGTGGCCAAAATGTTAAGAGTATTTAGAGGAATGTTTGAGCCATCTAGCAAGCCTCCTAGCGTAACCTTTAAAACCTTTAAGACCTGTAATTTCAGAGCAAACTTAAAAGCTTTTAAATCTTCTCAGGGCTTTTTTTTCTTCTTTAGTAGAGACAGTCTTCCCCTCAGAAAATTTCTTAAAAATCTTGCAGTTTTCTGCAAAAAGTAACTTTACATAAGATATTTTATTTCCCTTACAGAAGAAATAATGTTATTTTCCCCCAAAATATTGGGCATGGGTCCCATCCCTTGGCATTGAAAAACACCTGGTTCTGAAAAACCTATAAAAAGGCCAAAAAGCCTGTAGTTTTCACTCAAAATCTATAGACTCCCAGCCTTGTCACTGTAATGGTTGTACTTCTGTATTTCTCCCCCTCCCTTCTTTTTGAGTTTTTTCAGAATGCTGTTGTGTTCACCAACAAGATACATTTAGATGTTGGCAGTAGTGTTTTCAAGACCATGGGTTTTCCATGTATTCAGCATTTATAATGTAACTCAGCATTTTTCAAAATGACCAATTATTTATTGCAACTGAGCACTGCTTGCGTTATGAATGTCTGAATTTTTTCAATGAGAATTCTAACAAATGCTGAGTTGTAAAATTTATTTTTTTTAAATCAGGTCTGGTGATATGTTTACAGTATTGCAACTGTGGGCAAAAGCATTTATAGCAAAGTTTAGATATAAAACATGCCTATTACAGATATATGTGGTTTTAGAGTAGGTTTCCATGTCAATTAACTTTTTTCCCCAAAATTAAAAAGGGTATGGGCCCCTTCCCCTACACTTGTATACTGATACAAATGTATATGTTATGCTTTTTCAATGAGAATTCTAACAAATGTATCCTTTATTAATTAGTTATTTTGAAATATTTACAGTAAAAGGCCTTTTTAGACTTGAGCCTTTATAAAACCCCTTTTTTATGCCCCCATGAAGTGTGAGGCATATAGAGTTGCACTCATAATGCCCCCTCGGTGAGGGTCATAGAGAGTTGCACTTGTCCCTCTCTCATCAACTTCTCATTAACCAATAAGCAGAATTCTTTCAAACTTGCAAAGATTGATCGAGCACGATGTGAAGATGATCGTTTATAGCATTTGGGGCATCCGTGTCCCCAGGACACAGTCTAGTTTTTTCAGGCCTGCTAAGAGCTCTGATCAACGTATAACTTGAAACACTGAAAGTCGATATTTTTTCTGCAATAAAACTGCATTTTCATTACTTTTTGAAGATCTCTCATAATAGCAGGAAGACTAAACCCATGGTATTGCTGTAAGTGCTGTTTTTATTCATCAAGATGAGACCCCATTGACCCATACTGACTCCACATAGACATCTCTTTAAGTTAGCAGTGGCAGTCTGGCTTATGTGTTGGGGCCTCAGCTGGATGACCATGATACATATAATTTGTAACAGAAAGAGTGAAGTCCCAACTCTGAAAAACTGTTTATGTATTCCTACTTTTGAGGAAAAAGTTCCTACTTTTTCCTACTTTTCTCCTACTTTTTTGTCAAAAGGGTTCCTACTTTTTTCCTACTTTTTGAAGAAAGATCACTTGACAGCCTGTGTCAGGTGAGTGATTAAGGTTCATTTTGGCCATCTTGTTTCCATTAGTAACAATATGTTCTGACCTTGGGAAAATGTGTCTGCAGGGAGTTGATATGAGCAGACAATATTGATTAACTCTTTCCTCCATATATACCCATTTTTATACGCCCGTTTGAAAAACGGGACGTATTATGGGAACACCTGCGGCGGGCGGGCAGGTTGGCCGGCGGGCGGCGTCCACAGGGTTTCCGCTCTCTAAGTCAAAGAGTTTTCATCCGGTCTTTATCAAACTTGGTGAATATGTTGGTGGGCATAATATCTTGACCAAGTTCTATAACCAGCCAAATCCCCCCAGGCACTCCTGAATTATGGCCCTTGAATTGTCCAAAATTACTGTTTCCGCACTCTAAGTCAAAGAGTTTTTGTCCTGTCTTTATCAAACTTGGTGAATATGTTGGTGGGCATAATATCTGGACCAAGTTCTATAACCAGCCAAATCCCCCCATGCACTCCTGAATTATGGCACTTGAATTGTCCAAAATAAGGGTTTACGCTCTCTGAGTCAAAGAGTTTTCATCCAGTCTTTATCAAACTTGGTGAATATGTTGGTGGGCATAATATCTCGACCAAGTTCTATAACCAGCCAAATCCCCCAGGCACTCCTGAATTATGGCCCTTGAATTGTCCAAAATTACTGTTTCCGCTCTCTAAGTCAAAGAGTTTTCATCCGGTCTTTATCAAACTTGGTGAATATGTTGGTGGGCATAATATCTCGACCAAGTTCTATAAACTGCCAAATCCCCCCAGGCACTCCTGAATTATGGCCCTTGAATTGTCCAAAAACTGAATTAGTGGTATCTGCTCTCCAAGTCGAATATTTTTCATTGGATCGTTACGCAACTTTGATGATGAGCATTTTGACGGGCGTATTTTGTGTCAGTTTGGCACTCTTGTTACGCATGTGCGACCAGTGTAGATCCAGATCAGCTGGCACATCTGTGCCGTCTGATCAGGATCTGCACTGGCATTTTGGTCAGAAATAACCTAATAAATCAAATAGCGAACAGTGCAGATTCTTATCAGACGGCACGGATGTGCTGGCTGATCTGGATCTACACTGTTCGCACACGCAATAAAGGTGTGTCTATGGAGGACAGGGTTATTATACATTCCACTAAAATAAAAATATGTATAATATTGTCAAGATTTGAAGCAAAACCACCTTTAATTAAATTTAAAAGAGAAAAAAGTTGTTCTTTTTAAAACCAAGAAACCTCAAAACATATTTAGAATATCACTGCAGACAGATTTTCATGATGTGGCTCCAACTAATTGATATTTTTGGGTAAGATGTATTGACTGCATATATGTTATGACATTTTCCAATTATTCAGGGATCAAAGAAGACAGAACCTAAGCCAATGATAGACAATCCTAATGCTTCAGCCATGAAAGTTACAAATATTATACGACCCCAACCTCTGAAAATTCCAGACTCGGAATCCACTGAAGCAGGTGTGTAGCTTGATACATTAGGAAATATTTGAGGTGTGGTCAGTCTTTTGGAGCTAATTGTTTCTACAGTTTTGAATATGATTGATTGAAATATTGTATTAGTATTATCTTTTTACACCATATATACAAGTTTAATCAAGTGCAATCAGTGTAGATCCAGATCATCTGGCACATCTGTTGTACAAAGGCAGTACATGTATTCTAAATTTCAAGAAAAAACAAAATATCAAACTTCATCAGTACTTAATTGACATCCACTCAAATAATATACTCATGCACAAGAATTAGCTAACAATAAATAGAAACCATATCTCTCAATAATCAGTGAATTTATAAATTCATTTATAAATTACAAGACTAATATTCCCTGGTATAATTCACATCAGATAAACTGTCTTGTAAGGAATGAACTTACTTAACACAATATCCAGTCATGCTAAGCAATTAGAAAAAAAGTTAAAATAATAGACATGAGGCATTTATTTTGTGCTTAAGAATATGTTCAAGGAGATGGTATCTTCATTAGGTTACAAGTTTTACAGGTTGTGTAAACTGTTAATTATTGGAGACTCGATTTAATGTTTATAATAAATCTGTTTTATAATACTATATGTATAAGTCTTTTCTTTCCAGTGATCTTGTATTTCAGTACTTCAGTTCTCATCTTTACCCATGTTTCATGGCCAACCATGTTGTTTTTCAGAGGAGGGTTCGGGCAGTGTGACTCCAGGTGTTATAACTCTAGCGGCTCTCTTCCGTACAGCCAGCTTACAGCAGAGTACAGCCAATCTCCAGCAGACTACAGTGGTCACACAGAAATCTACTAGCTCTTCTAAGTCAGCTACAATAGACAGGTAGTGTTCCAAGCTAAGATAGTGTCTGTTAGCTTTACTGCAGAACCAAACGGCTTGAAGTTACTTTGTATCATTGCGAGGTCAGGTACAACATTACCAGAAAGTGTTTTGTTTTGTTGAGACTAAGGGTCCTTAAGTGATAATTTTCAACATTCTGGCCAATATCTCCATGCAAATCAAATATTTTTCTGTCCATAAAGGGGGTTTAAGCAACCCCTCTGAACCCCTCTGCTTTGTTAGCTCGACTATTCGAAGAATAGGGGAGCTATCCTACTCGCCCCGGTGTTGGCGTCGGCGTTCCCGTCGGCGTCCGTTAAACAAATGCGTTAAACAAAAAATGCACTTTGGTCCATAACTTGAAAACTACTTATAATATCAACTTGAAACTTGGAATAAATATTCACCATCAAATTCTACATCATTACCAACAACACCCATAACTCTGCTACAAATATTTTTCAAGTTATGCCCCTTTTTTACTTAAATTTTGCGTTAAGCAAAATATGCACTTTGGTCCATAACTTATAAGCTACTTGAGATATCAACTTGAAACTTGGAATATGTATTCACCATCAAATTCTACATCATTACCAACAAGACCCATAACTCTGCTGTCAATATATTTCAAGTTATGCCCTTTTTTCTTATATTTTGTGTTGAGCAAAATTTGCATTTTGCCCATAACTTTAATACTACTTGAGATATTGCCTTGAAACTTGAAATATATTTTCACCATCAAAATCTACATCATAACCAACAAGACCCATAACTCTGCTTCCAATATTTTTCAAATTATGCCCCTTTTTCACTTACATTTTGTGTTAAGCAAAATTTACACTTGGGCCTTAACTTCGTTATGAATGGAGGGATTTCAAAATAACTTGGCACAAATGTTCACCATGACAAGGCGGTGTGTCGCGTACAATACCCATGCCTGTAGGTCCAAGGTCAAGGTCACTGTTACTAAAAATAGAATTTTCTTGTCCAGGCTGTAACATCGTTATGAATGGAGGGATTTCAAAATAACTTTACACAAATGTTCACTATAACAGGGCGGTGTGTCGCAAACCATGCCCATGCCTGTAGGTCAAAGGTCAAGGTCACTGTTACTAAAAATAGAATTCTCTTGTCCAGACTGTAACTTTGTTATGAATGGAGGGATTTCAAAATAACTTTACACAAATGTTCACTATGACAAGGCAGTGTGTCTGCACAATACCCAAGCCTGAAGGTCCAAGGTCAAGGTCACTGTTACTAAAAATAGAATTTTCTTGTCCGGGCTATAACTTCATTATAAATGGGGGGATTTCAAAATAACTTGACACAAATGTTCACCATGACAGGGTGGTGTATCGCATACCATGCCCATGCCTGTAGGTCAAGGTCACTGTTACTAAAAATACAATTCTCTTGTCAGGGCTGTAACTTCATTAGGAATAGAGTGATTTCAAAATAACTTGACACAAATGTTCATCATGACAAGGTGGTGTGTCCCTTACCATGCCCATGCTGTAGGTCCAATGTCAAAGTCACTGTTTCTAAAATAGAATTTTCTTGTCATGGTTGTAATTACGTTAGGAATAGAATAATTTCAAAATAACTTGGCAGAAATGTTCACCATGACAAGGTGGTGAGTCATGTACCATGTCCATGCCTGTAGGTCCAAGGTCAAGGTCACTGTTACTAAAAATAGAATTTTCTTGTCCGGGCTATAACTTTCTTTTGAATGGAGGGTTTTCAAAATAACTTGGCACAAATGTTCACCATGACAAGGCGGTGTGTTGGGTATATTACCCATGCCTGTAAGTCCAAGGTCAAGGTCACAGTTACTTAAACTTGAATTGACTTGGTCGAGCTATAACTTCTTTATGAATGAAGGGATTTCAAAACAAGTTTTCTAACAAATTCAGAAATATTTCATAGTTATTCCCCTATTCAGTTTTATAGTTATGGTACATTAAGGAATTATTTCTGTTATTTGAAATGAATTTCTTCCTTACCATTCACTTGTTAATATTTTTCCTGATTGAACATGAATGTATGGCCATAGTTGTTATTGTTTTAATCTTTAAATTGCATTTGTTTCAAATGATTCGAATAGTCGAGCATGCTGTCTCCTCTGACAGCTCTTGTTAAGCTCCTGTCAGACTTATTGTTTTTAGCTTAACATTCATTTGTTATGGAAAGAACATGACATGTGAACAGTCTCCTTTGTCAAATCACATGCATTGTGTGTAAATCTGATTGATATTTTTTGTAAGATGTGTTTTTGATATATTTTCAATAAATTTCAGCTATTATTCAAGTGGTCAAGATTACAGAAGCCAGCGTTCAATTTCTGTGTCAGGAACTCAAGGAGCAGCCCCTGCTAAAGATACGGGAAAGTCTGCTGAGGAAGGAGACCTACCTCCATTGTTGAAGCATATCATGTCCACTGGCTCCATGGTGGAGGACATAGAACGGCAGCATTTACGAGGGAGAGGGGCTGCTGGAGGGGACAAGTTAGGAACTGATAGTGCAATGACAGGTTCTGCTCTACCTGGGGGCCTGCCTGACCTGACACAGCCCCCTCCTAACCATCCGGCTTACAGGGGTCCTTCTCCACAGGCTCAGTCGATGAGATCACCGAGAGAAACATACAGTGCTTCTAGTAGACCAAAAAGTTGTTCAGATTATGGAAGTGACCTCAGTAGTGACAAGGGATTAAGTGGGCTGTCGTCATCGGCAGCCAATTCACAGAACATTTCGGGGAGTTTTTCTGGTTTACCAGCTACTGTAACAACGTCTCAAATTTTGTCTGGAAACTTGTTACCTATATTTAGTAGCATGGCCTCTAGTCACCCCTCTAATGCTCAGTCTATGGGACAGTCAGTGTCCCAGTCTATACCAACCAGTAAAAATCTGTCATCAGAGACTTTGTTTGGAAGCAGAGTATCTCCAAAAGTGGAGCTGGAGGGTGGTGCTAGACAGAAAATCGATCCTTCTCCAGTATTTAAAACATCGGCATTGTTAACGCCGGCAGATATTCTACAATCAGTGTCATCATATCAGTCATCATCAGTCACATCTAGTACCAACACTACTGTCTCACAAGATAAGGTTAGTACTGTGGATTAACTCTACTCCAAATATTTGGGTTTTTATCACATTTACGACCGTTGTAGATGCAAATGTATATCTGTGCTGATCTGGATCTACACTGATCTCTCATAAGAAAAAATAATAAACCAAAGAGACCATTGTATGTCCATTATATCCCATTTACCTAACACTAATGATGCTTACAGGTTCTCAAAGTTTCAGGTACATGTTTAGATTTATCATGTTTCTGCTTGTCTGCCTAATCTTGGTTGAAGAAATAGATTTTGTTGTAAAGTTTGGTTTGAAGGAATTAACTGGATTTTTTTCTTCTTCAGCCCATTAACCCTAATTTAGCTACAGCAGCTGCATCTCTGTCAACAGAACTTTTGTCTCCTATGGCATTTACCTCGTCTACAACAAGGAAAACCCCACCCACTTCAGTAATGATTGGTAAGTCGGATCCAAAGGGGTTCAGTAGGGTTGCTTGAACCTGCTTTTTGGGCAGCAGCATTTAATTTTAATGGGGTTTTTAGCTAGAAAGATGGAAATTATCATGTAACCTCTTAAGGCTTTCCCAAATGAACCACATTTCTGGAAATCTTGCAACGGTCACAGCATATGTCTGAAGATGTTGTAGGATAAACTTTGTTCATCCAAGTGTTCTGATAACAAATTGACATTCCAGATATAATTTCCTCATTTTTTTAATATTTATGACCCACAAACTGGGAGGCATATAGTTGCGTCTTGTCCATACACCTGTCTGTACATATGTCCCCCAATCTTGTGTCATCAACTCCTCATTAACTATCGGGCAGATTTTCTTTCAAACTTGCACAGATAATCAAGCATTATGTGTAGATGATCATAAAGAAAAGTTTTTTTCCTGCAACCATTTTCACCAGAGTTATGGCTGTTTGTTACAAATATTGCATCAGTATCCGAGCACACATTCTAGTTTTCAGTTATGAAATGTTGCAAAATGTAATTAATATTTCTTAAAAGTTATGAAATTAGACTTTTCATTTTGTTTTGTTTTATGGACATATCTTTTTGTTTAATTGCTGTATAATTGCTGTATAGTAACCAGAAAATCTTCAGTTTTGTGGGTAAATTTCTAATTTTTAAGAATACCATCATTATCAATAAAAGTCTATGCTCAATTGTTTATCTTTTTTTACACATTTTCAGAAAGGTCAGTGTCGTATGACGACAGGTCACATGACCAAAGTAAAGACTTTGATGTTCTACCGGTGGCAGCTCTAACTAAAGAACAACTTCAACAGTCCCTACTTTACTTGTTAAAGGTAAGATGCTACATGTAAGGTAAAGTAAGATTGTGTTATCAGATAACCTTGGATGTGTCAGTGGAATTGAAATTTTGAGGAATGTTCAGATGCCAGTCTGAGGAAACATGCATGTCAAATATAGACATTAAGATAATGTGCTGCTGTATAAACATGTGGAATTACAGCAAGTTCTAAAGATTTCTGCAAGTTGAGATCTATTCTTTATATGTATGGATTTTATTATATGTTTGAACGGTGTTAATACAGTGCATTCCACTTAATTGAATGGCGGTTATTTGAATATTCCGCTTAATATAGTAGAATATTAAAACATAAAACCATTTCTATCTATTTCTATGATAAATAATCTCTTTATTTGAATAGATCACCATGTGCATTTCGTTTATTAAGATAGCACTTTCCCACCTTACAATGCCTTACGACGCTAATCCTACTTGAAATTCACACGTTTCTGCCCCAAGGCAATGTACATTATCGGTAAACTCGATAAATCGGTCATTATTTATGACCTGTGTTACATAATGACTTCCGTTCACTGGCATGCATAATTGTGTTTACAGTATACATTTATAGCAATGACGTCACAAAACAGATTACCCCGCATTGAGAAGTTCATAAGATGATCACGTTTTCAGGAAACCGAGAAATTCCCGAATAAAAATAGATTAATCTTAAAACGAAAGAAACAGAAAAATATCTGTTCTTTTTCAAGAAATGTATGCAAATAACAAATTAACTTTGCCATACTTGCTCGATAACTAGAACGTTAATTAGATCATGCAAACGAATCTTAATTTAGTTTTGTAATAATGGGTACGAAACGTTTTGGCGCCCCAAGGGAGATAATAACTCTTCACAAAGAAAAGATAGTGGTATAGTAATCGGATAAGGATCATGAATTTCGCATACGAAACGTTATGAAAGAAAATGAGTCGACTATGTCGGCAAAACGAAAAAATTTTGAAACGGGGCAAAGTCGAAAGAATCAAACGTATACACAGCGCATTTACATAGTATTGGTTATCTTTAAACCGGATTTTATTGAACATGATGATACAGATATTTTTCTGAGCGCATTACCCCACCCACCACTGACGAAACTGATAATTTGTAAGCTCCGTTTTTATGATACTCCGGTTAATTGAATCGAGGATCCTGACAAATAGACTATTCAAATAAGCGGATTCTACTGTACAGCACAGCTGGCAGATCTGTGCTATCTGATCAGGATCGACACTGTTTGCTTCGTGGTCAGAAATTACTATCAATATTTACCAAAAAAGCAAAAGAAATGTAGATCTAGATCGGATGGTAGGTATGTGCTGGCTGATCTGGATCGACACTGTTTGCCCATGCCATAAAAGTCGTATCTAGGATAAGAACTTAAAGTATTATGAGAATATGTAATCCACAATAACCATTAGCTTACCATTTCATATTACAGAATATAAGTAGTTTTCAGGTGTGTGAGGTTCAGATGGGCAAATATAGCCGGAGAGTATTTTCCTATCTGAACCAAACATACATGTTACATACATTTGCTTGCATACCATGTATCTGTTTAACAATTCAATATGATTTTTATTTTGGAACTATTTTTTCGGAGTTTATTTAAGAAGTAATCAATAGCTTCTGGTGAATTATCGCAGGATAATTCACGGGGCGGAGTTCAGATGCGTAAGGACATATCACGAGGGGCGTAGCCCCGAGTGATATATATCTACGCAGCTGAACGACGCCCCGTGAATTATCCTGCGATAATTCACCGGAAGGTATTGATTATTTCAAGTCGTGTTAGAATTCTCATTAACAGTTGTGCAATTATCATGAATTATGTCATAGTGTGTGATTTGTCTTTCACAGAGATGTATACTACTCAAACTTAACAATGATCACTTTAAAGATTGTGTGTATTCCTTACGTAAGGTAGAAACAATAAAATATTCCTTCTTTGTACCAAAGAAGGAACGAGCAGACAAACTGTTGAAGTGGAAGAGTGAATGAAACTTGGTAGGGGCAATAATTCGGGATAAAACGGAAACGGATCCCTATCAATTTTGAGTAGTATATGTCGGTGATGATATTTGAACAGTTGATCTGGTATGTAAGAAGTCATTCCTTGTTATTTAACCTGTATTGGTACTCTGAAGCATGTCTTACACTAACTAAGGGAAATGAATCTGAGTGAAAATAATGATGGAAGACATACAGAATTTCTGCCCTTCTTATTTTTCCTACTACACGATTTATTTCATACAGATCTTGGGGGAGCATTTATTATATCTATTGATTCTAATAAATGTTTATTTTGTGTGTTTAAATGTCCTTAATTAAATTTTAAAAATGCCCTTTATCTTACAGACAACATAAAGTGATTGAGTTCTCTGATTTCAGAATGATAGTGACTTTATCAACACGATACATGAAGCCTATTTAAAGAGTCTACAAGAACGAGCCAGAGGTCCAAAATCATAGCAGTCATAGCAGTAACACCGGTGACTGCAATCAGCCTCTATTGTGCTAAATCATACATAGTTTTATCAGCTGTGATTACTGTCGAATGTGCTGATTCACTACAGGGCATTATAAACAACTCCTTATCATCATCGTCATCATCGTCTTATGAAAGAATCCTATTTAATGTAATGCTTATGTTTTTGTCATTTTCATTCCATACTTTGTGCTTACTGAATTTGTCATAAGTTAATGCATCACTTTGCTATAAATTGAGCAATTTTATCATCATTTAACATGTTGACTTAAGTATATTTACCATTGTCTGTGATTGACTTGCACTGTGTAGACAAGAAATCATCAGAAATCAGATTGTCGACCTTGATCTGAAATATTACATGATGTCAAGGTGCTCGGATAATGTAAACATACATGTACTGTCTGTAGAAATGTTGAAACTGGTAACATAAGATTTTGTTACCAATGGTCCCTGGATATGTCAATGAGGACTGGAAAGATGCCAGCCTGAGGTAACATGGGTGTCAAATGTGAACATTCAGATAATGTGCTGCAACATGAACATGTGAAATTACAATAAGTTGCTTATATAATATGGAGCATCTTAAGATTTCTGTAAGTTGAGATTTAATGTTAGAATTTGTGGTGTTATGATACAGGCTGTGTCGTCAGTAAGAGCCATATCAAGTGTTCCTTAAACCTCAAACTGTTTTGTTAACCCTCTCCTCCATTATATATACACATTTTTACACATGTACAACCAGTGTAGATTTAGATCAACCGGCACATCTGTGCCATCTGATCAGGATCTGCACTGTTCGCTTTTTGATTTGTTAGGTTATTTCTGATCAAATTGCAACCAGTGCAGATCCTGATCAGACGGCACGGATGAGTCGTCTGATCTGGATCTACACAGGTTACAAATGCGTATATAAGGAGGAAAGGGTTAATGGACTCACTTTATTATTGTGTCGCCTGCGATAGCAGGTAGACACATGGGGATCCTATTGTCTGGCGGGGGCGGCGTCGGTGCCGTCGTCCGGTAGTCCCCCAATTTTAACCTGAAACTTCACTTTGAAAGTACTTGTCCTATTCACTTCATACTTGGAATATCATCAGCATGAACAACGCCATCTGTGACGACAAGAATGATAACTCCAGTTTCAATATTTTTTGAGTTATGCCCCTTTCAAATGCAACTTTAACCTGAAACTTAATGTTGCCTATAACTTTGAAAGAACTTGTCCTATTCACTTCATACTTGGAATATATCATCAGCATGAACAATGCCATCTTTGACGACAAGAATGATAACTCCAGTTTCAATATTTTTTGAGTTATGCCCCTTTCAAATGCAACTTTAACCTGAAACTTAATGTTGCCTATAACTGAAAGTAATTGTCTTATTCACTTCATACTTGGAATATATCATCAGCACGAACAATGCCATCTGTGACGACAAGAATGATAACTCCAGTTTCAAAATTTTTTGAGTTATGCCCCTTTCAAATGCAACTTTAACCTGAAACTTAATGTTGACTTTAACTTTGAAAGTACTTGTCCTATTCACTTCATACATGGAATAAAATTATCATCAGCATGAACAATGCCATCTGTGACGACAAGAATGATAACTCCAGTTTCAATATTTTATGAGTTGTGTCCCTTTCAAATGCAACTTTAACATGAAACTTAGCGTTGCCTGTAAAATGGAAAGTACTTGTTCAGTTCACTTAATACTTTGAATAACTCATCTGCATTTACAAACCAATTTTTGAAGATGATAACTCAGGTTTCACCATTACTTTAGTTATTCCCCTTTTAAATGCAATTTAGATGACACATGTGTTCTGTGGTGTAGTATTGAAATCAACTTATTATATAAATAAAATATTTTTATTATATATGATTAAACATAGGCCCACATTTCAACTTTTTCCATGCAGGCGACACATGTGTTCCGCAGAACACAACATTCTAGTATTGAGTTGACCCAGTCATTTTTCATATTGGTATTTGACAAAAATGAGCTGAATAGTGAACAGTGTAGACCCTGATAAGACTGTGGATTCCTGGGCTGATGTGGGTCTACATTGGTCTCAACTGTGATGTAAGTTATGTGAAGGGTCCATGTTATACATGTGTTACATTGTGTTTCATTCAATTAATAGAACTATATTTGAATACATGTACTGTTGTGGCTCAACAAACACTGATGTTGTAATGGAGTACTTAATTGTCAATTTTCTTCCATTTGAAATAACTTGTCTGTGTTATTGAACAGTGTAACTGTAGCTATAATATGACACAAGTTCTTTTTAATTCTTATTGAATGTGTTGGTATGTCCCTACATACTACACTAGGTAGTTAAAGGTTTTGTGTTGTATTGTGTTATATTTATGTCTGGATCTCAATGAAATATCTGTTGTGTCTTAGCATTGTTCTAACCAGGGATGTGTTTCATGGTCTGTCCAGCTGGTTTCAGCTTGTCCTGTGAGGAATTAAAAAGTATGAAGTACTATGACTAGTGAAACCTTGTAGAGCAGAAGGGAGCTTGTGAGGGACCTGGTCCCAAGGTTATAAAACTGATATTGGAAACCAGTCTCAAATCTCAAGCATCTGATTGGCTGAAATGGCGACCAGTTCTGCTCATGTAATACCACTAGGAGAGAGGACATAATGTAAGGTAGACTTTTACTGATACACATCCCTGGTCTACACTGTATTCATAAATGAGCATTATATAATGTTAAATCCCTTTATTGTAAATGATTTCCTATCTGCTATTTGTGCATAGAACAAGGTACTTGATGAACTGTTCACTGTATGTGCTTTCTATCTCCAAATCCGGAGTTGATTACTTCTGTGTATCAGATGAGAAGTGATCTGTATATTTATGTAATAGGAACAAGAAACTTTTTATATGTATTCTTGTTTAAATTTAAATAATCTGTGATGTGTGACATCAAAAAACAGTTTGTTTTAACTTATGTCTTTGAAAGCTGTTTAATTGTGCTCATTGTGTTCTTGAACGTTTTGAAGCAATAGTGCATATTAGTGGGGGGTGGGGGGGTGTTGGGGTGGGAGTAAGGGGAATGAATATCACTACTAATAGGAATGGGCACAATTGATGCCAAATTGTGACTTAGTCTTTGGCGATATAATTTTCTCATAATTACAAAACAGCTTAGCAACACCTCTCCTCCCAGGGCTATAAGTAGCATTGCCAAAAGGGGACATACAACTTAAGGGAGCATTTTGGTTTGTTTTACACTAATTAGTGGCAAATTGTTTGGGCCTATTACTTTTTGCACCCTTACATGTACTTCAAGTGATGTGATATGTATTTAGACTTTGGCTTATAAATTGTACATTTGTGCTGTTTTATTTGTGAAAAAAATATGTGTTGTTACATGTAAAATAGTTATTGTTGGTGCAAAGCATTGGAATTGTTTTCAAGAGTAAATCAGTTATATCTTGATAACATTGAACAAAATTCATGTAAACTTAGTGGTAGTGTCTTGCAAGAATTTGTTACTGTATGCATGTAGAACTGATGATATATTGACTCTGCTTTAAGTATTGAATTGTAGTTTTGTGCCATTTCGTGCTTAGGGTAATGAGGATGTAGAAAGAATAATTGAAGGGGCAAATTTAAAATATTGAATAAGTTGCTCTCATAGCTAGAAAAAGGCAGTTTATTGTTTGCATCCCATTAGGCTATGCCCTAGAACTTATCCCTAGGTTTGAGAAAGATCATGCCCCTAGCAAATATAATTATCTTTCACTTGTTCTATATGTAATATTATGTGTTAAGATAAAGTGTTTTACATTCTATTTTACTGCTCTATGGCCAGACGTTTTAAAGATGTTTTATTTTATGTTTTACTGCACTTGTAAGTTTCTCGATGATGGCTCAAAATGACAGCGTTGCAATAACTTGTTTAATGATATTGTTTAGCATTACATGCACTGGTCTTAACAGATATATATACATGTGTGTACATTTATTTAGGCTGTTATCAATGAATTCTTAGATTTCAGTCTATTTCCAACATTCTTTCTTCAATAAATTTTATTTCATAAAACTAGAAATATAAAACATTTTCCCTGTACAGGAATAACTATTGTTATTTTCATTGTTACTTATTTCAGTCAGTTTTGACATTGTCACAGAAATAAATAAAAACCTCTAGGCTGCCTGAATTTGAACCAAATTTTGGGGAAAAAAAATGTATATGACTAAGTTTATAATTTGTCAGTGACATTGGGTTAAGGGGAGTTAACTCTCGAAGAGATAATCTGTACAACTGCTTCAATGTTAGCAATTGGTGCTCGCTGAGAAACAGGAAGTCCCATGTGTATACAATTCCTGCTTATGTAGTTTCCCTTTCCTCCATATGTATGCTTTAATGACAAGCAGTGTAGATCCAGATCAGCCAGCACATCTATGCCATCTGAATCAGGATGTCATCTGCTTTTTGATATATCAGGTTATTTCTGACCCTAATGGAAGAGTGCAGATCCTGATTACACTGCACTGATTGGCCAGCTGGCATGAATGTGCATGCTGCTCTGGATCTACAATGTTTGCACATCTGATAAAATGCATATATGTAGAGAATTGGGATTAGAAGACCATTCGTGCAACAAGACGGTTGTCTCTGTCAGAAGAACTCCAGCTTAGCACTGTCTCTGACAGTTCTTACTTCTGCTAGAAGGCTAAATTATCATTATTGTGAAGTTGTTTATATTGCATAATAATTAACATGTTTTTGTTAAATTTAAGATCAGTAATGGTCTAGTCTGATAGGTAAGAAATATGATTTTAATTGTGCTAACAAATTATTCTGAAAATGGCATCAGATTTAAAGCTTTTGCATGTTAAACAGTATTTAATCATGGAAACTTAAACCAGCATGAAATCCTGGCAAAGCATTGACTAAAATGCCATTGCTTTTTTGAAAAGAGATATTTTGTTTTGTGTTTATATTGTTGATTTGTGCAGGATACATGTTGTGCTTCACTGAGCAGCAATATTATGATAGAAGTAAGAAAAATGTCACTGGGAGATAAGAAAAGTTGGTGACATACAGTGTTCAGGAGATATGTTGTATAGTGAATGCTAGTAAGAAGCGCGGTCTGGGAGACAAGCAACCTACTCCTGGCATTAAACCTTTACTCTGTATATATGGGTTTTGTTGGATGTGCAGCAAGTGTAGACCCAGATCAGTTGGCACATTAGTGTCATCTGATCTAGATCTGCACTGCTTGCTTCTTGGTCAGAAATAACCTTATGTATCTAACAGTGTAGATCCTGATCAGACGGCATATATGTGCTGTGCTGGCTGATCTTGATTTACTCTGTTCAATCATGTAATTAAAGTGGTATATATGGAGTAAAGGGATGATAGCATGAAGACTGGTGATCAGTTTCCAAGCTGAAGCATCTGATTGGTTAAGATTGAGCTCAGTCTGGAAGCTGACCAATCACAAGCTAGTGTTTTTGAGACTGGTCTCCAGTCTATGTATTATGATCTTGAGGCCTGATCTGTGTAATGCAAAGAGTACTGGTACAAACCGAGCAGTTGTTCACTCTATGTGAGTAACATACAAGTTAAAAGAACTTGTTTCACAATCGATTAGTTTGCATTTCAAGGGTTTAGATCAGATGGGTTTTGGTAGAAGCTAGTTGTAGGTGGAACATAAATGTATTAGTTTTCACAATATTGTAACCGGTCTAGTGACCTGATAATGATATTCCTTCACAGCTTTTGGTTATAAAAGTTTCATTTATGACAATAACACTTCTCGAATGGGTTTGAAAATGTAAAATTTGGGATTCATCAAGAGTATTGCTTGATTGGTAAATTAATATTGATGGTTACTAGCCAGACATACTTTCACATTTTTTTTCATAAATCAGTAGTTGTGTATTTTTTAGTATTGTGGAATTGAAGTTATTATTTCAGTGCCTTGATGTATCTTATGTGCACAAGAAACAAAGTTGTTTAATGAAATGTTAAAGAAGTTGTAACATTGTAATGACTTGTGGGGTGGAGGCTTGCTTTAATCCATGGAATATGGCTGACAGTGTAGATCCAGATCCAGGTCAGCAGGCACATTCATGCCATCTAATCAGGATCTACATTCATGCCATCTAATCAGGATCCACACTGTTCACTTTTTTTCATTTGGTTACTTCTGACTAAGAATCTAACAGTATAGATCCTGGTCAGATGTCACTGATGTGCTAAATGATTTTAATCTGCACTGTTCCCGCAGCACATGGAGTCAAGAGTTGACTGTGAAGTGTGTGAGGGCTTCCATACCAGCTGCAGTAAGTCTATGTGACAATATTTTGAGATTTAAGAGGCATCAATGGTGAATAGGACTTTGTTCTAAACTAGGTAAACATCTGTTCTGTTTTTTCATATTTTATTTTCTAAATTGTTCCTGAAGTAAAGTGGGTTCAGATATTTCACAAGTCAGTTTGTATTTGTGAAAGTTTGATGCAGTATCTTGCAACATTTTGATGAAACTGGGTCCCCATTTTGAAATGTTCATATTATTACATACTTGGCAGTTTTCAACCCTTGCCATGCTGAATACATGTAATCAGTGTAGACTCAAATCATCTCGGCCAGTTCCAGAGTTGTCTACATTTACAGGGTCTTAATTGTTAAGAGGTTTGTTAATATTCTTCCAAATCATCCATAAGAGTTAATAATGGGATAAACCGAGTTGGAAACAAACTACTCCATTACTTGATTGCATCCAGGAATTTGCAAGGACCTGTTAACATCATCCCAAGTTTGTTATTTCTTCTTAATGAAATTTAATGTTGTAAGATGGATTTGACATGCAAGAGAAAGTATCAATCTCTGCTTTGTTTGGATGGGAAAATCTAGATTAAGTTACCTAAGAAATAAATTCAAAGGAATAGGCACAACAACTTCCTTTCTACAAATCCTGCAGTTCAACTACAGTTTTCTTATGCCCCCAAAAAGTAGGAGGTTGCACTCATCTGTACGTCTGTCTGTAATGCGGCCATTTTAACCAGAGTTATAGCCCTTTGTTACAAATGTTGTTTTAGCAGTGGGGGCATCAGTTTCCAAAGGCACATTCTAGTTTCTATAATAGTTTCCGCCTCCAAAACAACTTTCTTTCTACAATAACTCTTTAACAACTCCATCTTCATAACAGTCCTCTTCAACAACTCTCTCCAACAATTTTCTACAACCTTCACTACAATAACATCAGCTCCCTCTTTATAACTTTCTTTTTCAAACCAACATTCTGCTTGTTACCCATCAGGGTTAGAAAAAAGAGGGGACACTATTAATCTACCAGAATTTTTCATTTTTATTTACTGTCTGATTAGTTTGTCCCTTTTCTCATCCACGCTGTAATGATGTTTGTACACATTTTTATGCCCCCATGAAGTGGGATGCATATAGAGTTGCACAGATGCACTCGTCCATCCATCAGAACGTACATCCTCCAAATCCTGTGGCATCAACTTCTAAACTGTCAGGCGGATTTCTTTCAAACTTGCACGGAGGATGATCAAGCAGGATGTGTAGATGATCGTAAAAAGAAAGGATTTTCTCCTGCGACCATTTTTACCAGAGTTATGACCCTTTGTTATTACAAATGTTGTTGCAGCAGTGGGGGCATCAGTTTACAAGGACACATTCTAGTTTTGCATGATAAAGTTGATTACTCATGTTAGGTATTTTTTGTTTAAAGGTTTCAAAGTTAGTAATTTCATCAATAAACAGAAAAATTAAGTGGGCAAAACAGGTGCTTCTAGCTTTTTTTACATATATTTTATCTTTAAGATACCAGTAACAATGTTTCAACCAGTAACAATGTTTAAATTTTTGCTTGTGGAGAAAATAGACTCTGATGTAGAAAACTAGGATAGTAGGTGCTGTGGAAATGAATCTTAAATACAGCTCAAGCTTCTGGTGACTCATTTCTTCAAACTTACTTTATTGAATTTATACAATTAATGTCTTGATTGTTGTTTGATCTATGGGATGTCACAGTTATACTCTTGACTGTATTGTTATAGTTTCTGCATTTTAAAAGCTGACATACAGTTGGCAAAGAACTAAGTTCTACAAATTTCGATTTCAGTTAGATTTTGGCTTGCAACCGAAACATCAAACATGATGCGTGCCGACTGATATTTTCATTGTGAAATAGCGAGAAAGTTTAATTGACAGAACGCTGTTCATAATTAATAAGTCCTTCAGGTTGCTTTACTTTAAACCACACCTTTATTATTGTTTCAACATCCGCAATGTCAATGAACCCAGTGACAAAAATTTGATGGACAGTAAAATCAATTTGAAAGTAAAATTTAGCGTCTTTGGATTGGAGGGGCAGTTCTAACAGTCGTTGCATAACAAAAATGTGGTTGGCGTCTTTTGAAGTGCTTCAGTGCAACAGTTGTTTACAGAGGTTGTTCGCTGGGTCAAATTCTAATTGAAATCGAAATTTGTAGTATCTCTTCTGTAAAAACCCATCATACTTTCACCCGAGTTATGAAAATCACTCTTTTGCTATCATGTTCATTTTTAAGGGCCTTCCACACTCCTCCCAATTCTATTAATCGATAAAAAGAAAATTATCAAAATCTCAATAACTGCAAAATGCTGTTAAATGAAACTTTGCACAAGTGTATGTTATTAATGTATCTTTATTTTACAGATGGTAAGACATATTAGAAAAGTAAAGAAAAATAGCGAGATCTAAAAATTCCCTCAACTTCTATTTACATAAATTCACAAAAACTAAAGAACACAAAACATCATTTTAAATGCCCACATGAGTAATATGATACTGACAACAATTTATTGTGTCCTCATGATTTACTTATGTAAACTTTACGAGATATTAGTAAAAGTGTGTTTGACCTTCAATTTCCTGGTCGCGTAAATGGATGACAATCACTGATTTCTCTTTTAATAGTTGAACGTTTTTTACAAAGTACACAACATTTTCTTGTCAGTATCATTGCGCTCACTAGGGAATTTAAAGTTATGATCTGCATCGCCTAGTTTTTGTGAATTAATGTAAATAGAACTCAATGAATTTTTAGGTCTAGCTTTGTTTCTTTAATTTTCTATTTCGTCTTACTGTATGCAAAATAAAGATACATTAGTAACCTTCATTTTTGCAAAGTTTCATTGAATGGCATTTTGTCATTACTGAGATTTGATGATTTTTATTTTATCGATGAATAGGATTGGGAGGAGTGAGGCGATGCCTTAAGAGGCATAAGAATAACCTGGTAATATTTTTCTAGCATAATTTATGTGTTTATTGGGGGCATACAAATAAGGCAGCAAAAACAAAAATACACGTTTGTAATGTTGGTGATATATATGCTTTTACCCAGCCACACAACGAATAAATTTTTCCAGCTAATTTTGACCAAAAAAATAACAGCCATTTTGAAACCTGTCAAGTATAACATTACTACAAATTTCGATTTCAGTTAGATTTTGGTTCGCAACCAAAACATCAAAGGAGTTGCCTGCGACAGATATAATTGTTGAGAAGTAGTGGGAAAGTTTAATTGAAAGAACATTGTTCATAGTTAATCATGCCTTCAGGTTGCTTTAAGCCACACCTTTTATTATTGTTTCAACATCTGCAAGAAACCCAGAGAAACAAAAAATGATTGACAGCAAAACATGATTTGGAAGTAAAACACGGTGTCTTTTGATTGGAGCCGCAGTTGTAACAGTAGTCGCATGACAAAAAACATGATCGGCTTCTTTTGAAGTGTTGCAATTCAACAATTACAGAGGTCGCTTGCTAGGTCAAAATCTAATTAAAATCGAAATTTGTAGAAAAGCATTGCCAACAATTTCCTACAAATCAGCAGCTGCATTTGATTGACAAATCACTATTACTATGACTGTGGTATTGTTGTTTTGCCCCTGATGATGATTTAATTTATGGTATTTTGTAATGACAATAAAAAAGACAAACTTCCCAATAAAATATAAAACTGTTAGTTTTGTTTGTTGTTTACCTGGTAGCTGGACATCACGATCTGTCATTACAGTTGAACTTAATATCCTGGAGTGCAATCTAGTAGTGATATGCTCCAACAGCCACTGCTTATTGTGTCGCCTGCGATAACAGGTAGACACATAGTGATCCTAATGTCCGTCGGCGTCTGGTAGTCCCCCAAGCTTTAACATGAAACTTAATGTTGCCTATAGATTTGAAAGTACTTGTCCTATTCACTTCATACTTGGAATATATCATCATCATCATGAACAACAACATCGGTTACAACAAGAATGATAACTCCTGTTTGACTATTTTTTGAGTTATGCCCCTTTCAAATGCAACTTTTACATGACACTTAATGTTGCCTTTATCTTTGAAAGTACTTGTCCTATTCACTTGATACTTGGAATATATCATCATCATAACCAACATCGGTTACAACAATAATGATAACTCCTGTTTGACTATTTTTTGAGTTATGCCACTTTCAAATGCAACTCCAACATGAAACTTAAATTGCATATAACTTTGAAATTACTTGTCCTATTCAATTAAATATGGGAGTATATCATCTTCATGAACAATGCCATCAGAGAACAATAATGATTACTCCTGTTTAAATATATTATGAGTTTTGCCCCTTTCAAATGCAACTTTAACATTAACTTAATGTTGCCTATAAATTTGAGTACTTTTCCTTTTTACTTAACACTTGGAATATAATTACAATGTATATATCATCTGCATGCAATAGCCATTGTTGAAAACAAGAATGATAACTCAGGTTTCACCATTTTTAGTTAAGCCCCTTTCGAATTCTAGTGTAGTATTGCAATCAACTTGAATTAAATCTTTTTATCATATATGATTTAACATAAGCTTACATTTCAACATTTTGCAGACAGGCGACACGTGTTCCGCGGAACACCAAATTCAAGTGAATATTTTGTTGTTGGTTAAAAAACATTACAGAGCAGAAACAAGGGGAGTCCTGATTATAACATCTAGCTGGATGGATAGATTATGTTTGAAGGAATTTTTAAAGGGGCAATAATTCTGTATATACTTCAGGCAGAATTTTGTTTTTTGTTGGTTTTTTTGCCCTTTCCACCAGCCATGTATCACCCAAAAATGAAGTCGGTATCTCTAATTGTTACTGCAACATGCTTGGGATAAAATTTTATAATAACAAATAGGTAATTATTCAGTAAATAGACAAGAGGGTCCATAGGACCCTGGGTCGCTCACCTATCAACAACTGCTCAATGGTTGCAAGAGTTGTGTGCAAGTTTGGTAAAATTAAGTAAAAAAACTAGATGTTTTTTGTGAAAAACTCATGTCTCCCCCCTGCGCCGCCCCCCCCCCCCCCCCCCCCTGCGCCCAGACCCCTGTGACCTTGACCTACTGATCCCATAATCAATAGGGTTCTTCTACTCAATAAGGGCTATTACCCTATTTAGTTTGAATGCTCTGGGTCAAGCGGTACTCCAGTAATTGACTGGATACGGTTTTTACTCTTCGAGGCCCCTGTGACCTTGACCTTTGACCTACTGACCCCAAAATCAATAAGAGTCCTCTACTCAATAAGGACATCCATCGTATGAAGTTTGAATGGTCTGGGTAAAACAGAACTCCTATTATTGAGTGGAAACGGTTTTCACTCTTCAGGCCCCTGTGACCTTGACCTTTGACCTACTGACCCCAAAATCAATAGGGTTCTTCCAATCAAAAAGGGCTATTACCCTATGAATTTTGAAGGCTGTGGGTCAAACGGTACTCCAGTTATTGAGCAGAAACGGTTTTCACTCTTCAGGCCCCTGTGACCTTGACCTTTGACCTACTGACCCCAAAATCAATAGGGTTCTTCTACTCTATAATGGCTATAAACCTATGAAGTTTGAAGTCCCTGGGTCAAAGGGTACTCGAGTTATGGAGCAGAAACGGTTTTCACTCTTCGTGCCCCTGTGACCTTGACCTTTGGCCTACTGACATCAAAATCAATAGGGTTCTTCTACTCAATAAGGGCTGTCATCCTATGAAGTTTGAAGGCTCTGGGTCAAAGGGTACTCAAATTATTGAGCGGAAACAGTTTTCACTCTTTGGGCCCCTGTGACCTTGACCTTTGACCTACTGACCCCAAAATCAGTAGGGTTCTTCTACTGAATAAGGGCTATCACCCTATGAAGTTTGAAGGCTCTGGGTCAAAGAGTACTCAAATTATTGAGCGGAAACGGTTTTCACTCTTCGGGTCACTGTGACCTTGACCTTTGACCTACTGACCCCAAAATCAATAGGGTTCTTCTACTCAATAAGGGCTGTCATCCTATGAAGTTTGAAGGCTCTGGGTCAAAAGGTACTTGAGTTATTGAGCAGAAACGAAGTGGGACAGACGGAGTGACGGACAGACGGACAGGGCAAAAACAATACGTCTCCCCCAAAGGGGGGGAGACATAAATAAAGCTGCTATTGTGGAGAAAAAGTCAAAATAGCTTACTTTGGCTCTTTCAAGGGCAATAACTCTGAAACCCATAATGGAGTCTAGCTGATTCAAGAAAGGAACCGAGATCTTATAGTAACTCAAGTATTGTACAAGTCTTATTAAATTCAAATCAAAACTGAAGCTGCTATCGTGCAGACAAGGTCTAAAAAGTTAAGTTTTGCACTTTCAGGGACCATAACTCTGGAAGCCATAATGCAATATGGCAATTTCAAGAAAGAAAGGTCTAGTCCTATTAGTTTCGGAGAAAAATGATTTTTCATGTTTCATATATAAATCAATGTAAACTAAGAGAACCCTGGGGCGTGGCCACTTTTGGCCCAGGGGACATAATTTGAACAAACTTGGTAGACATCCACTAGACAATGCTACATACCAAATATCTAAGCATTAGGCATTGAGGTTTCCAGTAGGAAGATTTTTAAAGTTTGCCTTTTTCACATATTAAGGGCCCCCAGGGCGGGGATAATTTTGACCCCAGGGCCAACTTTTAAACAAAGTTGATAAAGGGTCTCTACACAATACTCAGCACCAAATATCTAAGATCTAGTCCTATTAGTTTCGGAGAAAAATGATTTTTCATGTTTTTCCTATATATGTTAACCAAGAGAATCCTAGGGTGTGGCGGATTTTGGCCCAGGGGACATAATTTGAACAAATTTAGTAGACATCCATTAGACAATGCTACTTACCAAATATCTAAGCTGTACGCATTGTGGTTTGTGAGAAGATTTTTAAAGATTTCCTTTATAAGTCTATGTAAAATGAAGTGACCCCTGGGGCAGGGCCAATTTTGACCCCAGTGAAATAATTTGAATAATCTTTGTAGAGTTCCACTAGAGGTTGCTAAATGCCAAATCGTCGCCTTATTATTACAATGTTCTAAGTGATATTTTTCGAAAAATGAGATTTTTATACCGTTGTAATCGTGGAAAAAAGACCTATCTGAATATGGTTTCAGAATTGGTTGATTCACTTTAGTTTTTAAAATTCCCAATCACACAATGTTCTATCTTGCGGTTTATTCACACTCGTGTAAGGATTACACTGTTCTAAGTAACTGTAAAAAAGTAAGTTAGAACATTGTAATAATAAGGCGACGAGTTACTTGCGGAGAAAATAATGGTTAGTACTGGTTAGTCCAAGAACACTGGTTAGGTTAAACCGAAAGTAGAGAATTTTTAAAAAGTTAAAGATAAAGACTAAACACAAACTCATGTAATTTATAGACTTCATCAAAACACACACGCTGCTGTTTTTCTGAGCAAATTCGGTGGAATATGAAGGTTTTAGAGAAATCTGAAACTTTGAAGACGATTTTCTCCAAACTGTAAAAAAGTAAGCTAGAACATTGTAATAATAAGGCGACGAAATATCTAAGCACTAGGCTTGTGGTTTCAGACAAGAAGATTTTTATATTTTTCCTTTAGGTTGCCATGGCAACCAGAGTTCTGCATGGAATTGATTTCTTTGAACAACTTTGGAAGAGCTTCATGCAAGGAACATCCGTGGCAAGTTTCATCAACTTTGGCCCAGGGGTTTAAGAGGAGATGTCGTTTAAATTAAACGTTTACGGTCGGACGGACGACGGACAAATTTCAATCACAAAAGCTCACCTTGTCACTATGTGACAGGTGAGCTAAAAATGTATAGGTATCGTTCTTGCTCACTGCACTACTGCTGACTGCCAGCTATCAACCCACCAAAAAATTAAGTAAGTATTTCCGAAATTACATGGTAATACACCAGACAAAAATTGTATTTGTTAAACAAGGGGCAATAATACTGTAAATAGTAAATTTTTGTTATTGTTCTATTGCTCTACACTTCTGTTAGCCTCCCACCACTGAAACAATTTCTCCAATGGTTACTGAGATGCACTCGGGACAAAAAAAAAAATTCAAAATAAAAAAAACAAAAAAGGAAAATAATTATGCAAATAGCAAACAGTTTTAGTTCTTGCACCCTGCAATTCTTGTGACCACCAACTATCCAACACCTAAATAAATTTCAAGATTTTACCTGACATATTATACTTTCATATATCCTAAGGGATATAAACATTAACCAACTTTTAATAAAAACACTCTTTATTTTGACATTTCGGCCTTATGGCCTTTATCAAATAATACAAATTTACTTACAAATTGTATTATTTGATAAAGGCCACAAGGCCGAAACTTCAAAATAAAGAGCGTTTTTATTAAAAGTTGACATATTATATATGCATGATAAGAGCGTGCATGCAAAACTCCAACCAAGCTGCAATGTCCAGCACAACTTGAAGGCAACTGCTATAGCCACGCTTACAACCTCAAATCCAAACTGTTGTTAACTGGTCCTTGCCATTAACTGGTCAAAATCCAGTGACAGAGATCAGTCAGTTTTGGATTTGGAACAATTTTATGGAAATGCACATCAATATTACCCACTAGCTGATAGACAGACAGATGTAATATCTTTTAACTATTAACCCGCAGGTCCTGGATGGATTCCCTGGCCAACAAAGAGGGTTTCATACAGGAATTTTTTCATTTAATATAATATGGTAAAATAAACGACAGAAACAAATTCTGTGCAAAGCATTTTTATTGAAAAAAGGAAAACAAGCTTTTAAAACTTCTCAACAATAAATACTCTTAACACAATTAAGGGAACAATGATATCATTTACACGAACTTCTACAATTTGGCATCAACATTAGCTTTTTACTCCATATATAAGCTTTTATTGCTTGAGCAAACAGTGTTGATCCAGATCAACCAGCACATCTGTATAATCTGATTAGGATCTGCACTCTTTGCTTTTTGATTAAAAGTTTATTTGTGATCTAAAATGGGAACAGTGTAGATCCAGATCAGATGGCAAAGATTTGCTGGCTGATCCAGATCTACACTAGCTGTACAGGCTATAAAACCAATAATAACGGATTAGACTTGTGATTACAACTTATCCCATGTAACCAGTTTTCTATACTCATCGCACATCGGATATAAGCCATCAATGGTTTCTTTTTTTTTAAAGTTCTCTCTTCCAAGAAAGGACTGACTAATTTTTCAAGAAGAACTTGATTTTTACACAGTCTTGTAATGTGTTTGTTAACCATTTCATCTGTAAATATAACTTAAAAGCCTTGTCTTATGTTTGCTCTACAGATGTTTAATGTGAAACAATAACCTAATTATGAAAACATGTTTTATAACATAAAATTGTCATAAACATACGTTTGTGTAACACTGTGAAATAGACCATGTAGCAAAGTATAAAAATATTATCTTTTTTATCTATGATGTCTTGCCAACAATTATACAGTCCGATTTGGACAGTTGCACAGATCATGTTAGTGTCATGAAATTTTGATGTAAAACAGTCACAATTACCAAAAGTCTGATCAAATAACAACAATGCCATCAAATGTTTGAATCCTTTACTCTATATATTTACATGTTTTATTTTCATGTGCAAACAGTGTACATCCAGATCAGCTGGCACATCCATGGCATCTAATTAGGACCTATACTGTTTGCTTCTTGGTCAGAAATAACCTTAGGAATCTAACAGCATGGGTGTACAATGTTCACCCTGGCGATAAAGGTGTATATATTCTATAAAGAGTACAGGGTTAATAAGATGAAGTTTCCATATCAAACAAGTTCTGTTTCATCATGTTTGAAGACTGTTATTTTATTTTCCCATAATAATAGATTTAGATTTGGTACACCACTATCTCTTACTTTCCCCACACAATGTAATCTTTCATATAATATGTAAGGAGTAACAGATAATACTGGTATTAGTGAAATGCAAAATGATCATCTTAGTAATGCAACACCTTTCATGGTAATATTAGTGAAAAGTGGAAAAGTAATAAAAAATTCCTCTGCTGCTTTATGAAAATGCAGACTTGCTGAACTATGGACCAAATATTTAGCCAAACTGTGTTTTCCTGTTAAGGAACAAACAGATAGTGTATGATCAGTCAGATAGTGTATGATCAGTCAAGCGGTAAAGTTTATTCCATGGATACAGCTTGTATTCCAGTGTGACCAGTGTAGATCCGGATCAGCTTACACATCTGTGCAGTTCAATCATGATCTACACAATGCTCTTATAGATTTATTAGAATATTTTAGACAAAGAAGCCACCAGTGTAGATCTAGATCAGAAGCATTGATAGGCATACTAATCTGGATCTACACTGATTGTAAACTGGAACAAGCCGTATCTATGGAGTTAAGGGTAAATACAAATGATAAAGTATAATACAAGTGAAACATTCAAATTCAGAGGATAATATAATATAATGCAAACTTGGGTGAATATATACATAATGTATACATGTAGATTACAAGTCAATATTGCACTGCAAATATCATCACAATATTTAGTAATTGCCCAATCACAACAAACCAGGTATTTACAATTTATGTTATGTTTAAAATACACAGCGATTCAATGAATAAATTAAATAAGAATAAACATTTACAACATTCTATAAAAAGCTTTCTTCTGTCATTTAATGTCTATATTTCCAAACAATAACAAGCAAAGGCAATAACAATCTGTAGTAAATTTGGAAATTGATACTGAAGCTGGGTAGATCTTGTTCGATAAATATGTGTTGATTTATTAGACTTGTCAGTAACATTTCATACACAGAAAGTACATCTGTTAATGAAAATGCAAATTCATTCAAATTCAATACAACACTAAACATGCAAACTTTCAAAGGATAAAGATGGCATAAATGTGCCAGCTGATCTGGATCTAAACTGTTCGCCTATGCAATAAAGGTGTTTCTATGGAGGAAAGGGTTAAACAAACAAGCCAAAAGAAGGAAATCAAGTTTTAGATTACCTTTAACGTGATAATATTCTTCAACACACTTTGATTTGCTTTGACAGTACAAATTTCAGTAAGTATTGATCAACCAGAAATGGCTAGAACACTTGGAGCAAACAAACAATGGACATGTATTGTGAAAATGTAGGCTTCATTTCTCATACAATGGCAATATGAATAAAGTACTGATGAAAACAACAAATCTGGTAAATATAATAATATTGTAATCACAGGTTTGCCGAGGATAAAGGCGTCCCAGACAGTATATGTATTGGCAAATTTGAAACAATGAATGTTTGTTTTTGTGATAAAATTTAATCACAATCTCACAGACATAACAGATCATTACTTTTCATCAATCAACAGAAGCAAAGAAATGCTAATACAGGGCACAAGACCAGAAAACTAAATCTGGTAACCAGTCTGAAATCCCAAGCATCTGTTTGGCTGAAATGGTGACCGGTCCCCATTTCAGCCAATCAGATACTTGAGATTTCAGACTGGTCTCCATCCTTAGTTTTATGATCTTGGGCCCAGTATATTCAACTTGGTTAGATGAATTTCAGTATCTGTATTGTTTCTAATCAGTTTCCTTGTAGCAATCCAGAGTTCGTACGAAAGCTGAAAAAATACAAAACTTCCACCAAACTTCAAAGCTTTAGATAAACATGCCCAGACAACAACCAATAAGCTGATTTAAATAATTCAAGTAAATAATTCAAACAATTTATACCAATCACTTTCGATAATATTAGAAACAAGTTCACACAGGCATTATTTTTATGGAGTACTAGATAAACACAACATTAAAAGCAGGTTTCATTCTCCAAACAGGTTACCATGGCAAACCGTGTACACTGGGAAAATTCGTTGATTGTCAATCAAATGTTTGTGTGCATATTCTAATTTAAAAACAGGGTAAGATTCTGGGACAGTCTCAGAGGGAAGTACACAGATTACATTGGGGGCCGGATATTACAAACTCTGCAGCAAACCACGAGTGTGTTATGTACAGCGATGGTATGAAATGTTGGACATGTATAATACTGAACTATTATATGCCAGTGATCCAGACCTCTATCACTCCAAAAGAAAAAAAATATTATTACACAACCTTTAAATATGCTTGTCCTGGAAGCACTCAAGTGTAAGGACCACAATCTAACCATTTCAAACTCTGAGAGCAGTCTATCTATTCTGTGCAACAAAAAAGTCAGTATTTGACTGCGATACTCTAAATACTAAGTCACTTTTGAAATTGGCCTGAAGAAATAACCTGCATACACTACTCAGCTTGATGTAGTGGTTATTGCCGCAAAAACAACGACATGAGGTATCTGTGATACTTGCTTGTCCTATATTTAACAATTGAATAAAGGACCAACCAGTGATATGAATGCCATTTGAAGCTATACTGCTCACTTTTAACTGTCTGACCTCTTACACACTGCCCCCTGACCCAGGGATTCTAAAATCGTCGGCAAATCGGTCATTGACCGATTTTCGGTAAAAATGTCCGATTGAAATTTCAAAATTGGTAAGAAAAATCGGTCATGAAAATTTCAGTCAGTATAAGTTTCCCTTAGTGGCCCATAACTTGTTAAGGAAATTACCTACATGTACATTTTTTCACGCTTAATCCGCTATAAACCTGTCAATTACCGACTGCACAACTCTGCTACCATGACTACAGTCACTACACGCTGCTAGAATAGCCTGCGGCATAGATGAAACGGGAAATGGTCGGTCTCATTTTAACAACGGACGAGTTGATTTAATTTGCAATTGAACTGCGGCTAGTCAAAGGCGGGTAATTAACAAACTATATGTTTGATGACTGAATTAAAAGACTCAGTATTTGTGATTGTCATAATTTACGAAAACAATATAACAGTTTGCAATTAAAGACAGATGAGTTTGTTCGATGTGCGTAATTCTAATTGACCGACGACGGAATAAAATAAAAAGGACGTTTAAAATTGCAATTACTCAAATTTTAACAAACGTATATAATGCAGATTTTACTAAAAATGTTGCCTTTCACAAAAAGTTGACTACTTTGTTAATTCCCGTAGTGACTAGCACAACGCATTTTCCTTACGAGTGACGTAAACGGTGCATATGTAACTTTTTACTTTCGGTTTCGTTTTTAGCTTACCGATTTATTGAGACTTTGATGACGGTAAAAATGTTATTTTGTGTGGGACGTAGAAAATTATTAAATAAAGATCGAACAATTGATTGGCGTCGGTGTGATTGTGGATGATATTGGGGGGGGGGGGGGGGGGGGGGGGGAAAGGGGGGATAATGTTGGCTGGGGTGGGTGGGGGTCGGTCGTAATGGCGGGAATTTCGGCGGCAAATGTCCGATTGGGATTTGGAAATTTTAGAATCCCTGCCCTGACCCCCTAAAAGTTTCCATGTTGTGAGTATTCCTACAACATTTAACATCTAGGTTGAAGGAGTTGGACAGACAAGTCTCTTTAGCTATCCCTGAAGTAGATGTTTCCTCACCTCAACATGTCAATCTAGTACAAAACTACCTCTAATTTGGGAATACTGTTCTAGAGACATGGTTCTCACTAAATAATTGAGAAATTTATCAACACATTGAAATTGGGTGCATTTTTGGCAAAACTAGGGATAGACTAGAACCATCATCTAGTTCACACACAAGTCCAGAAGATGATAACATGTATGATGTAGTCCTGGCCTCTTCAATCATATTGAAGACTTGGGGAATGTGGAGAGAACATCTTCCTTGTAATATAAGTACATAGATTAACCAGTGTTTACAGCTCTTTTCATCACCGTGAGATCACAAGGCATGTTGCTATGGTAACCAGGGAAATGATCGTCGTAGAAACAGGGTGTGTCATAGATCCACGACATTTTTTGGTGTTTTCCTGTAAATTTAAACACAATGGAATTTTAGTCTGAGATAAAACAAACATTCTAAGACAACATTCCAACATGATTAATAACTGCAATTCAAAAACATACAACATAAAACTTTTTACCTAATTGTTTTAAAATAAATTTTGTATGGCACATGTTCTTCACAGAATGTTTTGCTTTTTAATGCTTTTATTTCAATAAATGTTCTGCAACAACTATAATGTGAAAAGTTACAGAGAGGTATCTTACATCAGGATGGGTATCATAACACTGGTTTGTAGTTCTTCTATATCTTGGCTGCAGGTTGCAGAAATACTCTTTCTCTGAAAACACACATAGCTTTATGTACAATCAGTCAGTATTCATAGAAATCTGCAGCCATGTCTTCCAGGTGATAAAATAAACAAAAGATGCATCTAATGAACAAGGATGTCCCAGTCTACTACTGAAAGGAGACAATCACGATGTTTGCTCTGAAATATGCACAAAGCTCAATGATGCAATTCTCTATTTTTAGTAGCAGCCATTCCAAAAGTATTTTCCAGCAAGCTCAAAATCATGTTAATTTTCTAAAGTAACAATGACCTTGACATTGTACCTAGGTTACACTGACTTGTTACTTCCATCATGTGCCAAGTTATTTTAAAATCTCTTCATACATAATGAAGTTATAGCCTAGACATGAATCCAAACACAACTGACCCAGACAATGTTGGAACTTAATGCTCTGGACACCATTCCTTTTCAATGCCTTGGACATAAAAATAAAATGACTGTGTTAAGTTTTATCTTATTGCCTTCATTTTTTCTTTTTTTGAAAAAAAAAACAGTCTTTTATTTCTGAATTGAACATTTAAAGTATTATTTTAAAAAATGAGAGGTTACTGTTACAATAAATGAAAAAAATACCTTCAGCTGGAGTTGCCTCATTTGGTTCTTGTACGAGATCTCTCTGGTTAACTGACAATCGGCAGTTCTCACAACCATCCTTCTCAGCCTCAGAGATCACGAGAACCAAGTTTGTATCTTTTAACCTCTGGGCCATAAACTCTCTGCAAATCATAACAAAAATCTAGTTATTGTTAGTTTTAGCTAGTAATATTTGGTTGAAAGTAAATGTCCATTTATTTGAAACTAAGGGATGCTGGCTGATTACCAGACATGACTCAATTACAGCTACAGGTATATTACAGGTATATTACCAGACTATAAGTACAAAAATGATTGCAGCTAAAGGTACAATAACTGATTACTGGAAGACAGAGTAAGAGCTACATGTCTGGAACATGACATCATTTCAGCAACTGAAAATTAACTGACTATCTGAACATGCCTGAATAACAGCTAGAGAAAATTTAACTGACTATTGGTATATAACTGAACTGCAGCCACATAAACATTAACTAACTACTTGTACATGACTAAATTACACAAACTTACATTACTTGATTACTGGTATATAACTGAACTGCAGTCACATAAACATTAACTACAGTAAAACTTCGAAAACTCGAACATCGAAAACTCGAGCACTCGGCAAAACTCGAAGTAGTTTTGCTGGTCCTGGCAATTTTCTTATATATTCTATATAAAAATACCATGGAAAACTCGAACTTCAAAAACTCGAATTCTCGAACACAGGTGTCGGTCCCTTGAAGCATATTTCTTCTTTGTTTGTATTGGAAAACTCGAGTAATAAACGACTGATAAAATTTTCGCACCTCGCGGGAGTATTTGGTAAATGGTGACGCGTGGTTTTCACACGTTGTGACGGGTTATAATTGGCAGTTTATTGTCAATCGCCAGCGTCTATTGTGTTTTAATTGATCTGATTAAATTAGGTTATGATGAAAGAAAATGATTTTATTATCACTCGGTAGGCGGCTGCGTTGAGACGATAATTATGAGAATTTAATTACGAGGTTGTTTGTTGTTTTTGATGTTGACGGGACCTAGTAAATTTTACACGCGTATAAAAAAAAACGACGCACCGTTGTAAAGTATACTAGTTCTCGGACAATGTCAACACGAAAGGATTAAAAAGCAGTTTTCTTGAAAAAAATACCTCAAAAATGTTTTCAAACAGATATACAGGTTTAAAGAAAATACAATCTGAAATGAATCCTTTATTAATTTAGCTGATATTCAAATAACGTACTCAACAACAAGGTAACATACATGTGTTTATACGACTTGACATAAAAATCGGACCTCATAAAGTGAAGCTTCGAAAACTCGAGCGCCATGGAAAACTCGAACATTTTCATAATCCCCCTGAGTATTCGAGTTTCCGAAGTTTTACTGTAACTAACTACTTGTACATGACTAAATTACACAAACTTACATTACTTGATTACTGGTATATAACTGAACTGCAGTCACATAAACATTAACTAACTACTTGTACATGACTAAATTACACAAACTTACATTACTTGATTACTAGTATATAACTGAACTGCAGCCACATAAACATTAACTTACTACTTGTACATGACTAAATTACACAAACTTACATTACATGATTACTGGTATATAACTGACCTGCAGCCACATAAACATTAACTTACTACTTGTACATGACTAAATTACACAAAGTTACATTACTTGATTACTGGTACATGACTGAACTGCAGCTTCAGGTACACAAACTGACTATTGGTACGATTAACCTAAATAATTACACAGTACTGAATAACAGCTACAGGTGCATTGCCTGACTACAGGAGCAATTTTACTACATAATATGTCACTAACCTTGAGCAGTTTATCTTTCTGATTTCACAATCTGTCTGTCCGTCAATATACATAACATCGGAGAAGTAGTACTGTGCCAGTTTCTTCACACACTCCCGTGTCTTGTCCATGTTAAAATACTTGTCAGCTAGAAAACACACACTCACACAAATATCAATCTGAATCATGAATAAAAGATAATAGACATCTTGAAAATATGAAATGAAAATAAAATCTATTAACAATCCGAATCAAATGTCCCACCAAATATCAAGAATATCAAATTAAGAATGAGAAGATGTAAGTCTGAAAAGAAAATGCCAGTCTTGTTACGTGCATGTATGTGTTATTAAAGCAATTAATGCACCCCTAACATTTGCATAAAGTTGGAAGTCAACTGGTTGAGTAATTATAACTTTATTCAGAAATTTTAACAGAATAGACAGACAGCTTAACTATAAGCCTTGACATCCCGACACAAACCAGTGACATCCCGACTCAAACCAGTGACATCCCGACACAAACCAGTGACATCCCGACACAAACCAGTGACATCCTGACACAAACCAGTGACATCCCGACACAAACCAGTGACATCCCGACACAAACCAGTGACATCCCGACACAAACCAGTGACATCCCGACACAAACCAGTGACATCCTGACACAAACCAGTGACATCCTGACACAAACCAGTGACATCCTGACACAAACCAGTGACATCCTGACACAAACCAGCTTTACCCTTTACTCCATAATATACGTTTTATCAAACAGTGTAGATTCACATCAGCCAACACACTGACAAGAAATATCCCAATTATTCAAAATGTGAACAGTGTAAGTCCTGATCAGATGGCAGGTGCATGCCAGCTGATATTGATTTACAGGGGTCACACATGCGATAAAACCCGTTAATAAGTAACCCGAGTAAAGGGTTAAAGGGTTAAAACAGTGTCAGTATCACTGGGTTCTTACCTTCTGCTGGTGCTGGATACAGCATGCTGAAAACACAAAATCACACACTGAATGAAACAATATTGTCCAGCTTTTTCAACTGCATACTCAGAGAATATGACATATCCATGACAGGTTAAACATTTATATTTTAAAATCATCAATACAGTATTACAACAGAGAAATTCTGTGAATAAGTTTATATCTAGGGTACCTACTTATCCCCAAACTACTGCTCTGCTACTTACAGCTGTAAGCATTGTATTTTCCAGTAAAATCTTGCTTAGTTCTCGCGTTCAACTGTTCTTGGTTACAAAAGTTGCATATCCTAGGTCTGTCTTACACACCCTTGCAGACCACATAAATTGTACCCAACTATGATGACACTAAACTAAATTTCAATTTTTCATTCTCTAATATCTTCAATCTATGTTATTTCCCACTTCAAATTACCACTGTCTAGATTTCTATCCAAATAAAATATTGTAAAATGTCTTGTTATGACATCAAACATCCAGCTTACAGATATAAAAGCCAGTACTTACTTGAAAATATTGAAGTTTGTTGCTGTCCTGAAATGTATCCAAAAGAGACATATCAGTTATTTGACATATACATGCATTATCATTGTCTGTAGCTGTTAGGTTAGACCCTTATTATTTGTGCAGCAAAAGTGGATGTTGATTTTGTGGTGGAACAATTAACAACATTTCATCCCCACAAGCCTCTCAATGTGTTCGGTTTCCCCCCAACAACGTGTCATAACCCTCTATAATTTGTTCAATCCAAAATCAATCATATTACTCAATTATGTAGAGGTCTTCATCATGAAAACTATGTCACTGAGTGTCCATGAAAATAAATCATTTTACAGTTCATCTTCCAATCAACATAAATTTCTTTTATCATTTTGCTTCCATCACTGAGATGCTCTCAAGTTTTGCAAAGCAATACAAAATTCTTAGAATAATCTAGTTTCAAACAAGTAAAGGAAACAATTTTCCTATAAGACTGTAAGAAGATTACCCCTTTACTCCATGTATTTTAAAACATGTGCAAAAGGTGCTGTCTGATATGGGACATTCCTGCCCTCTAATCTGGATCTACACTGGTTTTATCTTGGTCAGAAAAAACCTGAATCCAAATGTGAACAGTGCAGATCCTGATCAGATGGCATTGATTTGCTGGCTGACCTGGGTTTACACTGTTTGCACATGCAACAAAGGTGTATCTATTGAGTAAAGGGTTAAGTGTCCTCTCTAATTATAAGCTTACATATGGAAATCTATTTAACTTAATCATTTTGTCTAAGACAGTAAACTATAAGTACTCTGAATTAAAATGCAAATGTCAGGTTAAAAATCAAGTTTTAGCCCATCATTTTTTTATGTGCTGTGAGGACATAAGTTTCGAGTTATTGCAGGATCAACATTCTAAGTAAATTTTAAGTCCAGAAAATCCATTGGTGTACTTCTAGTGTCATCAATATTACAGTAAATTCCACTTAATTGAATAGCGGTTATTTGAATATTTGGCTTAATATAGTAGAATATTAAAACACAAAACCATTTCTATCTATTTCTATGCTAAAAAATCTCTTTATTTGAATAGGTCACCGCATGCATTTCGTTTATTAAGATAGCACTTTCCCACCTTACAACCAACGCCTTATGACGCTAATCCTACTTGAAATTCACACGTTTCTGCCGCAAGGCAATGTTCATTATCCGGTAAACTAGATAAATTTATTGTCATTATTTATCACATATTTAAAATATTGACTTCCGTTCACTGGCATGTGTGTTTACCGTGTACATTCCTAGCAGTGACGTCACATAACAGGCTTCCCCGCATTGAGAATTTTCATTTGTTTTTGTTTATTAGATGACTACGTTTTATGGAATACAGGAAATTCTCGAATAAAAATTATTTTATTCGTAAAAAGAAAGAAAGAAACATAAAACTGAAAAATACTTGCTCGGTATGTCGGTGAGCAGGTAATATCGTTTTGACATTTCCTGCTCAATGTCTATTATGGTTAGCGGCTTGCATTAATTTTCGCTAATTTGCGGTTTGTCTAGTGAACAAAATTCTGCCACTACAGTATCGGCTTGGTGTTTTTCGCACCTATTTTTTGGCTATTGTTCGTCTCAAAGTGGTTTCACGTCAAATCAGAAGCAACAGAATTGTAAAAAAAACTTTCATTTATTTTCATACGTCAGTGGATAGACAGATGTGTTCAATTCAATAAGAAGTACATTTACCATGTCATCACGCTTGACCACCAGTTGAATGTCAGCAACTCATAAAACATTGTCATCAATGGCTGAAACACATTCATATTCATTACATATATTTTTACACAAAATGCAAGTTACATGGTATGCAAACATAACTGATAGTAATGGAACTACACCAACAATGTCAACATATAACCCATGTTCATTAGCTAATTAAGATTCTAATCGGAAAATGTCTTTAATTATTAAGGCCTCCTCAGGTAAAGTAAAAAAACAATAACAACATTTTCACATTATAATGGATATAAATGTTTGTTATAAATGTATAAACCGATAAAAACAAAATTGATTTTTACAGTCATAATAACTCTTCCAATGCTAGTCACCATATGTCATATATAAAATCAGTGTAGACCCTAATAAGCCTGCCAATTTTCACTGATTATCATTCACTGGTCTAATCATTTCTACAGAACAACTCTATTAAACATAATACAGGCTCCTGTCCTTTTCACAAACTGAGCAGGTAAGGATTAATAACAGTACAGGCTAAAAATACAAGACAACTTACAATATTGATGTTGCCTGCACTGGCTGCACCGTCCTGAGCAATCAAACATGTAGCCGAATAGTCAAACTCCTCTAGCCTGTAATACAACATGCTATTCCTTAACCCTATTGTAATTAAATAATAATGGTTTAACTGTTGTATGTTTTAACCCTTTCCTGTATAGATACACCTTTATTGCTAGGGCAAACAGTTTAGATCCAGATCAGCCGGCACATCAGTGCTGTCTGATCAGGATCTAAACTTTTCGCCTTTTGATTCATTAGGTTATTTCTGACCAAAATGCGACCAGTGCAGATCCTGATAAGACGGCATGGATGTGCCGGCTGATCTGGATCTACACTGGTTGCACATGGGTAAAAATGCGTATATATCAAGGAAATGGTTAAAGAAGTAGATCTATTTGATGCTCTTTCCACCATCATGTATTGTCTATTCATCGGATACCCAAGTCTGATTCTATAATGTTACTTACCATTCATCAAGAATGGGGAAAATTTGGTAGTTGTTTCATCCTTTCATTGAATAGAATGGACAAGATTTGTCCAATCAGATTAAAGGTTACAAAATCAGGACCTGTGATTATAAAACTTTTTTCACGCTCAACTCAATTCTATGCTCAAACTTAATATGTCTAGAACATTAACAATCTTCAAGAATTAGAAATAGTATTCTGTTATACAGATGTTAGTAAGATCAATTATCTCATATTTTCATTTAAAAATGTTTTATTTTAGATGATGAAAACAAATGAAGCCATCAAAGTTTCATGCTCAAATAATCAAGGGGCCTGTACTCTCCAATTGGAGGACGACAACTTGGTAACTTGGATATACTTCCTGCTTTTTAAATTTTGCCTTTGGCGTTGTCTGTGATATGCAGCATATATATTCTAAGATCCCCTCTCAAATTCTATTCTGTTTAGTTTCGCCCATTGTTTTCTCGTTTAGGGCAAACCCATTCTTTTATCTGGGGACCATACGCCGCTGAACACAGAATGGTATTAATCTGAAAATACCGCATTGAAGGTACCATGTTCACCACCATATGCATACCATCATTTGGGATGGATCAAAATTGTACTGTTTATTGGTGTAAATATTGAGTTGTGCTCAACCCGGGGCTAGGCGGCATGCGCAGTAATAAGCATTTCCATTACTGCCCATGAACAGCCTCAATCAAACCGAGCCTGCAATATTTTCATATTTGTCGTGGTCGAGGGTCTTCAAGTTCCCTTTTCATATATTTGAACAAGGCAACCATACATCACAAGTGTAAATTATGCTTGGCTGTAATCTGTTAAAAACTACAAATGTGTCCATAGGACACGGATGCCCCCGCTATGCATCCTTTTCAGATACTAAAGTGCAATGATGGGAATAATAGTATTTCAAAGACAGTGATGTTCGAGTAATTATAAGAATATGCATAAACTTGATGATCAAGTTACGGAAATGTCTGTGAAGAAGTTGGTGGTAATGCAATGCAATGTCATAGTGAACATTTTGTGCCAAGTTATTTTGAAATCCCTTCATTCATAAAGAAGTTATAGCCCGAACAAGTAAATTCAAGTTTTAGTAACTGTGACCTTGACCTTGGACTTACAGGCATGGGTAATGTACGCAACACACCGCCTTGTCATGGTGAACATTTGTGCCAAGTTATTTTGAAAACCCTCCATTCAAAACAAAGTTATAGCCCGGACAAGAAAATTCTATTTTTAGTAACAGTGACCTTGACCTTGGACCTACAGGCATGGACATGGTACACGACTCACCACCTTGTCATGGTGAACATTTGTGTCAAGTTATTTTGAAATTACTCTATTCCTAACGTAGTTACAACCCTGACAAGAAAATTCTATTTTAGTAACAGTGACCTTGATCTTGGACCTACAGGCATGGGCATGGTACGGGACACACCATCTTGTCATGATGAACATTTGTGTCAAGTTATTTTGAAATCAATCTATTCCTAACAAAGTTACAACCCGGACAAGAGAATTCTATTTTTAGTAACAGTGACCTTGACCTACAGGCATGGGCATGGTACGCGATACACTGCCCTATCATGGTGAACATTTGTGTCAAGTTATTTTGAAATCCCTCCATTTATAATGAAGTTACAGCCCAGACAAGAAAATTCTATTTTTAGTAACAGTGACCTTGACCTTGGACCTTCAGGCTTGGGTATTGTGCGGACACACTGCCTTGTCATAGTGAACATTTGTGCAAAGTTATTTTGAAATCCCTCCATTCATAACAAAGTCACAGCCCGGACAAGAAAATTCTATTTTTAGTAACAGTGACCTTGACCTTTGACCTACAGGCATGGGCATGGTACGCGACACATCGCCCTGTCATAGTGAACATTTGTGTCAAGTTATTTTGAAATCCCTCCATTCATAACAAAGTAACAGCCCGGACAAGAAAATTCTATTTTTAGTAACAGTGACCTTGACCATCGACCGAAAGGCTTGGGCATGTACGTGACATACCGTCTTGATATGGTGAACAATTATACCAAGTAATTTAAAAATCCAATAAGAAATAACAAAGTTACAGAGCGGACAAGATTTTGCAAGAAAATTCTATTTTTAGTAACAGTGACCTTGACCTTGGACCTACAGGCATGGGTATTGTCATGACACACCGCCTTGTTATGGTGAACATTTGTGCCAAGTTATTTTGAAATCCCTCCATTCCAAACGAAGTTAAGGGCAAACTGTATATTTTTCTTAACACAAAATGTAAGTGAAAAAGGGATATTATTTGAAAAATATTGGAAGCAGGGTTATGGGTCTTGTTGGTTATGATGTAGATTTTGATGGTGAAAATATATTTCAAGTTTCAAGGCAGTATCTCAAGTAGTTTTAAAGTTATGGGCAAAATGCATATTTTGATTAACACATAATATAAGAAACAAGATATATTCCTATTAAAACTAATGTAAATGGAAGTATCAAAGGGCCATAACTTCTGAACGGAACATGTAAGAGCAAAACCCCACCTTTATGGACAACAACATATCAGGCCAAGCATTGTGGTAAAGTTTCATCAAATTCCCAGCAGAGGTGTAGGAGGAGTTGCGTTCACAAGATATATTCCTATTAAAACTAATGTAAATTGAATTATCAAAGGGCCATAACTTCGGAAAGGAACATGCAAAACCCCACCTTTATGCACAACAACATATCAGGCCAAGCATTGTGGTAAAGTTTCATTAAATTCCCACCAGTAGTGTAGGAGGAGTTGCGTTCACAAGATATGCTCCTATTAAAACTAATGTAAATGGAAGTATCAAAGGGCCATAACTTCTGAACGGAACATGTAAGAGCGAAACCCCACATTTATGCACAACAACATATCAGGCCAAGCATTGTGGTCAAGTTTCATTAAATTCACACCAGTAGTGTAGGAGGAGTTGCGTTCACGAGAATATCGGACGGACGGACGGACGAACAAACGGACGGAGAGGAGCAATTCTTAATGCCCGTCGCCATTTTATGGCGGGGGCATCAAAAATGTAAAGTTATTACTGGTCCATTTTAAATGATATAGACGTTATTTAAGGGATCGACAAAACAGACATTTCCTTGTAAGAAATTGATGAAATGTAAATCGATTTGTTCACAGGTGATAGAGAAAGATGTAACAGAATCTGCTGTGGGTACCCCGACAATGTGTAGATTCCAAAAAAAAAACACATTCCTAAAAGAAAATGAAATGCTAAAATCATGGAGAAAAAATCTGGAAAGAAGGAAGGATCTACAAGGGTCTTACCGGTTGTTGGTAAATCCTTTAAATCTGTGATATTTTGTTAAAATTACTATTTGTTGCATGAGTGTTAATTTATAACTGACAATTTGCTGAGAGTGTGTGTTATTCATCTAACATTGGAATACGTATTGTGCAGTGGAAGGATATAATAGAATGGGTATTTCTAAATGATACTCAGTGATTTATTCCAAGAACAATCACAGCTTGTTATATTGTTTCAATTCTAATAAGAGCTTACTATATCAAAAATACCTCACTATTTCACTCAGTAAGTACACACAGTTCATGACTTTACAAACGAGAAATGATATCACACAAGGAATACCAGCAGGCAGTGATTTATCGAGTATTTATTTATTGCCGAGTCATTGAGTGGTCTAATTACAAAACTTGCCATTCTTGTTAGGATTCTGTCTTACCTTTTAAACATGGAGAGATTATACAAGAGAAACATGACTTCAGGATCTATCTTGCCAAAGAACTGTCCTACCTGTAACATGAAGCAGAAACTTTAATGTTTAAGATAGATTCTTCACGCAGGACCAAAATTCTCAATATGCAAAAATACTGTGTTTGTATTTTCAATTTAAAATTAAACAACCAGCACAGTTAAGAAGCCAATATGTAAAAGTCAATGAAATTATAGTAGTCGAAACTTGATATCTCAGTATTTTTGGGTAGAGGCTACCAAAAATAACATCAACATAAGTTTGAGATATGAGAATTGTTTGTTATCAGCTAAGATATATCATTCCATATATGTATATCACTGTATACTGTATAAGGATACTTTTTAATTTTGTGCAAAAAATAAACCATTTCAAGAGTATACTTTTTATTTTTGTATACAATATCATTTTTTGCAATTTATTTTAGATAATACTGTTTTAGTGAAAAAAAATGTAATTTAATATATCCTGGCCATTTCCAGGGTTTCCCGCAGGCCATTTTCGCTAGTGGCATGCGACAAGCCATAATTTCAGGACCCAATTTGCGACATGCCATAACTTGTCCGACATGCCTTATCTCCCGCAGTGACTTGTGTAACTCTTGATTGCATTATCAGTATGAAAACTCTATTCTTAATATACAAGAGACAGCTGATCGCACCGATAATTGACAGCGTCATCAGCTTTGCGAGTTAACCAATCAGTAACAAGAACTGATAAATAACGCATGTCGGCTCCGCCCACATGTTGGCGACAGTTGATTATGACCGCATGTGATATAAATCGTAGCCGAATCACTATTCATCCGCGTTGTCAGTAATCAGAACAAAACTTTATAAAAATGACTTACTTTTGCCATCTGACCATTTGGAGCAAAGAAGAAAGGATCTAAAGCATCCCCTTTTTGATAATATCCACGGAAAATATATCTTTCTGACATCTTGATTATTCCGTAACATAGCGTCTAATGAAATTCAACAACAGCAACAAATCGAAAACAAAATAACCTAGACGCTAACATCGATTTCAGAACATCGCCGGTTTGATCTTATAACGTCCCCACAACAAAAGAGAAGCACTTGAAACACATTTTCAATCCAAAATACGCTGTAACATCCAGCAAACATTCAATATTGTCATATGCCCCAGTGAAAGTTTACACAAATGACATCATACAGTAGATCGACTTCAGAAGCCGTTTACGGTTATAATTTTTCTTTCTAGACATAGCTCAGTTAAAATGATCAATTTTATTACATATTATGCAAACGGGACAATGATACGATCATTTTTTTTGTTAGGCTTATGTATCAGAGAAAGCATGGCGCATCAAGTTTGTGTAAATTAAACAATTTTTTTTTAATGAAAAAAAGCGCGAGTTATTATTCGCGTTCCTATTGTTCTTTAATTGAGAAGGCATGGCGCATCATTTCTTTTTCGCACAGGTAGGTATAATTAGTAAATTATATGAGTTTTAATTGCAATAAAAAAAGCGAAAGTTGTTATTCGCGGTCCGTTTTTCTGTATTAGAGAAGAAACGGCGCTTAGGGAAAAAGAGCGCCTATTGTGCAAGTTTTGCCGATCTTGAAGAAAGGGAGGTAATAAAAGTGCAACTGCGTAGTTTCCACCATCTAAAGATGTTTTATTGAACAAAATTCTTTTAGTTTTCCTGAAACATCTTTATATAATTACAAATAAGCACATTATATTGTAATTTCCATTTATTTTAGTTTTTGTGTTCATAAATATTTCTAATTGATATTAGATCTAATTATAAATGATCGGATCCGAGGAATTTCAGCCGTTGTAATATAATTAGGATTTGTGTTTCAATTTTAAAAAGCATAAGATTTTTTGGTGTAAGAATTTAATTTATGATTTTTGAATCCTAGTTATAAATCTGTTAACCTACAGCAGCCACAGAACAGTGTGTGTGAAGACATATTTATTATTAACATGTATGTCATTTAAAAGGCTTTAAATGAATAAAGCCACTTAAGAATGAAAACATTTTTTTTTTCATTTATTTATTCAAATGAGAAGCAAAATTGATATATACACAAGACTGAAAATTAAACAGCGCGTTGCAGTGCGCGACAAAATGGATAAAATCAGTCTATGTTGCAACAACCCTTCCTGAAATCCTGGGGGAAACCCTGATTTCACTCACATGAAATTTTTGACATTAATACTTTTATGTGAGTGGCAGTTTCTGCCATGTTTCAACAAATACGAATATACATGTAGTAAAATATAAATTCTTGATACATGTACTGACAAGAAAAGTTACAGTGCTCTTTATAAAAATTTAAATTAGCAACAGACTTAAAACAAAGGCCTGAAATAATATTAAAAGTTTGAATAAGCATTTAAGGTTTATCAGTTGTTGAACAGTAATGGGGTAATTGGAGTGCGGCACTGCACAAACACTACTTTTCATCAAACTTTAACTTTTTGAAGTCCTTGTCAAAGTGCCAAACAATTCGTTTACAAACAAATTATCCAAACTTACACTTTCATTGTGTTTTTCTTGGTTTGTAGCAATGAGGAAAGCACCGTCGTCAAGCAGGTGGCAGGCTACAGTTTCCTGGTTGCTACAATCAATGCTCCCCAGATTCTTAGACATGTTTATCATTCTTTCCTTCAGATGCTGGTGAGAAAACACGGAACCAAGCACTGCAAAACAATGTTCCTGCTTATTAAGTGTACGACATCTTGAATATTTCAAATAACGGGAAAAAATCAGATGAGAAATGCATACAAGACCACGGGTTTAATATATTCTAAGTTCTAAGTTCCAAGGATATGTTTTTGTCAAAAAAACAACACCAGTAAATCAAGATCAGCCAGCACACCTGTAAAGTCTTCTAGACTACCTGACATTCAAAATGCCAATATGTTCAAACTGCCAAACATTCTCATCATCATGGGTCATACATGTATGCACTACAATTCCACAGAGAAGCTTGCTGTTATTGGAAATGCTGAAGAACATGGGAACTGGCTAGTTCCGGGGTTTTGAGGAAACAGATGTGCGCATGGTGTAAACAAGCAAACACTGTATAAACTGCCCTTTTCTGGGGCCAATAAAATTATTGTAGCAAAAAATACCTCTGTAATTTTCAGTCAATAAACTCTGACTAGAACATGCTGATTCATTCTGTTTGCATAGTATTTCTATCTGAATGATCTTATAAAATTATGGTGTTACAAAAAGGCAACCAATAAGAAAAAAAGACCGTGATTGAAAAGTTATGTTATGTCTTTATTTCAGTTGTTTTCAACAACTTTTTGGGGTGTGGCTAATACATTCATGCATCCTTAAATTGACAAAATGACAATTGTTACTGTGAATTCATGATTAGATATTGGGTACTTATTTTGTGGATTTCACAATAAGATTGATCCACAAAGGAAAAAACATCAAATATAGTTGTAAATAAAAGTGATTGCAGAAGATTAAAAACTTCAAAATAAAAAACCCATTTAAATCCAGTTTAATGAGAAAAATCACAAAATGACATGCCCATGGAAACAAATGCATTTACAGAATTAACAAAATGTTGCATCAATTACTAATATCTTTCAGACATGGGGCGAATTATTTTTAAAAGTAATGCATTAAATAAGCATTATTTGTCAAATTTGTGCATTAAATTAAATTAGCATTACTACATTTTGAGAAGTAATGCATTAAATTAGCATTATATCAAAAAGTAATGCATTAAATTAATCATTATTTTATTCACAAGTGAACTGACAATAAAAGTTAACAATCAGTATAATATTATGTACAAAAGGGATCATATTCAAAAACAACTGTTGAACCCAAAGTTTAATATACACAGTATTAATCTGAATGTGTGAAGACCTAAAGTGACACCTCAAGAACTTACAACAAAACTTTTCTCAGTACACATAGTGCATCTTTAGCTTTTTAACACACTTTTGTTATCTTGCTATCTTTGATTTATTGCTGTTTTTCACACATTTAGATTGTAGTATTGACAAAGGACTACACTGTCAACTTATTAAACTATTATATCACCTGCAGCTGCATTACATGCGGATTTCCTGAAATCTGTAATAACCTCAAATAACTTTACAAAGACACTGAATCAGTAAGTAAAATTATAAATAAATATTACTTCATGTGAGTGTATGTAAGAGTTTTGTACAAGTCTCAAAGTTGATTTCGATGCTATCTTATTTCAGAACAACATTTTTGGGTATTTTGCACTGAACTTCAAATGTCTACCAGTAACATTTTCAGGAATATTTAAGTGTTTGACAATTGGTGGGAAATACCTTGTCCAAATGAATGTGTACAGTGAAGAAATGTGCTGTATTTTTTGACAAAGCTTTATAGATTTCTGGCTATTCATTTGTTTTAAATTGAGCATTTTCTAAGACAACTCAGCTTAAGAACTTGTGGCTTCATCATAGAAAAATGTTCAAACTTTACAACATCCTGATGAAAAGGCTTGACTCTTATAGTCTGCACCTTGTTTTACTAATAGTGAACATACATCAAACTACTAATAACTGTTATAATCATATTTTCTCTTGCTATAATAAGATAATACGTAATAGACTAATAACATATTAAATATTTAGAGAATCTTTGCATTAAAAAGTAACTTTTAATATATATATATGTAAATGAATCAACAAAAACTAATAGTTACACAAAATCCAATTAATGCTCAATAATGCTAACCATTACAGCATTTTGGCATAGGTAATGCATTAAATTAGCATTAAAATAATGCTAAATCTGTTGCATTAATCATTACCTTTCATTACTGACAAAAAGTAATGCATTATTAATGCATTAGCATTAAAATTTAATTCGCCCCATGTCTGATATCTTTAGTGTGAAACTTACCAGCAGCTTTGTATTTGATATTTTGACCTGCCATGCTTGGGTCAAGGTCACTGTTGTCAATGACAACAGATCGGATCACCGTCACGTCAGCTACTGTATCATTATACTCCTGATCGTCAGGTCTCAGCGGCACCACATCTGAAACATCAAATTGTCAAATAGTACAAACATTCAATGACCCTAACCCTAACCCAAAGAAGTAAAATCTATGCTAATGGACAAAAGTATTTCCAGTCTACAATTTGCATCACATTACTCTTCTGGCAGAACTGGCTCAAATTCCAGAATTATTTTTTCATTGAATGCATATAAATGTCCTCCTTCCATCGATACCAATTTTATGATTGTGCAATAAAAACTTCTCGCTTTTAAAAGATAATATGGAAACCCGTACCAGACAAGAATTTAGTCTGGCAGTATATTATCAGTAACAGTGACTTGGTCTTGGACCTAAGAGACTGGGTGTTATGTGTAATAAGTTGTCTTGATTTGATCCTCATAAATGCCTAATCATATTGAAATCCTAAAATCCATAATGAATTTATAGCCTGGACAAGAATCCTAACACATGAACAGTCATACACTGACAGACAGGTGCAGTTTTTAATGTCCCGCACCACAACACCCAAATATATAATGTGGGCATAAAAATAGGCATTACTATGACAAAAATAATGTCCAGAATTATGAAACTTGCTCCTGTGGTTGACCAGGTGAAGTATAAAAGCTGTAACATGAAATGCTACTGGTAACAAGTGGAATTAAGAAACAAATTTAATTAGAATGAATGAAGACCAGGACAACTTTAGATAACTGATGCAAAGGAAGCTATGAGACAAGGGTCATGATGGCACTGAATCGCTCACCTGAAGATATGATTCCAGCTATAGCAAATCCGGTTTGATAAGAAAATTATAAATAATCAAACCATTATAATTGCATATTTACAGAATAAACACAGAGAGCCTTAAAATGAATTTTCCAGTAACATATTTCTTAAATCTGGGTATCGGTTATTGATAGGAAGTTTTCCCCACCTTGGGGCCATGTTTTATTATAAAATGTCATGGCTTCAAAAACTCTGGTAGATGATCTTTCAAATAATGTTCCAGTGAAATATTCTGAAATCTCGCCTTTGATTTTTGGTAAGTTTTTTGGACATACGGGGAAACCAACCCACCCTCACCCCTCCCACATGGGTGCTGTTGTTTTTATGATATGTCGTGGCTTGAACAAATTTGGTAGTGTTTAAAAAAAATTTCCAGGGAAATATTTTTGAAAACTGGCTGGTGGTTTGGGGGATTTTTTTTTTAATTTTGCTTATAAGCATGGTCACTGGAAAACACTTGATCCCAGGGTCATGATTCAAACTACTTTATAAGAAGTCAATGCCAAAATCAGGCAGAACCTGGATAAAATTTATCCAGCAGTTCCAGAAGAGACGCTGTTTAAAGCAAACTGTTGACAGACAATGTCGACAGACACCAGGCTGGTCACAACAGCCCACCAGGAGCCTTTGGCTCAGGTGAGTGAAAAGATTGACATACAAATCGAATGAGACATAAAGAAATTAAGCCATTAATTGGTGATATTACCTGGATTCTTGTAGGGGGCACTAAAGAGAAGATGAGGAGCGTCTATCGCTCTCTTGAAGTAATTGGCCTTCCATGTATCACGCATATCCATAAATGTACTAACAAGGTCCTCCCTGTAACACAGAATAACCATTAAGTGAATACACTGCATAATACATAGACCTTCTTCTAATCAAGTATTCAGAAATTTATCTATTATGAATATTGCTACAAAAGTTCATGTGAGCCTTTGTTGAAACATAAATGATCCAACTTTAAATACATAGTACTAGTAAATGTAAAACAATAAATGTACAAATATTTTTTTTAATTCATTTAGAAAATGTATATTTTGGAAATAATCAGTTAAAGTAAATTCAAGGAAATTTATCAGCAACTGGTTATGGATTACCAAGGTTTCTGAAATGATCATAATGGTAAACAAATATTGGTTTGTAAACAAAGTTGTGATTTATTAGGTTTTATGCTATAACAGTTTAAAATGTCCATTATATCTGTTATGGTATCAATCTAGTCACTGTTTTGAAAGATTTGTCAGTGGCCTGTATAGATGGAACTTAATCAGGAGTCAATAGTAAAGAGGAAAACAGTAAGTTCTTTATTTCTTGACTCCATGAATAATGGCATTAATCCCCCCCTGCATATCCTTGCACCCTGATACACAGTGATAGCCCAAGGGATATAAGTCAATGGTGGAAATTTGCAGATTCAGTGAAAATTGAGAAAGTTACAAGCAAGTAGCATGGAACATGATGGTTGTGAATTGCTCAGTTGACATCGACACAGCTAGGACCAGACTGAATCTTATCTGTGCAGAAGATGGTAAAAATAAATCTGGATCTTAAGCATCTAATTGGCTGAAATAGCCACTGGTTGCCACTTCAGCCAATCAGATTCTTGAGATTTGAGACTTGCCTCTAATCCCAGCTTTATGATTATGGGCCCAGTTTATTTACACACAATTTCAATATGCAGCAATTTTTTGTCCTCAAACTCAAGTGGAATACGTCAATATCTAAATATAGAATGAAACAGATAAAATGGACTCATTGAAAGAGGCTGATCACAGCAATAGAAACGGTGCAGACTAAGTTGGATCAATTCTGTTCATTGACAGTCAAAAATCTTCAAGATCTTGAAAGAGATATTTATTAACCTTACAATGTAAAATAGTTACATCCTAGTTAAAAATGAGTATCTTGTCTACAAGTATTGAATGTTAGCTAAGACAGTTTTAAACTGATTGTGAAAAAGGTTTCTTCAGACAAAGAAGTTATCGATTGTCAGATGACAGTAGCACACTTGTGTTCTTGACTTACATAGAACAGGGTCCAAGATTATAAAACTAAACTTGGAGAACTGTCTCAAATCTCAAGCACCTGATTGGCTTAGATGCCATTTCAGCAATCAGAAGCTTGAGATTATAGACTGGTCTGCAGGTTTAGTTTAATGATCTTAGGCACAGGTAAAACAAACTAACTGAACAAAGTTGTGTCCTTGACTTTTGACTCAAGACAGCTAAAACAAACTAACTGAACACATGGTGTGTCCTTGACTTTACTCAGGCAAGCTAAAACATTCTAACTGAACAATCTATCAAACAAATTTCAAAAAAAGTAAGAGTGCTTTCAAACCAAAGAAAATGTATACTGTGTTGAACATTCTTGTCTTTGATATACATAATAATCATGCATAACTAACAACTTCAAGAAATACACATGATTCAGACAAACAAGTGTTACATGTGTATCTTTCAGATGCTTCCAGCTTAACTCCAGCACATGCTGGTTTAGTAACATCACAGTGAAATTATGTTCAAAATTCCTGTCTTTTTCTCATATTTCAATATGTAGAGTTTCACATTCAAGAATTTAATGGTACATTGAATGGCTTTTTTCTTAAAAAAAAAATGTTTTGAATAAACCCTTTACTTCATGGAATAAGGCTATTATCCCATGAGTGAACAGTGTAGATCAAGATAAGCTGGCACATACATGCCATCTAATCAGGATGTACAGAGTTCAATGTTAGATTTATAAGTTTATTTCTGACCAAGAAGCAACCAGTGTAGAACAAGATCAGAAGGCATGGATGTGCCAAATGATCTGGATCTAGACTTGTCCCCAAATCCATATATAGATGAAGTAAAGGGTTAAAATAATTCCAAAATACAATAACTATCAACACTGTGGATGCTACTAACCTGCTTTTAACTGAACATGTATCATTAAATAATTATCATACAAAGTTTAAAGGAACATAATTCATACATCAAAGGAGAACACAGTATTAAAAATAGATGTACATTTAAGACAATTTTCACATAGAACACAAAACTGAATGAATATTTCAAATCAGACAGAAAGTCAAAAGCATTTTAAGTTTTGAAACTAATGAAGGCCATCATGTTTCAAGTTTATCATGTTATGAACACTAAAGTTTATAATGTTATAAACACCACAATAATTTATAGAAATTTTTTACAATGAGTGCAGGTAATATCTAATATTTTAACTGGTATCTACGTAACTTAGTGATACAAATGATAGATCAAAGTTTGGTTTTAATATGTTATATTCAGGTTTGAAAATATAATAAAGACAAAATGGCAGCCAATTTAAATATTATAATAAATTACAAATATTAACAAAATTAATGTCACTTTCGAGCTTGTTTTTCTGAGCAATTTCGATTTTCAATATTCTTTCAGATTCAAAGAGGATTTGACAAGCTCTTTTTCATATCAAGTACTCTGCAGTAAACCTTTGTTCTCCTTTAATATATGATAACTTTGAAAAAATTAGTAAATGCAAAGTTTTCTTTACCATTTTTAGAGTGTTTTAATGTATCTTGTCAAAACTATAAAGATGCATGTTTACGGTTTATTGTAAAAAATCATTTTAAGTAAAGTTATGTGAATTAATAGTTGTGTGAATTTCTATCAGAAAACCAAATCAAATGTACAGAAATCTACAAAAGACACAGCCTGGTAACTTAAAGACAAATGGCACATTTAATATTGCAGCTAGAGTTTACCGATGTGTAACATTGACACAGGTAATATGACATTTTCTAGCTTGGTATCCAGTTCCAGGACATTTCCCCCTCGTGGCAAGTTGCTTGTAAGTGCAGCTTGCAACAGAAATCATAGATCAATATATGACAAGCATTATGAAACATGGGCTACTACTCTTACCTCTTTACTGATAGAATGTCATTAGAAACAGAAATTAGAAACAATAGCTTCCAATATATCAATACTACAACATTTTGGCACTGTTCAAATTGTTTATGAAATATGAAAAGCACTAACATACAACATTTTGTAATGACATTATACACTAAAAAGAACTGTTGAAGGTCATGTTTCAAGGTGAAGTTCATGTTTCAAGGTGAAGGCCATGTTTCAAGGTAATGGCCATGTTTCAAGGTGAAGGCCATGCTTCAAGGCCAAGGCTATGTTTCAAGGTGAAGGTCAAGTTTCAAGGTGAAGACCATGTTTCAAGTTGACAATGCTCTCACTAGAGGGAGACTTGAAAGATGTGGTCTCCCAAAAGTGACCAGACTTCTCTATAGACTATATATGGAAAGAATGGTATTGACTGCAAACTTCTTCAAAAATTATGACAAAACTTCTCCCTGATTTGCAGGTCTAGTGAGAGCCCTGGCTGAAGGCCATGTTTTGAGGGGAAGGCCATGTTTCAAGGTGCTCATCACCTTAAGACAGCTCCCCACAAAAAATCTCCATTTCATACAGAATGCTCAAGAGAAAGACTTATTGCATAGCAGAACCATTATGAATATTAAAAAAAATTCTCCACAACCATAAAAATGAGACAAGAAATAACAACTTAATAAAGTGGGTGAATGGATATATAATGTTATGCAAGAAAAAGCATCCATCACTTAGTTTTGGTTCCTATGAAAAAATTTATCTCAGAAAACTGTTTTTAAGTAGTAACTTTGAAGACTCATTACAGCTCAAAAAATTACCTCGAGCTGGATTTGTCATGTGAGAGTTACTTAGACTGTAATTTGACAAGCTTTATATCAGGTGAAAAATGTTATTATTTGAGGTAATGCAATAATCATGCTGTATTAATATGTGATTACAATGCAATATGTAATATATATGTAGATTTATGTTTAACATAATACTTGGCACAGAAGTTTGTTAAATTGCATTTCATATGACACACTGTATAATCCTATTAAATGCCACACCCATAAATCGCCCTGCCATGTTTTTTTTTATGGAAAATATCTGTTGATCCATATTTATTATCCAATATCCTTCATAATCTAAGATTAAAATTAAAAAAATTAATATTAATAATAAGAAGCCCCCATTCAGAAAATGTAACATACCAGGGGCATTTAAAAGGAATTTTACAGTATGCAATTATAAAGCAGTATAAATAACAAACATACGCAGAGTAATATTTAACTTTACACTTAACAACTTTTCTAAGTATACACATTCGTACTGGGGCATTACTGGCTTGATAATTTAGCTATTGCTCTAACACTTTCAATAAAAATGCAATAAATACTAACTGATTTATTAGAAAAATTGGTCGAATTTAACAGGCATATTGGACAACTAAAAGATAGGTGACTACATTTTATGCATTCAAACTGATTTGCTCAAAAAGTGGGTTGGACTATAAACAGTTATAAAACATTAAGATAAGAATGAAATGAATTTAATTTAACACAAATAGAAGAATAGCATATTTTTAGGTTCCAAATGTTCATTGATATGTACGCGTAATTCGTTTATTAAGTTGAGAATACGCTTTCTTAACTGATTTTGTGAATTTATATTCTGTGGGTGTCAGTATTCTAAATGATTTTGAGCAGTCAGTTGTCTATCATTTTGAATGAAGTTTTACTAATAAATCAGTTAGTATTCATTTCATGGTTTATTAAAAGTTTTAGGGCAATAGCCCAAAAATCAAGCCAGTAATGCCCCAGTACGAAGGTGTTTACTTAGCAAAGTTGTTAAGTGTATACTTGGCACTTCAAGAGTACAAGTATTGTTAGTAGATAGAAGTGTATAAAAGTCTCATGTAAGCAATGAAGACACAATATATTTGAATAAAGTCAGATATATTATCAGTACAATAGTCAGAAAGCTGGTTTTACCTTTTAGGAAATATTTTGGTCAATCCTCCAATAGTGGCAATAAATGCTCCAACCAGACTGAAATATGAAATTATCATCAAAATTCAGCCAGACCAGTGAATATCCTGATCAAATGAACTGTATCTACACTGTCTGCCCACATCTTAAAGGTGTAAATGTAGAGGAAATGGTTTATAAACACAAGTGAAGCCTCTTCACATTAAAGAAATCAATCAGTGGTGAAACCATCAACTCCCAATCTCAATATGCAATGTTAAAAGTGTTCACCCTTTACTCCAGAGATGGACCTTTATCAGGTGAATAGTGCAGATCAAGATCAGCAAGCATATCCATGCCATCTGATCAGGATCTCAACTGTTAGCTTTTCGTTTCATTAGTTTTTTTCTGACCAGTTAGCAAAATGTGTAGATCCAGATCAAAAAGCAGGGATGTGCTGGCCAATCTGGATCTACATCATATGCCCATGCAATAAAATTGATATATATGGAGTAAAGGATTAAAAGCTATTTAAAACAAAGAATACAATAGGTGCATATCTTCTATTGTCTCCTTGGCCTTCCGAGGAGTTGTAAGGCAATACAATAATTTACATAGACTAAAGTAGTATTCTGTATTCTCTACACAGCAGTGGTAAACATTCACTAACAATGTAAGTAAAAAAAATGCATATAACTAATATCAGAAATTTATCAGTTTATATTAAATCGTCTTTTTGTCATTTTAACAAGATAACGTTGCAGCAAATGTCACATATATCTTCATGAAAACAAAAGACTTGCTATTTCACAATACGTACCCGTCTGTGAGCTCAGAGTTTTGATTGTTGCCTAGCACCGACCAGAAGCCGTCTATTTCGGAGGTAACTGTTAGATCAAACAGCAGCTGACTGATCATGTCCTTGTTCCCTTTAATACAAACAGAGTAATCTACCATTTGGTTCTCGTACATATTATTTATTGTAACAGTAGAATGTAATTTCAGTCTTTATTTTTAGCATATATAAGACATCCGACAAGAAGAGAGAAAAGACTTAATGTGTCTTGATTGGTATTTCCTACATGCATGTCAACTGGCAAAATTGTATTCATACACATGTAGTGTTAGGACTCTCTATTTACACCTATATTGATTGGGATTCAATACTTTCAAATGTTGTACGGATTCTCTACTGATATGAGTACTGATCAGGGTTTTCTACTTAAATGTGTACTGGTCAAGATTCTCTACTTACATGAGTACTAGTTGGGAATCTCTACTTACATGTGTACTGGTCGAGATTCTCTACTTACATGTGTACTGGTCAGAGTTCTCTACTTAAATGTGTACTGGTCAAGATTCTCTACTTACATGTGATCTGGACAGGGTTCTCTACTTAAATGTGTACTGGACAGGGTTCTCTACTTAAATGTGTACTAATCGAGATTCTCTACTTACATGTGTACTGGACAGGGTTCTCTACTTAAATGTGTACTGATCAAGATTCTCTACTTACATGTGTACTGGTCAGGGTTCTCTACTTACATGTGTATTTATCAGGATTCTGTTTTTACTTGTGTACTGATAAGGATTCTCTACTTACATATGTACCAGCCAGGATTCTGTACTTGCAAATGAATCAGCCGAAATTCTCAATTATCATGTGTACTGGTTTGAATTCTCTATTTAAGTATGTACCTGTTTGGATTCTCTACTTACATATGCACTGGTCAGGATTCTCTACTTAAATGTGAACTGGTCAGAATTCTCTTTTTGATCTAAACAGTTGTGATTCTCTACAGAGATCCGTACTCATTACAATTCTCTACTAACATGTGTACTGGTTGGGATTCTCTACTTACATGTGTACTGGTTGGGATTCTCTACTTACATGTGTACTGGTTGGGATTCTCTACTTACATGTGTACTGGTTGGGATTCTCTACTTACATGTGTACTGGTTGGGATTTTCTACTTACAGGTGTGTTGGTTGGGATTCTCTACTTACAGGTGTACTGGTTGGGATTCTCTACTTACAGGTGTACTGGTTGGGATTCTCTACTTACATGTGTACTGGTTGGGATTCTCTACTTACAGGTGTACTGGTTGGGATTCTCTACTTACAGGTGTACTGGTTGGGATTCTCTACTTACAGGTGTGCTGGTTGGGATTCTCTACTTACATATGTACTGGTTGGGATTCTCTACTTACAGGTGTACTGGTTGGGATTCTCTACTTACATGTGTACTGGTTGGGATTCTCTACTTACAGGTGTACTGGTTGGGATTCTCTACTTACATGTGTACTGGTTGGGATTCTCTACTTACAGGTGTACTGGTTGGGATTCTCTACTTACATGTGTGCTGGTTGGGATTCTCTACTTACATGTGTACTGGTTGGGATTCTCTACTTACATGTGTACTGGTTGGGATTCTCTACTTACATGTGTACTGGTTGGGATTCTCTACTTACATGTGTACTGGTTGGGATTCTCTACTTACAAGTGTACTGGTTGGGATTCTCTACTTACATGTGTGCTGGTCCAGATTCTCTACTTACATGTGTACTGGTTGGGATTCTCTACTTACATGTGTGCTTGTCCGGATTCTCTACTTACATGTGTACTGGTTGGGATTCTCTACTTACATGTGTGCTGGTAAGGATTCTCTACTTACATGTGTACTGGTTGGGATTCTCTACTTACATGTGTACTGGTTGGGATTCTCTACTTACATGTGTACTGGTTGGGATTCTCTACTTACATATGTACTGGTTGGGATTCTCTACTTACATATGTACTGGTTGGGATTCTCTACTTACATGTGTACTGGTTGGGATTCTCTACTTACATGTGTGCTGGTTGGGATTCTCTACTTACATGTGTACTGGTTGGGATTATCTACTTACATGTGTGCTGGTTGGGATTCTCTACTTACATGTGTGCTGGTTGGGATTCTCTACTTACATATGTACTGGTTGGGATTCTCTACTTACATATGTACTGGTTGGGATTCTCTACTTACATGTGTACTGGTCGGGATTCTCTACTTACATGTGTACTGGTTGGGATTCTCTACTTACATGTGTGCTGGTTGGGATTCTCTACTTACATGTGTACTGGTTGGGATTATCTACTTATATATGTGCTGGTTGGGATTCTCTACTTACATGTGTACTGGTTGGGATTCTCTACTTACATGTGTACTGGTTGGGATTCTCTACTTACATGTGTGCTGGTTGGGATTCTCTACTTACATGTGTACTGGTTGGGATTCTCTAAAGCTTCCTGTAAATCGAGTATTGTACCAGTTTTGTTTTCTGACGGATAGCCCTCATAGAATGGCCTGTAAAACAAACAATAAATCTACATGCAATGTTATTGCAAAAATAAACAGGGAAGGGTGAAACAGTGTTGTGAACTTTGTAAGTTTAACTTTTAACACCACTTTTCTTCTCAAAAACAATACTTTTAATTGTTGCAACTGATAAAGTTCATATAAAGTATTTGCCAGTGATATGTTAGTCAAAAATTCATTTAGTTAGTCAAAACATGTTTAAATCAATAAACTGAAAATGAGATGCTTGATATAATCAAAATTACATGCTCTGAAATTTAAAATCATGTCACAGATAGTCAGGAATCAGTAATGCTGAGGTGGAATCTTTTGACAAAACCTTACTAGCCAGCACTGAAATGCTGTGGATCAAACATTAAGCAACACTAACTGGTCAACAATCTGTAATGCTGTATAGGAATTATTGGAGCTACACTTAACAGTCAACAATCAGGAATGCTGTGTAGGGCACAATTTCCAACTGCCAACGAGTTTAATGTGTAGGAATCTTAAAGCAACCCTTAACAGTTCGCATTCAGATATGCTATGTAAAATGTGCCTCTAGCTGGAAGTGAACCCGCACCGTCACGGTGACAGCGCCTAGCCTTGAGATCGGATAGCCCTGATATACGTAACAATCACTGCATGACATCAGTAACAGGTTATTTTACAGATAATAGTACCGACTATATGTACGGGGAGACTTATTTTTAGTGGTTGCAACTTTTTTTCTTTGGTAAAAAATCATTGAGAAACACTTACCAGTCAGCCTTTAGTAATGCTGTGAAGGAATAAGTAAGCAACACTGACCAGTCAGCAATTATTAATGCTGTTTGAACACAAGTAGCTACACTTACCAGTTGACAAGTAGTAATGCTTTTTAGGACACATGTAGCTTATCATTCGGCAATTATTAATGCTTAGTTAAAAATATCTAGCTACACAGCAACACAGGTAGCTACAGTAGAGCTCTGCTATATCGCGATCCGCTATATCGCGAAATCCAATATAACGCAGTCGACCCTTGGACCCCGTTTTTTTTCATAAAAGATAGTAAAATTCTATCAATGGCCATTTTTTTGTATATTTGGAAAGGGAAAAAAAGGGAAGTAACAACGTTAATACTGCGTTAATCGATAAAGACAATGACGCTCGTTCATTAACGTACCGAGAATCGTTGAAACAATTGTAAAATGTTTCTTTATGAACTGTTGATTGTTTCCTACGTTTATTAAAATATCAAACTCTCATAAAATTGTTAAGTAATAAATTGTTGTACAAACACTGGGGCACCTAATCAAGTACGCGAAATGGTTACTGAATGGTTGTTTTTCGCACCTGCAGATAGCATGACAAAGGTGTTTGATGTTGTTAATTGGCTTCTAATTTGAGAAGCTCACGCCTACATTATGTTTTACAATATTATTTTAGTAATGATGATTGAAGATTAAAACAATAAAGATTAAAACTGCAAGCGTATTGTTTTCATTCAAAACAGCATACAGGTCAAACAAATACATGAGTTCTGCATTAGACGAACGCCCGCAGTATAAACTTTTGTGAGTTAAATTCACAAAGTAACAATTTTATAGCACCTGTTAGATAATAACAAAACAACATGCAAACAAAGGATTTATTTTCAATAACCGATAAAATGTTACGAGTAATACATGTACGGACCTAAGAATAGCATAAGTTCTTTGTCCCGCGAATATCGCGGATCCGATAATATCGCGATTTGAGGGGAAGGACCCCACGGTCCGCGATATGGCGGAGCCCACTGTACTCTTGCCAACTTGCCAAGTTATGCTGTGTAAGACACAGGTCGCTACACTGACCAGTTGGCAGTTACTCTGCCATGTAGGACACAGGTAACAACACTTACCAATCAGGAATCTGTAATGTTGTGTAGGACACATGTAGCTACACTTACAAGTTGGCATTTGTTATGCTGCATAGGAATAACTAAGCAACATTTAACAATCAGAATTCAGTAATGTTGTGTAGGACACATGCAGCTACACTTACCAATCAGGTATCAGTAATGCTGTGTAGGAATCATTGAGCAAACTTCTTCCAGCTGAAACATACAAAGTTCAGTATCACCAGTTAATGCTTTTCACAGGTTTAATATATTACTTAAACATTAAAAAGTTACATAAAACCCATGGAACAAACAGTATACCGTATAATGTTTTTTTTTCGCGAGCATAATATTTTAGCTATTTTCACGACCGTCGTGAATTCGCTAAAATAACAAAGGCCAAAAATTGCCGACTTTATCTTCGCGAAGTGCACTATATTGCAAGACTGACGTTGCTATTTTTTTATGTTCTGGGTTAATCGAGTATATCTCATAGTGCACAAATTATGTAAACGCTTCGGGCAGAGTAGATATGTACCGATAGAGTTAAATGTTAGGGAGTCGAAAATATTGGTATTGATGACAAGCGTGAGGATTATTTAATTGTTTCAAAATTTGCTGCATATACTATGCTTTACAAACAATGCTGATGAGCGTTACTTAATTAGTTGTTTGAAAATGCTTTATATTCGCCCCAGCGGGCTAAAGGTCAATTATCGCATCATTACGTCTATATTTGCGGTGGTCACGGTTATTATTCCGTCGATAAAAACATAAACACTAATTGTTATTAAAACCGATGTCAATTATGCTGTGGGCAATTTGGTTTATAACAGTTTGATAAAATACCACTGTTAAATGCACAGCTTTCACCTATTAGCAAACACTTCTTCTAATAATAATTTGTTTTTACAGGTACATTTGATGGTACCGAATTACAAGAAATATAGCAATAAGAATGCATTGCAACAGTAAAAAACGCGAAAATTAATTTCTGCGGACGCAAATTCGCTAAAATTACAACCGCGAAAATTTAAATTATGGCAAAATCGCGAAAATTTTCGATCGCGAAAATAACCCATTATACGGTAATCAAGAAGCAGCAATAACTTCCAATAGCATAAATCATCACCTTAGTGAGAAACAATGTAGGTACCAATGAAGCAAGAACCAGTAATACTATGACAAATAAAAAAATAAGTATTCCCCTTAAAATGCCTAAACTATGACAAAAAGTTTACAAGTAAAAAAAAATGCCTAGAGAAATATTCTTTTAATACAAAATTCAAATCTGTACCTTTATTAGTTGGTGTCTTGATGGTGGTATCCACCGTCAGGTGGTATTTATGGTATGATGGGACACTCAAAGCAACACTGCCAACAAATTGTATTGTTAAAATACAAATATAACATAAAACATTCAATGTGACAATTTCAAATAAGAGAGTTACTGTAATTGATTTCAAAATAAGATCCCCATACACAATTTTCTAATAAAAACAAAGGACATATACACTGGTGCCTCTTTGTTCCATACTTAATCAAAAAACAATGTTAAAACAATAAAATGACTAACCCAACAAAAACAATTCCAATTCCTTGAAATATGATAACTTTTTGATATTTTTCTACACAAAAATACCTTTCTCTTACAGAAAATTACTACATTCTCCACCAGGTACTACAAAATGATAAACACTATTTGAGCTAAGAGTATATTTTTTATTTGAACTTCAGTGGCTAATAAGCAAGCTATATTTCCTGCATTGCTAACCAGTAAACACAAGTCACTAGTCACCAAAAATATTCTGTTGTTCCATAAAACACTTCATGGTAAAACAGATCAGAATTATTTTTTAAAAATTCCAAAAAACCTTTTAGACTATTCAAACATCAATTGAAAAGTAAAAACTTAGGGGAATAATAAAGTGAGGAAATCATTTAGTTGGTTAATTAAGAAAGAAAAGACTTAATGTGTACTGATTGATAAAAGGGCTATTGCAGAATTGTTTTCCTTTTTTTTGCCTCTCATGAAACATTACCTGAATGTTGTTTTGTCTATACCAATATAGGAATACTGCCTTCTTCTGTCACCTTTCTCCACATCAACATGTCTCTGTAAGAACAAACAAGCAAAAGTCTATTTCAATCAAACATCTAATCAGCATTTTCTTCTTTAAACAACATAAACTATAAGCCATTGTAAGACTGGTACAACAGAAATTGTAATGCTTCAATGTTTGTCCACCAGGTACAATGTGTGAGAACTATCTACCCAAGTAACTAAAAAGTTTCATCAGAGATATTTATTGTGGAAAAACAAGAACAACAACAAAATACAGCTATTTTCTCAAGCTTGTCCAGTGTTAGAGATTTGCACATACCTTATCTTCCGAGACAGTGAGTGTTTCCATGATTTCACTTCCTCTCACCTGGTCTATCATCCGATTTCGTAACTGTAAAACACAAAACAACGACAACTAAATAGACATAACTATGTACCATGTCCATCTCATTATGATCTTTTGTCTATGTTCTTGTACACTGTATGTTTGTGTTTTCCTGTGTGTGTTGGTTTTTTAATTGGTTTTTGTGTGTGTGAAAAAATATAAACACTATATATCATTTTTACTGACAAAAGAATACAATCAATAAATGCTAAAACAAAAATCAAAACATAGAACTGAACTAAGAAAGCTATAAAGAAACTAAGATAACTGGGACAATTTAACAACTAATTCACTTACTGCTCATCATACATCTAAATAAATTGTGCTTTATATGAAGTGTTTCAGCTACACACGTCTGCTCAATGTTCAAAGTCATTGAGACATTTCCGGCTTAAACATTTGTTTGCATCCATAACAGCACCTCAGGTCAGTTATGTACATAACCATTAGTTTTGTGTGTGGGAGCCTTAAAGCAAAAGTGTACTTTAGTATACCTGTTCTTTTTCCGGACTCTCAACTTCCAGTTCAAGCAGGTCAACATTAGGGGGCTCCTTGAGGTCTTTTGATACATTTAGTTTTGGATGGAACACAATGTAACCATTGGCATTGATTGCAAATGGAAACCCATTGGGCCCAAGCTACAAGAGATAAATATAAAGTGACTGATACACTCATGCAGTTTTATTTGGTGATCTTATCACAATGATTTATAAAACTAAGACTGAAAACATTTTGGCAATCTGACTAGTTGGAAATGAGCAGTCTCAAACTGACCAACAGCTGGCAATAGCCTTTTCCACCATATATAAGCCTAATGGCATGGACGAACAATGTAGATCCAGATCAGCTGACACATCTGTGCCACTACCCTGGTTGCCCATGTGATACAATGCATACCAAGAGGGATGGAGCTAATTTACAACTGCATAACAATGGTGTAAAATACTGCCTCCTGCATTTAGAGCAAATGACAGTGCCAAGCTAAACACAAAAAATGGTAAAATTTTCAAAAATTAGGGCTTATTTTACAAACCAAGGAGAAACTAATGTACGAGTATAATTAATTCCATGAATTTGCATGTACAACTGAACTGACAATGCATCTCATTTAATTATTAAAAAGCCAATCAAAACGGATTTTAACATTCACCAAAGAAAGCATATGGTCATATTTTGAGGTATTATGTTATGAAGTAATTGAGCCAGTCCTGGCATCAATTTGGTGTGGACAATTTTTAACAATGTGATGTAGAACTGTATGCGAGCAAGAAGACATACATCTGCAAGTAATTCAAAAAAGAGAGTACTAACTTCTCGGAGAGGGGCATGTTTGAGCATGGCTTCTGTTGTCACATCAATCCCCATCACTCCCAGTATCTTCTGGTCAGTCTGTGAAACATGAAATCACAACATACAATCACAAGAAGACTGGGCACAAATGTTGGAGACATAATCACTTACAAGATGCTTTTATTATCAAACTTTAATTTTTAGTGAATGTATGTAATGGCGAACAAAAACATCACATATACATTAAATGAGGGTGACATTCTTGAAATAATGACAGCCAGTTGCAACTCGTAAGTTTAAATCAATTCATATAACTCAGGAATTTCTGAATAAAACTTTGTCAAAATATTATTTTTATCATTAACTGGAACTACTGTTAAACGTTCATTTATTCTTGCTGTTAAAATGCACTCTTACCAAGTTAGTTAAGACTGGATAAAGGCTTGCAATCTTAGAGACCAGCCAGTGTTAGCTTGGTTAAAGTAAAGGGCAACAATTTTAAGAAACTATGCTTTTCAAATTTAGCCAATATATTATGGTCATTTTTAGCAAGATAAAAGAATTATTGGATACATGCTTTGCTCAAGTTAGAGAGAAGACAACTTTTGATGTCCCACAAAAGGGACCATATAATAAAGTATACCATCATATCACCATATAAAAGTGATCAAATAATTAACACCATAACCCTTTCCTCCATATATATGCATTTTTACACATGTGCAACCAGTTTAGATCGAGACCAGCCTGCACATCCATTCCGTCTGATCAGGATCTGCTCTGTTCCCTTTTTGGTCAGAAATAACCTACCGTATTCCGTTGTGCATAACGCGCATTGATGTATAACGCGCATCCATAATTTTGGTAAAAATTCGATGGAAAAGCCGATTTCGGATGTATAACGAGCATCAAAAATCGGCGCGAACGTAAGAAAATTTGGCGCCGATCTGACTTATTTGTGTTGAAATAAAATATTACAAAGTAAAGAAAATCTTAAATAAACAATTGACAGTAAAACAAAATCGGCGCGAATGAGAAAAATCTGCGCGAACGTAAGAAAATTTGGCGCCGATCTGACCTATTTGTGTCGAAGTAAAATATTACAAAGTAAAGATAATCTTTAATAAACATTAAAGACTGTAAAACAAAATCGGTGCGGACAGAAGTAAAATCGGCGGGAATGAGAAAAATCGGCGCCGATTTAAGTATTACATTTTGTGCTGAAGTAAAATATTACAAAGTAGAGAAAAACTTTAATAAACAATTAAGACAGTAAAATAACCATTTTATTTAACGCAAACATGTCACCACCTACTCCAACAATCGCAAACCAATCAGCTAATATATTGTCACACATGTCAGAAATTAGCTCCATTTATAATCTTTGAATAATAGGCGTGTTTGCATATGCTTCAAACAATGTGAAAGGCGTGAAAAATATTATGAAAAGGTCCTTTGAAATTAGAGGTTAATTGTTAATAACTCAATTGATCTTCACAACTACATATTGAAAGATGCTTCTGTAACATGTAATTACGCATAGAATAAATTTCAAATGATGAAACCATTTATTTCATAAAACTCGATTTTTTTCCACACTAAGTAAATCAAAGAAAACACTAAGTAAATCAAAGAAATCACGCATTAATACACTGCCATTTTCACACTGTCAGCCTCTATTGAATGAGATGAAAACGGCATTTGTGATTGTTTTATAATGTACTTCCGCTTCCTGTATAAATTTGAACAACAAATGGTGGCCGATTTTCGGAGTTAGTTTAATTAAAAAATCGACATCTTTTTTGTAAGATCTTTCCTCAACTTTAATAGTTTGTTTCTTTAAATAACTACAATAAGTTTTACTGTAACTCTGTGTAGAATCGTCATGTGTCGACAGCTCGTTTCGTACTCAAATTCAGACGTTCTTGCTGATCACTGCGCTTTGTTTTTCGGCGAAATTTATGTGAAGAAAAAATAGTGAAAAAAAATTATCGTATGTATAATGCACACCCACAATCCGCGCGCATTTCGGGAGGTAAAAATGTGCGCGCTATACACAACCGAATACGGTAATCAATCGAAAAGCAAACAGTGCAGATTCAGATTCTGATCAGATGGCATAGATGATCTGGATATACACTGTGAGCTCATGCAATAAAGGCATATCTATGGAGGAAAGGGATGATAAATAAGAGATAGATAATATACTCACAGTTTTACTTCCCTTGGTCCTGTTGTATACAGGTAACGTAACAGTGGTCATCATCCCTAAACCCTACAAGATAAACATAATTGTTTATACACTGCATTGATGCACACTTATTCTTTATTTGTGTTTTAGTCTCTGTTTTTTTCTTCATGAAGAAAGAAGCTTTAAAATATGCTTTAAGGAGATGCTATTTAATGTAATAAACTATCTTACAATATAAATGTTATATTTAAAGAAAAAATAAAATTGACATATTGTGGTCCATTTCCACACCTTTTCCATTTTCATTTAATTTATAATACCATCAGTATTACTTTGAATATTAATATTTTTGTTGTTCTAAATAAATCAGCACCTTGAATAAATTAAGAGCAATTTAAAAGTAAGTTATGTTAATCAAAATATCTTAAGACATGAAGGAATATCCTGAATCATGTACAGATATATTAAATTTAAATACTGTTAAAATAGACAGCATTAAAAGCAATTAATTCTAAAGTTATGTTCACACATGAAAACACAGGTATATGTGTAAATCAAGCATTAATTTAAGCTACACTACACATGCTAGTAAAGCTGTAGTACAGGGAGGGTAACTCATGCAGCACGCAGGGAAGATAATTCAGGAATACATCTGCACAAAACAGACAGCAGACAAGTTCAATTATTATTAACAAACTGTCAAAGTATTCAATATGTCTCAAGTCTGTAGCATTAATCAAGTCATCTAAAACCTTCAAATCTATCAATGTTGGAACATACATGAATCTCCACTAAATCGGAATTTTAAAACAGCCACAATGAATTATGTCACATATGTGACATCACGATAAGTGACAGAGAATGTTGAAGACTTATCACATCCACAAGACGTCACTTGTACAAGGTAACAGTTACAACATCTAAAAGATCTCCGTGGGGTTGAGTCCATTTCTTTAGTTGGTAATAACATTAAACATACAATTCTTGTTTAACAGCAATAATAGAAATTTGAATTCCTATATTTGGGTTTTCCTGCAATCTCATTGGATGAACACGAATATTTATTTTTTCAGCTGTGAAAATGTTTAAAATTGATCAAAAGTCTATAACACCACCAAGCCATGATATATGAGACTGCAACAATGCATTAAACTGTAATAAAGTGCCACAATTTATTCTCTTACAAAATCCAAGGCACAATCTGCTAAACATCTAAGTATCACAATAGTCTACCACACATTTTGTACCTTGGGAATCAAATCTGTCATATGAAACAACAGGTCTGTGACTGATACTACCACAAAATCTACTGGCAACCATCTAGAAGCCTAGCTGCATCCAAACCAACCCCTCTAGAAATCTTACTGTAGTGTTCATATAACAAGCTCAGTTGCCATCTATTCTATCTTATAAAATAATATGTGCTACTTTATTAACTTTGTGTCAAATTGATTGATTTTTTAAATACATTTCATCGATCTGAACCCCAAAATTTGAAGACCAAAATGTCAGAGAAAAAACAACAACATCATTGTCAGCTAGAACTATTTAACTGAAACTAAAACCAAGACTGGAGATCTCCAGATGCAGCTGATTGGCTGATACAAATGGAGACTGAGAAGTCTAGTTTCAAATCTCAGTTGTATAAACTTTACCCCAATATATTGCTTGTATACATTATGAGGGGAAAACATAGAATGAGATTCCTCATCCAGGGCCCCTAAATCTGGAGACCAGTCTCAAATCTCAAGCATCTGATTGGCTGAAATGGTGACTGGTCGCCATTTTAGCCAATCATATGCTTGAGATTTGAGACTGGTCTCCAAATCTTAGATTTTTGATCTTGGACCATACCCAGTGTGGTTTGGATGCAGTGAGGCTGCTTGCTGGAGACATCGTGTGAACTATAACTGAATGTAACACCGACATATACCAGTCTATCATTGTATATAGTGTCCCATTGGTATTGTTTTTTGTAAGTTAGAGCTGGTGGTCGACCAACAACAGGGACATATTCCTTCAAAATAAATACAGTAAACATGTCAACACTAAGTTTTCATATAAACTCTTACTTGTCCTCTGATATTTCATAAAACTGACATTTCCATGTAAATCTTAAGCTGGCATTGTAACATACAATGCAGGGTTTTCTTCAGTGCTAATTGAAGAGCTTATTGTTTGTTTCCCTCTATAAAATGTGGAGCCTCGAGCGACAAACAACAAACCTTCAACAAACCTTGTATATGCAGCGTAGAATGATATAGGACAATGTATAATGACATTAAAACATTCCTCCATATATACAACTTTTATCGCATGAGCAAACATTGTAGCTTCAGATCAGCTGACCTGTGCCATCTACACTGTTTGCCCATTAAAATGCGTATACATGTATATGGAGTGACAGGATAACTTCAATCAGGAGGGTTGTAAATTGGGTTATGATTTATCTGCATGATATTTATAGCACCATTAAACTAGGTCTGCTTATTGGCATGCCTAAGATGGGAATAAATGTAAAATGAACAAACGAAAAACAAAAAAAATCCTGTAAACATGAACAAGTGTTAGATGATGCACACTAGTAGGTTTGTCCAGAGTATCGCATAAATCAGTAATCAAATGCCGTTCAGCACACACAGCAACACACTTGTATACTAAATTCACACTTACATAATTATCAACATGCTGATTATGGGTAACTGATAAACAATCCCAAAAGTTTCTTAACACTTTACTCCAAATTTATAACATGGGCTACTACTGTAGATACATATCAGCCAGCATATAAGTGCAATCAGATCTGGATCTACACTGTTCTATTCTTGGACAGAAATACCATAATCTAAAAAACAACAGTGTAGATCTTGATCATATAGCTTAGATGTGCCAGCTGATCTGAATCAACACTGTTCGCTCATGTCGTAAGTTGTATCTATCCGCTGAATTCCCAGCCCAGCGGCAAGGTATTTTCAAATAATGCTATTCAGATGACTACTAGTCTCTGGCACTGTCAGAATTAAGAAACTGTTGGGAATTCATAATGATTTATCAAATGAAGAAGGCCAAACTTCCCCAATTCCAACATCATTACAATGTAGCTTTCTAACAAGGCTAAAGATCTGTAGAGATATGGCTTCTTCTTTGTCCATATTCTAACATATTCTAATTGTTCTGGGCCTAAGATCTTTAAACTGAGTTTGGAGACAAGTCTCAAATCTCAAGCTTCTCATTGGCTGAAATGAAGACAAATCTCCATTTCAGCCAAACAGATGCTTGAGATATGAGACTGGTTTCAGTTTTACTTTTATGATTTTGGGCCTAGGACTGAATTTTGTTGAATAAGGTATCCTTTCAAACATGATATAACCTAATTTGAAATCTTTATTGATGAGAACACTGTTGGGGTTTCAATTTCAGTTCTATAAAACAACAATAATAAAGGAATTGTTGAAGTCAGGCCTGTTATATAAAGTTTGCATCTTGAATCATCTCTGAAATCCTGGAATATGCTGTATTAGTAATAATCAGGTGAACATAGGCAAAATAAAAGTGTACAATGATTCACAAAATCTTTAGATTATTCGCTTTATAGAAAATTCTTCTTCCAAGTATAGTGCAGGGCTAAACCTGTTGCATTAACACACAACAGACTTACTGTGGTATCATTACATTCTGTGAAGGTTGAATTTTTACGTTTTCTCAACAGGTAAATAGTGAAAAAATTAATAAACCTGCACAAATTCATGTCATTTATAGTGTCTGTGCAAATAACCAAAAATGTTTTCAGTTTTTCTATTTATAACAACGCCAATTATACCAATCACTTAACTGACTGTCAAAAAGAAGAAAACTGTAAAATTTGAGTAAAAATAATTTTGTGTAAAAAATGATGAAGGTGTCTGCTAACAAATGTAGAAGAGACAGGCCTACAAAAGTTACTTTTTTATTCAACTTCTGTTTGGTTTTTTTGTTGTTGTTTTTTTTTTGTGAATCACTGTTAAGGTTATCAATATAAATAAAATTTAAACAACTGTAAAAATCCCATTCCGAAACTGGATTGTACATGTAACTGTGATTTTACCCCAGCCGAATGATCATATTTTGCAGCAAATTTGACTCGCTCCTCGAAACTTAAGTCTTGTATTTCCAATGTCCTAACCTGCTTTTTCATGTACTCCTGTGCAGTAATTAATCAATAATTTATATTTACAACATTAGCAAAACATCTGAAAAGGAATTCTCTCATTATCAAACAATTCATGTAATAAAAATACCATAAATGTAACAAAAATCTACAAATAAACGTGGTCAAACTAAAATAATTAAGGTTGAACTATCATAAAAGCACATCAACAAAAGAGGAAGGTATTTTAATGGTTGAATTTCTGGTATGGCATGTCAGGGGGGAAGTGGTGGGGAGGATGGGGGTGGGGTGGGTAGCAGAATCAATCCTTTTCTTCTCCAGGTGACAAGAAAGCCTTCACAACATACTGCCAAAACCATTAATTACAGAAATGCAACATGAAGTACTTACAATAACACACAATTAATTAGTGTTTACTGTACATTTATTCAGGTTTTGGAGATTTTGGAGATTTCAAAATCTTTCTATATAAAACAACAATATTAACCAAAGGATAATGAAATCACTACAGTCGTCTTATCCATTATGCCAGATTTGTCTGGAAAGGTAAGCATATCAAACAAGCCCACAGCAGCAGTCTATTTCCACTGCCACAACTTACAATCTGGTCTACTGTATCAAATGATTATGTTATGTAAATCCTAATGAACACTCTCATATTGGGCAGTGGATCACAATGTGCAAGAGACTGTCACCAGATCACATAAAAACTGACACCACATTAACACCCTAACTTGACCAATTATTGTATCTCAAGATATACAAGATGTATTAATGAAAGGTATATATAATAAACCCACCGATTTATTAAAAGGTAGATACAGTTATTATTAAACATGCATTTGTTAGAACTCGGAACCGCTAGTGTCTCGCTATTTAAAGGTTCAACCCTTGGATGTTTATTAACAGTGAGGATATAATCATAACCCGGTAACTCAGGTGAGAACCAAGACTTTAAGATTGTCTGATATTTGGAGAAAGTAGGAGGTATCTTCATGCTCTAAGAAACAAGCATTAACAAAGCATCTGACACTTGTGCTTTTCTCAATGTTTTCTGTATGCAGAAATATCATTAAGTTTTGTGGATAATTAAGTTGTTACTGCATGGGGGTGGTTTATATCCCATGGGCAAGCACTGAAGATCCAGAACAGCCTGCAAATATGTGTGATCTGATCAGAATCTTCACTATTTGCTTCTTGGTAAGACATCAGCTCATGAATGTAAATGCTAACAGTGTAGATCCTTATCAGACTGCACAGATGTCATTCATGAGATAAAAGCCAGATCACATGAAGTAAGGGTTAAATTTTATTGTTTTCCTGAAAAACAGCATTTCTTTGGTAGATAACATCAGACCATTAGTACCAAAAAGAAGTCTTTAATCACAGACAAATAGTTCACTGAACCACAAGTGCTATCAATATTACTATTCATTAGTACAAGAAAAGCACAGCATGTCAGCTACTAACCAAAGTACTGCAAACTAGCAATCATAACCAAGTGGTCACATACCAAACTGAACGTCTACTAATCATGCTTCAACGCTGACAAAACAAAACAATATACAAGGTGAACCAAATAGTATTCTACAGAAATCTTCAGTAGTATCTAAGTTACTTTGTCTGAACACTGGGCTTCACTTCATGATTTTGACATATTGTTTGAACTTTGCACAAATATAGGACCAGCAGTTGAAGAATTATCAAATTTATAATGTTTTTTTTTTAAAATACAAATTCAGGGACTAGTACAAAATCGAGTTTCTGATTCTAATTTCTATAAAGGATGCAAAATACTTGCAATAAAGCCAAAAATGTGAATGACAATGGTTGTCTTTCTTTGAGTAACTAAACATACCATGATATCAGCCAAAGCAACAACAAATGGAGTTTGTTTTGAAGTGGTAATTTTTTTTCACTAAAGAACTATATGGGAAATATAAAGTGTCAATTAAATTCTTTTTATTATTTTCGAAGAATCCTAATGCAGACCCTGGACTGGTGGTCTGGAGTATACAAATAATTACATCAACTGCTGGATTTTGTTGTTGTTGTTCGTTTGCTTTTCAATCAGTGACTGAAATTTGTGCTAAGTTCAAACAGATACCAGATGTTGTTTTTTAACTTATTCATGAAAGATTATACCAGGCTATACATAGTATCTTAGATGTCAAAATAGTGAAATTATTCAAATAACTCAGATTAATATAAATGAATGATGAAAAAATATCACACAAATTATAAGAAGATAAAACTCAAATAGGATAAAAAAATAAAAGAGTAACAATTACATCCGAAACTGAAAAAAATAGATTTAAAAATAATGTAAACATATGACAGCTTCCTCTCCTGGCATCTGCAACAAAAATCCAGAAACCCCAACAGAACACCTCTGTGCACTGCAGGTCAGGTGTACTTCAAAATTCATTCCAGTCATCTAAATAAAACATCCTTAAAGTTCTAATTGGGAAAGAGGGAAGCCCTATATATATTTATAGTGAAATATACTCTGCTTTTCATATAAAGCACAAAGTATTTTTTTACAATCTTTTCGTATTCATGTGTTTTTAATTCAAAGTAATTTATTTTTCAAAGTTCAATGGAATAAAAAATTCCTTAAAATCAGTTTTAATCCTTTACTCCATATATATGCCCATATGGCATGGGCAAACAGTATAGATCCAGATCAGCAGGCACATCTCTGATGTCTGATCAGGATCTGCACTGTTTGCTTTTTGATTTATTAGGTTATTTCCGACCAAAAAGCAAACAGAGCAGATCCTGATCAGATGGCACCGATGTACCGGCTGATCTGGGGTTTAGAAAATGAAAATGGTAGGCTTCTGATCTTGAAAATTCCCAACCAAAATTATACAATATTAATTTTATTAACAGAAAGACAAGTCAAGATAAAATGTGAAAAACTATAGAAAGAAAAAATGATGTCTTGAAGATAAAACAATTGATAAAGGTAAAGATCAACATTAGAGAAATCAGATCAAACGATGTTGATACATCTACCTATCAATCAAATGGACATAAAGTAAAGCTTACAACAGAAAACACTTTCCGTAAACCACTTATCCCATGTACTATTAATGTAAATCCAGATCAACCTGCACATCTGTGCTGTCTGATCTAGATATGTAGATCCTGATCAGCTTGAACATCTGTGCTGTCTGATCTAGATCTACACCATTTGCTTTTGAACTTATAACTTCACATCTGTCCAGGAAGCAAATGGTGAAGATCTTGATCAGATTTTGTATAACTTGATCAGATTTTGTATAACTTGATCAGATTTTGTATAAAACTGACCCTTTTTCCTTTGATTTAGTAAAAATGATTCCCTAGTAGAACTAAATGTGAAAAAATTAGGTGAATTCAACTATGCTTGCATTATGATTACAGTTGAAAGAAACCCATACCAAGGATATAAGGCTGTTTGCACCTAAGGTGACCAGCAAAAAATTAAAACTATAGCAAGTTAAGGTTGTTTTGGCACATGAATGGGCTGCAAACTCTTTATCCAGATATTGCCGCAACTGTGGAATATCCCATACCTGATTTGCCAAGAAAAATCCCATCAATATCACCAACCAAAGTTATGTTGTAAAGGGAAGATCTGCAGATGTCTAAACAAAATAAAATCTAACCCAGCCATCTAAAATAAAATGTTGTATAGAGAGAGGTGACTGCCACTTCTGAACACAGTGATTACAATGAATAAAGCCGCTGTGATACACGTACAAAATATACAGAGATTACTGAAGAATATATAAGATATATTTATTATCTTTTGAACTTCTAAAACAAATGGAGATTCATCAGGGTTTGAAAAATCCTTTTTGTTTTGCAATTGTTTTACGACAATATAAGTCATATGGTGCATTTCATGAGATAGATTTTTCCTTTAACCCTTTCCTCCATAGACACACTTTTATTGCATGGGCAAACTGTGTAGATCCAGATCAGCCGGCACATCAGTGCCGTCTGATCAGGATCTGCACTGTTCACTTTTTCATTTGTTATGTTATTTCTGACCAAAATGCAAACAAGTGCAGATCCTGATAAGACGCCACAAATGCCGGCTGATCTGGATGTACACTGGTCGCACATGCATAACAAGAGCTGTCAGAGGAGACAGCATGCTCGACTATTCAATCATTTGAAACAAATGCAATTCGAAGATTAAAACAATAACAACTATGGTCATACATTCATGTGCATTTAGGAAAAATATTAACAATTGAATGGTAATTGAGAAATTCATTTCAAATAACAGAAATAATTCCTTAATGTACCATAAATATTAAACTGAATAAGGGAATAACTATGAAATATTTCTGAATTTGTTAGAAAACTTGTTAGTAATTTTTTATTAGAGAGATTTACTTTTAGTCGAATATCAATCACTTCAGTAATGTTACAGAAAAAGAACTGAAATGAAAATATAATGGAAGTTTGAAGTTGATACCTTAAGTATTTGCAAAGTTATCGATGAAGTGCACTTAAGTGAAAATATAAGTGAAACTAGAAATGTGTCCATAGGATATGGATGCCCCCGCTATGACAGGTTTTCAGACACTCAAGTGCAATGATGGGAATAATAGCATTTCAACGACAGTGATGTTTGAGTAATTATAAGAATATGCATAAACCTGAAGATCAAGTAAATTATTTGTATTTGTGGCACTGTTTTCTTCTCATTACGGAAATGTCTGAAGAAGTTGGTGGTATGGCAATGCAATGTCATAGTGAACATTTGTGCCAAGTTATTTTGAAATCCCTTCATTCATAGAGAAGTTATGGCCCGAACAAGTAAATTCAAGTTTTAGTAACTGTGACCTTGACCTTGGACTTACAGGCATGGGTAATGTACACAACACACCGCATTGTCATGGTGAACATTTGTGCCAAGTTACTTTGAAAACCCTCCATTCAAAACAAAGTTATAGCCCGGACAAGAGAATTCTATTTTTAGTAACAGTGACCTTGATCTTGGACCTACAGGCATGGACATAATACATGACTCACCACCTTGTCATGGTGAACATTTCTGCCAAGTTATTTTGAAATTACTCTATTCCTAACGTAGTTACAACCCTGACAAGAAAATTCTATTTTTAGTTACAGTGACCTTGACCTACAGGCATGGGCATGGTAAGCGATACACCGCCCAGTCATGGTGAACATTTGTGCCAAGTTATTTTGAAAACCCTCCATTCAAAACAAAGTTATAGCCAAGAGAATTCTATTTTAGTAACAGTGACCTTGACCTTGGACCTTCAGGCATGGGCATGGTACGGCACACACCACCTTGACATGATGAACATTTGTGTCAAGTTATTTTGAAATCACTCTTTTCCTAACGAAGTTACAGCCCAGACAAGAGAATTCTATTTTTAGTTACAGTGACCTTGACCTACAGGCATGGGCATGGTAAGCGATACACCGCCCTGTCATGGTGAACATTTGTGACAAGTTATTTTGAAATCCCTCCATTTATAATGAAGTTACAGCCCGGACAAGAGAATTCTACTTTTAGTTACAGTGACCTTGACCTTTGAGCTACAGGCATGGGCATGGTAGGCGACATACCCCCCTGTCATGGTGAATATTTGTGTCAAGTTATTTTGAAATCCCTCCATTCATAACGAAGTTACAGCCTGGACAAGAAAATTATATTTTTAGTAACAGTGACCTTGACCATGGATCTATAGGTATGGTTATTGTGCGGACACACCGCCTTTAATGGTGAACATTTGTGCCAAGTTATTTTGAAATCCCTCAATTCATAACAAAGTACCAGCCCGGACAAGAAAATTCTATTTTTAGTAACAGTGACCTTGACCTTCGACCTAGAGGCTTGGGCATGTACGTGACATACCGTCTTGATATGGTGAACAATTATACCAAGTTATTTAAAAATCCAATAGGAAATAACAAAGTTACAGAGTGGACACGATTTTGCAAGAAAATTCTATTTTAGTAACAGTGACCTTGACCTTGGACCTACAGGTATGGGTATTGTACAGGACACACCGCCTTGTCATGGTGAACATTTGTGCCAAGTAATTTTTGAAATCCCTCCATTCATAACGAAGTTAAGGGCCAAGTGTACACAAAATGTAAGTGAAAAGGGGCTTAATTTGAAAAATATTGAAACCAGGGTTATGGGTCTTGTTGGTTATGATGTAGATTTTGATGGTGAAAATATATTTCAAGTTTCAAGGCAATATCTCAAGTACTTTTAAAGTTATGGGCAAAATGCATATTTCGCTTAACAAAAAATATAAGAAAAAAGGGGCATAACTTGAAATATATTGACAGCAGAGTTATGGGTCTTGTTGGTAATGATGTAGAATTTGATGGTGAATATATATTCCAAGTTTCAAGTTGATATCTCAAGTAGTTTTGAAAAATATTTGTAGCAGAGTTATGGGTGTTGTTGGTAATGATGTAGAATTCGATGGTGAATATATATTCCAAGTTTATAGTTGATATCATAAGTAGTTTTCAAGTTATGGACCAAAGTGCATTTTTTGTTTAACGCATTTGTTTAATGGACGCCGACGCCGACACTGACGCCCACGCCGACACCGGGCGAGTAGGATAGCTCCCCTATTCTTCGAATAGTCGAGCTAAAAATGCGTATATATGGAGGAAAGGGTTAATATTTGTTGAAATGAAGACAAAAGCAGATTAAATGCTGTAAAATGTATGAAATATTTTATTTAGGTTCCCTGATGAATCATGATATAACTTGTGTTACAAAAGCAGTAGTCTCACAATGGTAGAAATAAGAAAACAATACTGTGACATAAAGAACAGGTTTGTTTTGTACCGAATCTTTTTTATGACCATAATAAATGCTTGTCCATAATGCACTCTTGATTTCATACAACGCTAATGGCCGTGATATCACATCAACATACTCCTAAAATATTCCAAACATTTCATCAAAATAATCAACCATTTCCTACAATATTTAAATAACATAACCCTACAATAGCCAAAATTTCATTAATATATTCCTATATAAATCAATATTTGACCAAATATTTCTAAATATTCAAAAGCCTAATATGTATTTCAGGAATTCGAAACAAATAAACTGTGCAAGAGTCAAATTGTAACTAAGTATTGCAGGGTACATGGAAAACGGTTCTATCTGCTTTTGTATATTATATCACTTCAACCCTTTCCTCCATATTTATACTTTTTCACACATGTGCAACCAGTGTAGATCCAGATAAGCCGGCACATCTGTGCCATCTGATCAGGATCTGCAATGGTTGTGTTTTGGTCAGAAATAACAAATCAAAAAGCGAACAGTGCAGATCCTGATCAGATGGCACAGATGTGCCAGCTGATCTGGATCTACACTGTTCGCCCATGCAATAAAGGTTTATCTATGGAGGAAAGGGATAATAATTACCAAGAACTTATTCACTTTCTGCCCCCACTCCCCCACAATATGCTCTTTGAATAGTTAAAACAGTAACTGGACATCAATAAACCAAGAAAGTTTTGACAATTATTATCATTGGAATTAATCTGGAAATACTTAACTTTTTTCTTGGTGGTCTGTAAAGACTAGCATAAATAATGTAAAAAAGAATTAAAAATGTTACATTGCAGAGGTTTCTTATTGTCCTAATGTCTGAATCAAAAAGTTAAGGGTTTCAAGTTTCAGAAACAAATAATAGAAACCATCTGCTTAAACGCTGCTTCAGCCAAAATAGTACATTATATTAACACACACCCGAGACCCAGAGATTACACATTGTAACTTAACCACCAGGTTGGTTTTGCTGTATTCACCAGCTGACTAGAGCAGATATAGATGTCCTTTTTTCTCTCTAATGAGGGAGAGAGGGAGTCAAAGTTTTGTCTTAATGTCAAAAACTGACGCAAAAACTGTTTTTTCTTGTCTGCCATAATTTTCAGCAGAATCCATCTATAGAACTGAAATCCAGACAGGAAATCACAAACAGATTTTGTTTACATGTCTTCCTTGAGTCCCGGGTACAATGAAATGGTCACAAATGAATCACAGGTACTTCATGGAATAATTTAACTATTATATGATGGAAAAGAGATACTGACCTGAACTTTAGTTCTGACTGCACCCATAGCCGGTATCTGGGAGAAAAACCCTGAATAATACAACCAGTATTATTAAAGCTAAACCAGTAAAATGAAACCAGCAGATTATACATAGATAAACCATCAGCATAAATTATAGATACACCTGCAAATACAAACAATTATTGTCTTGTAAATAAATCTACTTGAATCTGTGATTGGATAAATAGCTGCTGATGTCAGTCCATATTTCCAGATCAGTCTTAAATACAAGTGCACATAATCTATCTGTCTGACATTTTGTTTAAAGCTTCTTTTAAAAAGTACGTAAAAAGTTCTGTCATTTTAAACATGTCAGTATCTAAAATCCAAAACATTCAGCATTATATATCCAAACAAAATCTGTTTTGTGGGATGTAAAAGCAAACTCCACAGAGACTTGTGAAGCAGGGATAACTTAATAACAGAAGCAGTGAACCTGCAAACCCTAAACTATTCATAAAGTATAGACAGTTGATACCTCTGTTAGCACAGGCCATCCAGCGTATTGCAGCTACAGGGTTAGCAGTGGGTCCCACAGCATAGGTGAACACTCTGTATGTCTGCAAATCATTTCTTCAATTACATTGTGGTATATTTCTGTTCTTGCAACTAACAGTTTGTATACTACTCTAATATGAAATTCTACTACATACAAAATTGTTCTCTTACATTTACTCTACTGCAATGGATAAATATTTAATCATCAGAATAAAAACACACAAAAAACACTTTCAAATGGTCTTCTTGTCAGCTCAGCTGACTTCAAGCCATTTATCTTAAATAACATTAAATTGGCACACTTATGAAAAAAACAGAAACAGTTTCCCAGACCTAATTATCAAAACTGACACAAATAAAGACAGAAGGCAAAGGAGTTACCTGATTTCCCTCCGGGTTGTATTTCTTGAAGACCTCCTCGGCGTAGTCTGTGCTGCCATCTGTGAGATACATCATCATCCTGTTACAGCTAGCACCTCGGATAGGCTGCCTCTCTAACTACAAACACACAAACACTACCATTACAATAACATCAAGAACCTTTGAAATTCAAATGTACACAGTCTGGTATATCATCCATCAAGTTAACATCTTAAGTCGTAACCTGTTGAGTTTGTAAAAGGTAACACCTTGAGTTTTCATTAGGTCAGTCCATTGACTTTGCTATTGTAAGAAATGTTTTTGAGTTTAAACTAATTTATTTTACATCTATTGTTAAACAAGTTTTTTTCAAATTATATTTGTCACATTCGATGACTACTTCCTGGGTTGAATCCAGTACTCTGGCTGATCATGAATAGTGGAAATTCCAACATCTCATAAAATTACTAAGGTCCTCCTGCAGTAAACAGTTAGCTCTTTAAAATTCTTCAGTATCAACATTTATTTTGAATAAATTGTATTTCCTTTTATGCCAAACTGACTGTATAGAAAATATTACAGAAAGTACGTAAGTAAACAATATAACTTCTTATATCCCCATCAGATTATGTATCTTTCACATATGCAAGAATCAGAGAGATAGGAAAATCCAATGGGATCTATACGAGAGTAGGCTATGAAGAGTTACCTCCAATAAATGATTTCCCAAAGGTATGGCTTCTCCCAACTGAACCGTGTACATTATATATAATTTTTCTTGTATTCTTTATCAACTGACCATTGTATACTATTATTTCATAACTCAATTTTATAAAAGGGGAAGAATTTATTTCTCATTGGTAATTGTGCTAATACACCACAACAGCACACAATAAAAATCGAGGAAAAAAAATGATTATTTTGGAAACTTATTGTCTTACCCTCTCAAATTGCTGAAATGCATATTCCACAGCAGCTTTAAAATCAGCCATACCGTTTGCAGTGATTTTATCCACCTCTGACATCAGTTTCTTAAAACAAAGAAAAACATGAGATAACTGTTGGTTCGGTAGTTTGATTGTATTTAACATATCTTTTGAACAACATCATTTAATTGTGTAATTTAAACATTCAAACGAGGATGTTTCTTCAGCTCTTATTGCTCAGACGTATCAGGCAAATTATCAATGAAACTGAGGTAGGCAACAAATGCTTTTCTCCTGAGAACCTATAACCCTTTCTGATATATATACGCCTATATGGCATTTGGGAACAGTGTAGATCCAGATTAGCCGATTCATCTGTGCTATCTGATCAGGATCTACACTGTTTGCTTTTTTATTTATTAGATTATTTCTGACCAAAAAGCAAACAGTGCAGATCCTGATCAGACTGTGCCCATTGTTCTTGAGATAATAGGCATATATATGAAGGAAACAACAATTGGAAACCACTCTCAAATCTTGAGTAGCTGATTGGTTGAACTCGGTTACCTTTGCCTGCTTTGTCAATTTCAGGTGTTTCTGACCATGGACAACTTTAAATTAACCCTTCAGTTCATGGAGTATGATGTTTATCCACTGTGAGAACAGTGTGAATTCATATCAGTTGGCACATCTGTGCTGTCTGATCAAGATCTACACAGTTTGCTGTAATTTTCATTAGATTATTTCTGACCAAGAAGTAAACAGTGCAAATCCAGATCTGGCAGCACTGTTCATCTATGGGCTATGAGCTATTTCCTTTTTAGTAAAAGGTTATAGTCAACACATCTGCATGTCAGGCATCTATTTACCCTTTTGTTTCTGTAGCTTGCTTGGACAAATGATCCTTTGAAACAATCTGACACATTGGAAGGCTTGTTGTTGAACTGAAAACACAAAGCCAATAATAATATTTTCAAGAAGTATTTGAAATAAAATCGTTATGAAATATTTCAAACTAATCAACTTGTTTAGAACTGAACAGAGATTAAAGTCAAACTATACAGCTATGTTACACAGTAACACAGTAACTACAACCTTAAAATGCCAATGATTTGGCTTATTTCTTCTAAGCATTAGTAGACATTCTGTAAATTTTGTCTCACAAAAACAGCCTGGCCACAAGATTATAAAACTAAAACTTGAGACCTGTCTCAAAATTCAAGTTTCTGAATGGCTGAAATGGCAACCAGTGGCCATTTCAGCCAATTAGGTGCTTGAGATTTCAATTTCAGGTTTATCATCTTGGGCCCTGTACAGTAGTGAAAGAAAGGCACTAGTGACCACAACCAATCAATACAATATTTAAATCAGTTCAATGTAAAGATTTATTTAACCCTTTACCCCATATATGCCTTTTTACCCATGTGCGACCAGTGCAGATCCAGAACAGCTGGCACATCTGTGCTGTCTGATCAGGATCTGCACTGTTCACATTTTGGTCAGAAAAACCTAATAAATCAAAAAGCTAACAGTGCAGATCCTGATCAGATGGCACAAATCTGCTGACTGATCTGGATCTACACTGTTCGCCCATGCCATAAAGGTGTGATATATGTGGGCAACGGTTAATATGACTAATTACGTCTGCATGGGTGAAAGTTGGAAATCTTGTGAATCCTGAAAATTTAGCTGGGGGCCTGGGGGCCGCCAGGGCCCCCGGTGGGTCCAGGGCAAAGCGAGGGGGCCCAGGTAGGGGGCCCAAGGGGGCGAAGCCCCCCGGAAGCTCCTGGGAATTAGTGGTTTTGAGTGCTTGTACAGCGCTTTTCCAGGATTATATGATTGCCAAAGACTGACTTATTATCATGCAGAGTATGCATGATTTTCTGTTAACAGCTCTTGTTCATGGATATACCCTAAACATACTCTTTGATGTAGACTTAGAATGAAACATAACCTTCAAAATTTAGCAACATTTTTATTCTTGTGTCCATGTAATTGATATCAACATTATATATTATGCACATGCAAAAAAAATGCATGATATCACCATTGATCATAGGTTAAGAGTAGGAAGATTAGTAACTTATTTTAATTTAATTTCACACGCTCTAGCACATAGTTCAACAATTTAATTCAGAAAAAACACTGGAACACATTCACAGTTACATGACTCTAATTCTTTTCCAGGGTCCCTTTTTACTGGAAGAAGGTCCCATTTTACTGGAAGATTGTGAATCATCATGTGCTCGTTTTCTGTTCACAATCCTGTTCCTGAGCTTAATCAGTTTAGAAACTTTCTTTGCAACATTCACAATATGCAGATCCCGCAATGTCTGGTTTTTTTAACCAAATCCCCCATTTCTCACCATTTGTGTCACATTCAGATAGCCATGCCCATCTCCATTTGTTAGTTTGTTTACTTTCTAAGTCCTTAGTGTTGTACGCTGGGGGTAGAAACTTCATTTTCAATATTTTTGCAACGATGTATTATCACAAGAATATTGTTGTTGTTTTTTTAAATAATCACCTAACCGCTTAAAGACCAGCTATTGTATTGGACTACAGCGTACAGCGAGCCAATCAGAATTGTCGTATTATATCGTAATTCACCGCTACCTAGGCGTTTTAAAAGCGTCTGCAATGTCTTGATGATCGCGAACATTCACGATTGGGAGCGATTGGCTTTCCCGTTCGGAACTTATTGGCGGAAACGGTCGAACCCAGCTAGTCTTTTTACGGCCGTAGCCGAACGCGCTCCGGGCTATCTTCGTAAAAACCTGAAAACGAGCACCTTGCAATGACGATTCGTTACTAAAAATAAAGCGCAAAACAGATCGAGTCACGGAATTTACTTTTGTTTTCGTTTCAACAGTTTGAAAGTCGAAGTCAGGGTTGAGGTAGGCCTATACCCCCTACCCTACCCCCCCCCCCCCTCTGAAATCTCAACGGATTTACACGTTTTGGAAAATTGATCCCTGAGGACATCGAAAATCCGGAACTTCCGGAGCAGTCCGGAAAACTTTCACCCATGCGTCTGTGAAAATAATTAAACTCCTCCTCAAACTGTGATGTCGATAATAACTGCTCTACTTACACTAACAATGTTAACAAAGTCATTTTCACTAAGTGTGTCGAGCAAGGAATGCACTGCCTTTTTGATAAGTTCCAGAGCCTGTCCAAATACACTTCCACTCCTACAAAAACAAAGCAATCATGTAGAAAAAATAAATCTAAACAATACATTGCACTGAACAATTTATTTCAATTACTGATTTCACTACTTGGATCTTTATAAGCACAAGAACTTGGTTCTTGAGAAAACTGAATTCAAACAAATTGTTTTACCTTTTATAATTAAAATCCTAAAATATATCAATAAAAACAAACAGAAAAATCCAATCATAAATCCAATCAAAACAGAATGATCAACACAATAAAAGCTCAATGAAAATGACTTAGTTTCTAATCTTTACTGGTTATTTAGGCTAGATGTGTCTTTGAGAAACAAAGGATGTACACTATAGCACCTAGGAAGACTCATACAGCATTTTCCCATCATATGAGCATTGGAACTAAAATGGTCTCGAACAATGTAGGTCCATTTCAGCCAGCTAATCCATGCCATCTGGTCTAGATATACACTAGTTCCTCTTTGGTCAGAATTAACCTCATGACTTCAAAAGCAAAAAGATGTGCTGGTTGGTCTGGATCTACACGGTTAGCCCATAAGAAATAAAGTCATATCTGTAGAGTAAAAGGGTTAATCAGATGGCCAGTAACAACCTGAAGTTGTCTAAAAATAACACTTTTGACAAAATACTCGTACATCTCTCACACAAAACACTCCCAGTAACAAAGAGCCTAGTTTTATGTCATAGGACATGTACGGTAAATCTGACTATCACAGGCCTGACCATCATGTGCAGATACTGTGTACCAGTGTACTTACGTATCAATCAAGATCAGCATATCCTTTGGTGAGCTTGAACCCTGTGTATACCTGAAATTGACATGTTTTGGGGTTTTTTTTTAAAAAAACAACAATACTTTTAATAAGGGATTTTTACCAGAGCTTGGCTATAAGAAAATTTACTTTCTGCAAACACTGTTTATTACAGAAATATAGTAGGTAAACAAGAAAAAATGCCAGCCAAAACTAAATACTACCATCCTTACACAAAAGAATAAAACCCAAATACTAACACCTGAAAAAATGGAAGGATAAAACCCAAATAATAACAATGGAAACATGGTAGGATAAAACCCAAATAATAACACTAGAAAAAATGGTAGGATAAAATCCAAAATACTAACAAAGAAAACATGTTAGGATGAAACCCAAATACTAACAAAGAAAACATGTTAGGATGAAACCCATATACTAACAAAGGGAAACATGGTACGATGAAACCCATATACAAACAAAGGAAACATGATAGGATGAAACCCATATACTAACAAAGGAAACATGGTACGATGAAACCCATATACTAACAAAGGAAACATGATAGGATGAAACCCATATACTAACAAAGGAAACATGGTACGATGAAACCCATATACTAACAAAGGAAACATGATAGGATGAAACCCATATATTAACAAAGGAAACATGATAGGATGAAACCCATATACTAACAAAGAAAACATGTTAGAATGAAACCCATATACTAACAAAGGAAACATGTTAGGATGAAACCCATATACTAACAAAGAAAACATGGTAGTGTAACTAAATAATAATCTAGAAGAATCTGCTGCCTCTTACCATGGTCTTCTCCGAACATCAAAGAGATCGACATCACCGTCTGAATGCCATCTACTGGCTGAAAATACATTAAGACCAGTGTAAAGACTAGACAAATACTTGTTTTAGAACAGGGATTGGCATAGGTTGTCAGAACAGTGAGAAGTTTTTTCAAATTTTTGGGAAAATTCAACTAAGGGTTTTTGCTTTCTGTATGAAACATGTAGGGAAAAACTTCTACCTTTGCAGAGATAGAGAGAAGTTCTGGACGTTAGGGAGACTATTTCCCTGTTAGAACTCAGTTGAGTCTACAAAAGGTATTCTTACTATTATCTTGACCTTTTGGCAAAATGTATGAGTTTCTTTTCTAATCTAAATTGCTTCAGTTGTTAAATCTTTGAAATTGGAGTTAAAGTGACAGTCCATGTGTTTTGTAAAAAATGTTCATGAAATGTAAGATTTTGCATAAATTGTTAAAAATGGTGCAAGAAATTCGACTCAGTTTAATTATTTTAGATGGATATAGTCATATAGTCAATGAGTAAAAAAAATTATTGCCTCATCCAGAGAGTTGACAATGTGGCTCATTTGTTATGTAAATGCATTGCAAGCAGTTAACATAATCACTGGCTGCAAATATATGACCAAACAATCCAACAAGGTAGATGGAGTGTAATGAAAAATATAGACTTTGACTGCAGAGCTCTGGCAGGTGAGCAAAGCAAAAGGATGTAATACACACAATGATGTTGCACTGGCATTGCTAAAATGTATGGTGAACTTTTACTTTTAGTTTATAAAAACTATAGAACATTTCAGAAATACTTTTTATGTTGTATTGAAAACTTTTTATTGAAGAATTAGATGGAACTAGTTAAAAATGTTTGCATTCAGCAATACAATGATGGACAAATCCTGAATGTTGTCTAAATTGTGTATGATCCTGCAGATGGGGCATATCTCTACCTCTTACACTCCAGGGTGGCTATACCATGTGACTGTTTGGATGTTGTGCACATACAAAATTACTCACTTCAGGTAAGTTTTTGCTTATTTCTCAGTAATTTCTGGTCCGATTTCAATCAGATAAAGAACACCATACTCCTGTCAAAAAGCATTTTTATCAACATTTAACCCCCATTTTCAATTGGCTGTCATTTTCTCAAACATTCAGACAAATTTACACTTTGAAACAAAATTTGTATTTGAATGTTTGAGAAAACGGCAGCAAATTGATAAAGAAGGTTAAATGTCGATGAAAATGCTTTTTAACGTGCTCTTTACCTGATCGAAATTGGTCCAGTAGTTACTGAGAAATAAGCAAAACCTTACCTGAAGCGAGTGATTTTGTATGTGCACGACATCCAAAAAGTCACATGGTATAGCCACCCTGACTCTATCTCTTGGCTATGCATTTCAATGTTTGTTTTGTAGAAAAACATGTCACACTGAAAACTGATAATTATTTTTTTCACTCCAAAGTTATACCAACCCCAACAAGAGCTGTCAGAGGAGACAGCATGCTCGACTATTCGAATCATTTGAAACAAATGCAATTTGAAGATTAAAACAATAACAAATATGGCCATACATTCACATGCAATCGGGAAAAATATTAACAAGTGAATGGTAAGGGAGAAATTCATTTCAAATAACAGAAATAATTACTTAATGTACCATAAATATTAAAATGAATAGGGGAATAAGTATAAAATATTTTTGAATTTTGAAATCCCTTCATTCATAAAGAAGTAATAGCCCAAACAAATAAATTCAAGTTTTGGTAACTGTGACCTTGACCTTGATCTTACAGGCATGGGTAATGTATGCAACACACCGCCTTGTCATGGTGAACATTTGTGCCAAGTTATTTTGAAAACCCACCATTCAAAACAAAGTTATAGCTCCGACAAGAAAATTCTATTTTTAATAACAGTGACCTTGACCTTGGACCTACAGGCAAGGACATGGTTCACGACTCACCATCTTGTCATGGTGAACATTTCTGCCAAGTTATTTTGAAATTACTCTATTCCTTACGTAGTTACAACCCTGACAAGAAAATTCTATTTTAGTAACAGTGACCTAGACCTTGGACCTACAGGCATGGGCATGGTACGGGATACACCACCTTGTCATGATGAACATTTGTGTCAAGTTATTTTGAAATCACTATATTCCTAACGAAGTTACAGCCCGGACAAGAGAATTATATTTTTTAGTAACAGTGACCTTGACCTACAGGCATGGGCATGGTATGCGATACACCGCCCTGTCATGAGGAACATTTGTGTCAAGTTATTTTGAAATCCCTCCATTTATAATGAAGTTACAGCCCAGAAAAGAAAATTCTATTTTTAGTAACAGTGACCTTGACCTTGGACCTTCAGGCTTGGGTATTGTGCGGACACACTGCCTTGTCATACTGAACATTTGTGCAAAGTTATTTCGAAATCCCTCCATTCATAACAAAGTAACAGCCCTGACAAGAGAATTCTATTTTTAGTAACAGTGACCTTGACCTTTGACCTAAAGCCATGGGCATGGTACACGACACACCGCCCTGTCATGGTGAACATTTGTGTCAAGGTATTTTGAAATCCCTCCATTCATAACGAAGTTACAGCCTGGACAAGAAAAGTCTATTTTTAGTAAGAGTGACCTTGACCTTGGATCTACAGGCATGGGTATTGTGCGGACACACCGCCTTGTCATAGTGAACATTTGTGCCAAGTTATTTTGAAATCCCTCCATTCATAACGAAGTAACAGCCTGGTGAAGAAAATTCTATTTTTAGTAACAGTGATCTTGACCATCGACCTACAGGCTTGGGCATGTACGTGACATACCGTCTTGATATGGTGAACAATTATACCAAGTTATTTAAAACTCCAATAAGAAATAACAAAGTTAAGAGCGGACATGATTTTGCAAGAAAATTCTATTTTTAGTAACAGTGACCTTGACCTTCGACCTACAGGCATGGGTAATTTACGCGACACACCACCTTGTCATGGTGAACATTTGTGCCAAGTTATTTTGAAATCCCTCCATTTATAATGCAGTGAAGGACCAAGTGTATATTTCGCTTAACACAAAATGTAAGTGAAAAGGGGGCATAATTTGAAAAATATTGGAAGTAGGGTTATAGGTCTTGTGGGTTATGATGAAGATTTTGATGGTGAAAATATATTTCAAGTTTCAAGGCAATATCTCAAGTAGTTTTAAAGTTATGGGCAAAATGCATATTTTGCTTAACACAAAAAATTAGAAAAAAGGGGCATAACTTGAAATATATTGACAGCAGAGTTATGGGTCTTGTTGGTAATGATGTAGAATTTGATAGTGAATATATATTCCAAGTTTCAAGATGATATCTCAAGTAGTTTATAAGTTATGGACCAAAGTGCATATTTTCCTTAACGCAAAATTTAAGTGAAAAAGGGGCATAACTTGAAAAATATTTGTAGCAGAGTTATGGGTCTTGTTGGTAATGATGTAGAATTTGATGGTGAATATATATTCCAAGTTTCAAGTTGATATCATAAGTAGTTTTTAAGTTATGGACCAAAGTGCATATTTTGTTTAACGGACGCCGACGCCGACACCGGGGCGAGTAGGATAGCTCCCCTATTCTTCGAATAGTCGAGCTAATAAATTTGATGTACACAGGCTGTCAACCAGGTCATCTCCAAAATATAGGAAAAATATAGGAATATTTTTTCAACAAATATAGGAGTTTTTGGTTGATTTTGAGGCAAAATATAGGAGTTTGGAACTGATAATAGTTATATTTAAATTTTACTTGCACTTATACAAATGATTTTCACATGTGCATTTACTGTTTCTACAATTATCAATGTCCAAAATGTCCACTGTAAAAATGATGGAAACCATTAACTTTACCATCAGCACCATCAAGCACATCACCAGCATCTGAATGACCATTCAAACAAGGGGGAAATGCAGAAAATGCATTAACAAAGCTTGATTTTTTAGTTTTAGTTTGTCTTCTATGATATATAGTACTGTACACAGCATCGACCCATCCAGTCATAGTCATATTGCTTTGTGTGTAAAAATCTGGGTTACAATGCCCAAAAGGGTTCAGTCAAAAGTGACCCCAAGGCCTTACTTTGGTCAAACTCTATTGAGAACCTGTAGGCAATACATCATACAAAATTATATGCCCTTCACTCATCTAGAAGTTCCGGAATATGATTCCATTTATTTATTTAATCTGCATGGAACAGTACTGCAGTCAAATAAGTCTGAAAACCTAAATACAAAGAATATTGCTACATGTTTCAAGAGAAATGATAAAAACTTATCAAGTTATAACCATAACTGAACTTTAGTTCAAACTGCCATTAAATTTCTATACAAAAGCAATACATTTCAAAAGCCAAATCCTTCTTGGGAATAGATGGACATTATTCATTTCAGGTTCATTTAAGTTTAACAATAATTTAACTTTTATCCATTGAGTGGTTCCATAAAAAACAATAATTTTAGAAAACTATGCAACTATTTTGCAGATTATCCTAATAAAAAAAATCTAAAGTTATCTCAATTTACATGTATTTAACAAACAGTTGTTGCAAATTATCAAATAATATTGTTTTTTATTACCTCCCTTAATTTGACTTTGCCTTTTGAAAATTATTGTTTTTGTAAAGACACCTTCTTTTGCGTACACTCTTTCTTTTGCATACACTCTTTTCCAACAGAGTTTGATAACACTCTTCAAACTGGAAAACTGACCACAAAAGTCAGCTGAAGAATTCTTGTTCACAGTCAAGCATGTTTTTCCCAGGTGTCCATCTGGACGTTTTAGACAACCACATACACCATACCAAATATAAGCTCTCTAGTCCTTGCAGTTGGTGAATAAAATTTAATGAGCTTTAATATTTTTTGCATTTGGTTGCAACTGCAACAAGAATTCTGCATAGAAGTGAAAATTTGTTTTTGTCAGGTAAGCCTTAATACACAGAAACCTGCTACAAAGTTGTTAGAGAATCAGATTAAAACTTAAGTAAATGCCACCCGCCAAGTTTTCACCAATCTAAAAGTTGAGTTTTGTTCTTGAAAAAACAAGAAGCTGTGTTCGGAAAACACATATGCCCCCGGTAGCGAAGTTTGTAATGATACAAATTTTAAATGATAGCACAGTGTTAAAACTGCAACTAAAATGACAAGTTAGTTCTAAATAATGAAAATAACCGTCTGGTGCCAGAACCTGTACATGAAAAGAATTTATCATAACAAGAGCCAGTCGGAAACGACTGCACGCTCGACTATTCGAAGTCAGACATATTTAAGCACATTTAAAACTGGACTTCATTTAAACTGGGGAGTGATTCAGGAGTTTATGACACCCAACACACACACATGAACAAAAGTTTCTTAATCCAAGTTAGGAAATCAATAAATTACAGTTACTTTATTATTGTAGTTTTTTTTAGAGGGTTTACACAACCCAGTCCATACACCCCTGATCCCACACCCATCAACCCACTATCCCTGCCCACCTATAGTGATGTGGTAGGGTGTGGTGTAGTATAGTAAGGTATGGTATGCTGGTTGCTGTTGTTGGTAATGTGGGTGTTGTTGCTGTTGTTGGTATTGTTGTTGGTGTTGGTAATGTTGGTGTTGTTGGTGGTGTTGGTGTTGTTGTTGGTGTAGTTGTCAGTGTTGTTGTTGGTGTTGTCAGTTGTTGGTGTTGTTGATGCTATTGTTGTTGGTGGTGTTGTTGACGGTGTTGTTGGTGGTGTTGTTGACGGAGTTGTTGGTGGTGTTGTTGACGGTGTTGTTGGTGGTGTTGTTGACGGTGTTGTTGATGGTATTATTGTTGGTGGTGTGGTGGGGTGGTGGTGGTGTGGTGGGGTGGTGGTGGTGTGGTGTGAGATGGGGTGGTGTGGTGGGTGTGGTGGGGGGTGGTGGTGGTGTGGGGGTGGTGGTGGTGTGGGGGTGGTGGTGTGTGGTGTGGTGTGGTGTGGTGTGGTGTGGTGTGGTGTGGTAAGGTATGGTATGGTATGGTATGGTATGGTATGGTATGGTATGGTATGGTATGGTATGGTATGGTATGGTATGGTATGGTATGGTATGGTATAGTATAGTATAGTATAGTATAGTATAGTATAGTATAGTAACCACTCAACACTTTCACCAAAGTATGTTAAGAACATCTGTTTTAAACCTTTTCAATAGCATTACCTTAGAAAAACACTAACATTTAAACTTTAACCATAATTTCTAAGTCTTAATTCTAATTTCTAAGCGAAAAAGGGCAAAAATCAAATAAAACAAGTTAACCATTTATACCCAAGTATAAAATGGGGAGATAATCCCAGAAAAAAGGTAGCCAGACTTACGTCACTTGTAAGGGTCATCATCTGTGCACTGTTAAGTATGTATGTAAACTTTAATGCCAGATCTCTTTGTGGATATTGCGAAATATCCAACATGCTGAAATAAGTTAACCATTTTCTAAGTACAAAAAGGGGAGATAACACCAGAAATAAGGTACCCAGAGTTTTGTAACTTGTCAGTGTCATGACCTGTGAACTGTTAAGTAAGTGTGTAAACTTTCATGCCAATGCTCTTTGTAGAAATTCAGAAATATCCAACTTGCCGAAAAATGTTAACCATTTATCTCTAAGTACAAATTGGGGAGAAAACCCCGAATTAAGATAGCCAGAGTTATGTAACTTGTTAAGAGTCATACCCTGTGCACTGTATAGTAAGTTTGTAAACTTTCATGCTAATGATCTTTGTAGAAATGGAAAAATATCCAACTTGCCAAAACAGGTTAACCATTTTTCTAAGTACAAAAAGGGGAGATAACACCAGAAATAAGGTACCCAGAGTTATGTAACTTGTCAGGGTCATGACCTGTGAACTGTTAAGTAAGTGTGTAAACTTTCATGCCAATGCTCTTTGTAGAAATTGAGAAATATCCAACTTGCCGAAAAATGTTAACCGGACGGACGGACGTACGTACGGACGGACGGACGGACGTTCCCACATTTGACCCTTTGTTGGGTATTTCTTTTGTTTAAAACTACCCAACAAGCGAAAAACTACCCAATAAGAGACTAACGGAATGAATGGAAAGTTCTCACAGAAGGGCATTTGTTGGGTATTATGGTACCCAACAGATGCCTTGCGGTGCGCTCGGATGGACAGACGGACGGTTCAATCACTAGATGCCGGGGGCATAAAAAGAAGAAAGCAAAAGCAGTATCGAAGCAATATTTACTCTCTTCATTAATCGGCCAAAACAAATACTAAAAAATATAGGAATACACATAAAAATATAGGAGAAATATAGGAATATAGGAGGCTTTTCAGAATATAGGATTCTGATCCAAAATATAGGAGAAATATAGGAATATAGGAATCGGTTGACAGCCTGTGTACATTATATATCAGAGAATGAATTAGAGAGAAATTGTCTTCAGAATTTCCTAAATTTCTCTTTATACTGTGCCAAGGGGTTTTTTCCCTATACATTTCTTAAAGAAAGCTGAAAACTTCCAAAATTTTTTCCCTAAAATGAAAAAACTCCCTGTTCTCACAGCCTAAGTCTATGACATGGTATCACTCCGATTTGTGCATTTAATATTTAATGATGTGGTGGAATCAGTTTTCCTTTGAAATAAAAAAAATATCATGGCATGGCATTTTAAGACGCTTTTAAGATGACATGAAAGATATTCAATCAAAATGTAAAGTAATACAAGAGGGCCATGATGGCCCTAAAAGCGCTCACCTGAGTTTAGTCAATAGTCTCTTGCAACAGTGACCTAGTTTTTTGACCCAGATGACTCATATTCAAACTCAACTGAGATATCATTGCGACAAACATCCTGACTAAGTTTCATGACAATCTGAGCAAAAATGTGACCCCTAGTGTTAACAAGAAAAATTCTATTTTTAGTAACAATGACCTAGTATTTGGACCCAGATGACTCATATTTGAACTTGTCAGAGAAATCATTGGGAAATACATTTTGACCAAATTTCATGACAATCGCAGCAAAAATGTGACCCCTAGAGTGTTCACAAGAAAATTCTTTTTTTAGTAACAGTGACCTAGTTTTTGGACCCAGATTACCCATATTCAAACTTGTCCGAAAAATCATTGGGACAACTATCCTGACAAAAGTTTCATGACAATAGAAGGAAAAATGTGATCCCTAGAGTGTTTACAAGAAAATTCTATTTTTAGTAACAGTGACCTTGTTTTTGGACCTAGATGACCCATATTCAAACTCGTCTGAGAAATCATTGGAGCAAACATCCTGATGAACTCTCATGACAATCAGAGCAAAAATGAGACCCTTGGAGTGTTAACAAGAAAATTATATTTTTAGTAACAGTTACCTTGTTTTTGGACCCAGATGACCCATATTCAAACTCCTCCGAGATATCATTCAGAAAAACATCCTTACCAAGTTTTATGACAATCGGAGAAAAAATGTGACAGCTAGAGTGTTCACAAGAAAATCGTATTTTTAGTTACAGTGACCTAGTTTTTGGACCCAGATGACCCATATTCGAACTCATCCGAGAAATCATTGGGACAAACATCCTCACTAAGTTTCATGACAATCGAAGCAAAATTGTGTCTGCTAGGGTGTTCACAAGAAAATTCTATTTTTAGTAACAGTGACCTAGTTTTTGGACGATCTGGATCTACACTGTTCGCCCATGCAACAAAATGTGTCCTGACTAAGTTTCATGACAATCGAAGCAAAATTGTGTCCGCTAGGGTGTTCACAAGAAAATTCTATTTTTAGTAACAGTGACCTAGTTTTTGGACGATCTGGATCTACACTGTTCGCCCATGCAACAAAATGTGTCCTGACTAAGTTTCATGACAATCGAAGCAAAATTGTGACCGCTAGGGTGTTCACAAGAAAATTCTATTTTTAGTAACAGTGACCTAGTTCTTGGACGATCTGGATCACACTGTTCGCCCATGCAAAAAATGTGTCTAATATATTCTGAACATTTTGAGAATGTGCTACAAATATGTTTTACAAACAGTGAATAAAATATTCAGAAAAGCCTGATTTGCAAAGAGCTATAAAGTATGAAAGTTTATTTGGTCAATATCCATAGAAAATGACAACATTTACAGTATAAAATCTTCCAGAGCAAAGTTCTAAATATTGCATAACACAGATCTAAATAGCAAAGTTCACTAGGTCATTGTCAAGCATCTAGAGCTATACTGTGGTACTGCAATATAATAACACCTTACATTGAACCTAAATATGGTTTAAGACTGGTAGAAATATTGGAATTTTGTCACTTGAAATTTTCACTCTGCTACTAAAATTTTTGTTTTTAATTTTATCACTGAACAACCAGTGTATGAATTGTTCAGGAAAAATTGAATTTTAAGATGGTATAAAGTTTGTGTCAAAATCTGGTTGATAACTGTAGAAAATCAAAGGTTAAAAACAGAATTTAAAAGAAGAAAAACGAAAAACCCCAGGGCGGGGCCAATTTTGACCCCAGGAAAATAATTTGAACAATCTTTGTAGAGTTCCACTAGAGGGTGCTAAATGCCAAATATCTAAGCTCTAGGCCTTGTGGTTTCAGAGAAGAAGATTTTTAAAGTTTTTCCTTTCGGTTGCCATGGCAACCAGAGTTCTGCATGGAATTGATTTCTTTGAACAACTTTGGAAGAGCTTCATGCAAGGAACATTTGTGGCAAGTTTCATCAAGTTTGGCCCAGGGGTTTAAGAGGAGATGTTGTTTAAAGCAAAAATTGACGACGCACGACGCACGACGCACAACGGACACAGAGTGATCCTAAAAGCTCACCATGAGCACAAGTGCTCAGGTGAGCTAACAAAACATAAAATAACAAGAGAGCCAAAGTGCCACAAAATACGCCCACCGAAGAATTTGCAATTTTTTGTACAATTTAAGGGCCATAACTCTGAAGTGGCTGGAGTGATTTGGCTGGTTATCTGAATAGGCCAAGATATTGTGCCCATAAACATTTTCCCAAGTTTCATGAAGATCGGTCAACAACTTTTTGAGTTATTGATTCGACATCACTGTGGATGCTGCCCGCCATAGGTGTTCCCAAATAATACAACCCGTCTTCTACGGGTGTATAATAACGTTCAATGTATTGTTTTCAATGTGCTTTTTTCTTCTGAAAGTTACCTGGAAGGGTTCTCATAAATCCAGTTTGACTACCGAAGTATTGCCACAAGATCTCCGGGTCATTGTTAAAGTTTTCTGCAAACACCGCATCAAGTGCTGCTGACCACTGTAAACCATTCAGAATCTCTACATCTGAAACAATAGGTCAAGAAATCTAAATGAAAATAACAATCTGCCTGTGAAGCACCACTCAATGATATTATGTGTCTTAAACTGGTAATTTAGAATATATCAGACATGATAGTAAAAAAGTGGGATTCAGAGATTTTTTTTCAGTTGTTATTTTTTCTTAATATTTTACTCTATATATTCAGGTTTTATTGTGTGTGCAACCAGTGCATATCCAGATCATATGACATTTTTGTGCAATCTGATCTGATTGTACACTAGTAGCTTCTGTCAGAAATAACTCGATGAATCTAAATGTAAAGAGTGCAGATCCTGGTCAGACGGCAGATGTTCACCCATGGTATAACAGCCATATCCCATTGAGGGTAAATGGGTGGTTCTGCATAAAATCTTGAACACAATATTTATTAACTTCCAGGACTCTTGATAATGATGAGATTCCCTCAAATGTAGCTTCTCAAATATTGTTGTTTTTATTATTCTTGTTATCAACAGCTGTAAGATACCTCCAGGAGCTATTCTAAATCAAATCTACATATTACAAATTTCGATTTTATTTAGACTTTGGCTTGCAACCAAAAACATCAAACACGATGTGCGACAAATGATATTTTCGTTGAGAAGTAGCATGGGACAGTATAATTGACAGAACATTGTTCATTATTAATCACACCTTGAGCTTCCTTTACTTTAAGCCACACTGTTTGTTATTGTTTCAAACATCTGCATGCGGAATGAACATACAGCAACAAAAAATTTGATTGACAGCAAAACCTAATTTGGAAGTAAAATTCAGCATCTTTTGATTGGAGCGGCAGTTCTAACAGTCGTCGCAAGACAAAAAAATAAACATATGTAATGAAAAATATGCTTGTGGAAGACAAAGCACACTGCATGCATATAATGTGAAAGATGAAAGGATCATATGTTTCAAGTCTGTAGTAAATATATAGTGAAATAAAGTTAAATATAACATTTTTTTAGAAAATTCTAAGATAAATGGGGAGATTATCCTAGAAAATGATTATTAGAGTTATGGACCTTACTAAATATGATGTGGGTAATATGAACAAGAGGGCCATGATGGCCCTTTATCGCTCACCTGAGTAAAACAAAGTTGTGTTGCATGTGACCCAACGTCTCGATATGGTGAACATTTACACCAAGTTATTTTAAAATCCAATAAGAAACAAAAAGTCTACAGCTTGGAAAAGAAAATGCTATTTTTAGTAACAGTGACCTTGACCTTTGACCTACCGGCATGGGTATTGTAAGCAACACACCCCCTTGTCATGGTGAACATTTATGTAAAGTTATTTTGAAATCACTTCATTCATTAGGAATTAACAGCCCAGACAAGAAAATGTTATTTTTAGTAACAGTGACCTTGACCTTGGACCAACAGGCATGGGTATTGTACGCAAAAGTACACCTTGTCATGGTAAACATTTGAGCCAAGCTATTTTAAAATCCAATGAGAAATAACAAATTTACAGCCTGGACAAGATTTTTCTATTTATAGTAACAGTGACCTAGTTTTTGACCCCATGTGACCCATACTCAAACTCATCCAATTAATAACTGGGACATATGTTCTGACCAAGTTTCTTTACAATCTGATAATCAGAGTAAAAATGTGACCACTAATAGTGTAAACAAGAAAATTCTATTTTTAGTAACAGTAACCTAGTTTTTGGACCTAGATGACCCATATTCGAACTTGTCTGAGAAATCATTGGGACAAATATCCTGACCAAGTTTCATGACAATCAGAGCAGAAATGTGACCTCTAGAGTGTTAACAAGAAAATTGTATTTTTAGTAACAGTGACCTAGTTTTTGGACCCAGATGACCCATATTCAAACTCGTCCGAGAAATCATCGGGACAAACATGCTGACCAAGTGTCATGACAATCAGAACAAAAATGTGACCGCTAGAGTGTTAACAAGAAAATTCTATTTTTAGTTACAGTGACCTAGTTTTTGGACCCAGATGATTCATATTCAAACTCACCCTAGAAATCATTGGGACAAATATCCTGACCAAGTTTCATGATAATTGGAGTAAAAATGTGACTGCTAGAGTGTTAACAAGAAAATTCTATTTATAGTAACAGTGACCTAGTTTTTGGACCCAGATGACCCATATTCAAACTCGGCCTAGAAATCATTGGGACAAACATCCTGACCAAATTTCATGACAATCAGACAAAAAATGTAACCTCTATTGTGTTGACAAAATTTACCTTAGGGTTAGGGTTTAGGGTTAGGGTTAGGTAAAAAGGCCCATAACTCAGCCAAAAATAATCCGATCAGAAATTCCTTTGGATATACACAACAAGTCTTGGTGACAAACACTCCTGTGAAGTTTCAATGAAATCCCTCAAGCGGTTTCAGTTTACATTGGGGTTAGGGTTAGGGTTTAGGGTTAGGAATTCAGAATTATGCCATTTGGGCTCATTAATGTACCTTTATATACTCAGCAAAAATAGAAAGTACCCACTTTTTATGCTTATATTCTCATTCACATGTTTTCATTTAATTACGAACACCTCAAAAGGTGTTTTATTAATTAATCTCAGTTGTTTTTAAGTTTAATTGTTCGTGAACATAATCTTCCACACCTAAACCTGAGCAAATGCCCATCAGATAACAATGAATGATGGATTAAACACCCCTATATATTCAATTCAAAGGGAGGTAATAGGAAATGTTTGGGATTTCTAGCGTTTTTTTATAGAGGACGAGTTGTTTTATTAATGATTTTTTGTGATTTTATTGACATGAAGAACTGGAAAAATTGATTTAATTCCAACAAATGTGAATATTGTTTAGAATCACTTACTTCTTCCTAAAACCCCAATAATAGCAAAGGGAAAGATAACTTAGTCGTGACTGCAGATTTTTAAGAACATTTTATTTCTTTGTAATGATTACAGCAATGCAGATCCGTTCAAAGAAGATATTTTCTATTTTATTTTTCTAGTTTTACAAAATCACAGGTAGAAAAGTGGGTACTTTTTATTTTTGCTGAGTATAGTTTCAAAATGACTAAGGGCTCATAACTCGGCCAAAAATAATCTGAGCGGAAACTCCTGATGATATGCACAACTAGGCTTGGTGACAAACACTCCTGTGAAGTTTCAAAGAAATCCCTCAAGCGGTTTTGGGGAAGAAGGGAGGACAAGAATTAGGGTTAGGGTTAGGGTTAGCAAAAAATGACAAAGTGCTCATAACTCGGCAAAAAATAATCCAATCAGAAATTCCTGACGATATGCACAACTAGGCTTGGTGACAAACACTCCTGTGAAGTTTCAATGAAATCCCTCAAGCTGTTTTGGAGAAGAAGCGAGGACAACATTTTGCCGGACTGACGGACGGACCGAAGGACGGACGGACGGACGGACAGACGGTGCGATTACTATATGCCTCCCTTCGGGGGCATAAAAAGCCTGATTTTCAAAGTGCTATAAAGTAAGAAAGTTTATTTGGCACTATCCATAAAATGACAAAATTTACCCTATAAAATCTTCCAGAGCAAAGTTCTTTATATTGCATAACACAGATCTAAGAAGCAAAGTTCATCAGGTCATTGTCCAGCAGCTGGAGCAATAAACTGGTAAACACAAATATAGCTGAAGACAGGAAGAAATATTGGATTTTGACACTTGAAATTTTCACCCTGCTACTAAAATTTTTGTTTCAAATTTTATCATTGAACAACCAGTGAATGAATTGTTCAGGAAAGATTGAATTTTAAGACGGTATAAAGGTTGTGTCAAAATCTGGTTGATAACTGTAGAAAATCAAAGGTTAAAAACAGAATTTAAAAAAAATAAAATCCCCAGGGCAGGGCCCCTGGTCAATAACAACATGATTTTAATAATTGGTGTAGAAATCATCAATATCAATATTCATACCAAATTTCATGACAATCGGACAAAAAATGTAACCTCTATTGCTTTAACAAAATTTACCTTAGGGTTAGGGTTTAGGGTTAGGGTTAGGTAAAAAGGCCCATAACTCTGCCAAAAATAATCCGATCAGAAATTCCTTAGGATATGCACAACTAGGCTTGGTGACAAACACTCCTGTGAAGTTTCAATGAAATGTCTCAAGCGGTTTACCTTAGTGTTAGGGTTTAGGGTTAGGGTTAGGTAAAAAGGCCCATAACTCTGCCAAAAATAATCCGATCAGAAATTCCTTAGGATATGCACAACTAGGCTTGGTGACAAACACTCCTGTGAAGTTTCAATGAAATCCCTCAAGCGGTTTTGGAGAAGAAGCGAGGACAAGATTTTGCTAAAAAGGGCCATAACTCAGCCAAAAATAATCCGAGCAGAAATTCCTGATGATATGCACAACTAGGCTTGATGACAAACACTCCTGTGAAGTTTCAAAGAAATCCCTCAAGCGGTTTTGGAGAAGAAGCGAGGATAAGATTATTTCGGACGGACGGACGGATGGACGGACGGACGGTCCGATTACTATATGCCTCCCTTTGGGTGCATAAAATGTGGTCGGCGTCTTTTTTAGTGCTCCAGTGCAACAAGTGTTTACAGAGGTTGCTCGTGGGTCAAAATCTAATTGAAATCGAAATTTGTAGTATTTATATCAGTTTTTCTTGTAAACAATAGGGTACTTAAGTAAAAATAGATCCTAAAACTTAGAGTAAGCAGACAATTGGTGATTGCAGCCTGAAAGCTGACCAATCATAGACCTGTCTTAATCTTAAATTTATTATCGAATCTAGACAGTTAGTATTCAAGACATTATGAGAACTGTATGCAGTAGATACATTCTGTTGTACACCTACATTCCTAGACATATTCTGTTCAGTAAACATCATTCCTACATTCCCAGACATACTCTGTGCATTCAATTACACACAAACATGACAATAAGTCTTTGTCTACACAGCCATTTGAAGACAGGCATAGATCTTAAAACAAAGTTTAATTAAGACTATCTCGAAGCCTAAAAAACAACTGCAAAACACTTCAATACTCGACAACATTGCAAAACGACACTGACATAATTCTAGTAAAATAAGAAGCTACTAAATCGATGAAGTTAATTATTTGCACATATTTCTACTAATTAAGAGAAAAATTCATTTAAAAAATCCATGATTGATTTAAGTGTAAGTTCAGTGTAACGTTTGATTTCCTGAGCTTACTAATCTAGGTATACTCGAGCTGCACTGATGTGCTAAGCAGCACACATAAAAAACATACAGTTGAAACTTGTTATCTTGGAGAATTAAATATTTGAGATTTTCCAGTTATGTGGATATATTTTTGTAAATTCCTTAAGAAGTCCTAATACCAAAGATTCTATTGAATCAAATGATTTGATTTCAATAAACCATACTGTTTGATTTAGTAAAAATCACTATAGTTTGTCCCAGCTCATTTGTGACCCTCGAAAATAGGCGATTTCTTTCTTATAACGCAACAAATCTAAAAAGTAATACCTGTTTTGTGAAATACAAAAAACTCCTATGTTGCAAAATCCTGGATTTTTCTTTAAAACTTATATCAAGCTTACAATCGCAAAATTTAAATTTCCTATGGCATGTTGCCATTGTTTACAGTATTGATCTCCATTTTGTGAGGTAACGCGTGACGTCATCGCGATTGAAACAGAGCGGGGAAGTTCTCAAACGTTATTTTGACTGTCAAAATGTTCATATCATCCGGACTGACGAACAAGACAAAATACCTAATTTATTTTAAATTCCAATCTGATTTTCGATGTTTTGATTTAATTTCTCAATCACTCTTGCAAAACGCAATACAATCAGTTATATCGGAAGATAATTACAGACATATTTTTGTGTTGTACAGCGGATGTACAATCACAGGGAATCACATGCGAGATCATGGTGCTTCATATAATTATCATAAGCGGTATGTTTTTAATAATTATACATTTTCGTTAGCGAGCAAGAACTGCTGCATACGGCCGGAAGTTTGACGTTCACTACGACGATGAATATTTCGTTTTTGAATAATGGAATAAAAATGCCTTAAGGAAAATATTATCTTAGTGGGTAGGCCCTAAGCCCTATTGAAATAATTAAATGTCCCGATTTCCCGCCCAAAACAAGTAAAATGATAAACTGTTAAAATAAGGTTGTTCCGAAAATTGAAAATGGGGGATGGGGGTACCACCAACACATTTTTTTCGCCCACAATAAAATTGGAAAATGTCAAAGACCCTTCGCCACCATATAATTATTTCCTGCTGCCTAGAAAATTGTGGTAAACTTTACGTCTGATTATGTTTTGTACACGTTTATTTTTATTAGTTCATTTGTTTACGAGTGCCAAAGTGAAAATATTGCGCAAGTGAACTGACCGAAGAGTGTTACGTTCTCTCCATATCTGCATTGCAATAAAGTTTATCACCTCGTGAAAAGACATAAGCAAGCACACTTCTGTTACACTGAAATCCTTATCACAAATAAAAACAAAATCTGCGAATTTTCAATAGACATTTCATTCACAAACATCATTTGCGCACAATGTATGTTTTTTATCTTTAATAATTCAAAGAAATATCCGTATCGCTTACGCGATATTCAAGAGGTCGTGATGGTTTGCTCGAAATGCACGCTGTAGGTTTGCCTCTTACATTATAAACATAATATTATGACGTATGTCAGACGTGTGTCATGAAAATTTTGTACGATATTTGCACGAAATGCACGCTTTTTGCGCGCAGCAGTTTACATCGTGGGTGGTAAAATATTTCTGTCTTTATTGGTCTTAGAAAGATTCGCATGAATGACGCGCTACTTACGAGCAGATCTATGAATTTCTCAGTCACAGATAGAAAGTGTGGTTATAAACATTCGATTGTTTAACCAATATCACATCAATTGTACATCCTGTTTTGAAAATAAACATTTTTAATTTAGAACTGCATTAAAAAGAAAATCAGTTATCAATAAATAAATATAATGTACGATGTTTTACACGAGATTTCACCGGCGATGATCTCTGACCAGTAGATAAATGTAGTTGTTGTTTTCACTGCGCTTGTTGTTTGAGTTTCTAAGTTAGTGTGACGGAAGTTGATGCCTAAGTTGCTAAATTAAAATACATTTTAAGTCTCCGCCTAAGCATTTTAAATTTTAATTAGAAGAGAAAAAAATCAATTACATTGTTTGTCAATTACATGTTTCAAAGTAAAAAATACAGTGTTCTGCGGAGGTCACGTTCGCGGCGATGTTAGGGCAGAGAGGAAGCACGTCACACTCACGGCTGCGCAAGTTGTGAGCTCGTGGCCCGCACGCCACATCAAGGGGTAAGCGGTTGCATGCATCGTACGTTGCGTATGTGGTAAGTGAGTTGTACGTGCTGACAACATGCTTACAACGCAAGATCTCCGAGCGATTTCCATGTTAATGTACGGAGGCAGTACTTACATGCCCTGCTCACGTACGGTGTTCTAAGGCCGCTATTCGTTGGTTATATTCCATACCTCCGTGTCCATTCCGCGTCCTTGTCCGCGATTTTTTACTCACCGAAGATAACGTTGGGTTCATTCCATACCTCCGTGTCCGTTCCACGTCGCGGACACGACTACGGCCACGGAACGGACACGGTCACGGAGGTATGGAATAGCGGTTTACACGTAGGACGGACACGGAGTTATGGAATATACCCAAGGATATCTTAGGTGAGTGAAAAATCGCGGACACGGACGCGGACACGCATCACGGATCTATGGAATAACGGCCTTAGGCGCTCGTGGACATAGAGAAAGGTTTTCATGCAGCAAAAATGCAACGGCGACTCAGCGTGCTCCCAAATCCGTACGGAGGCGGTACTCACCACGTACGGATCCCTGAATATGGCCCACGTTTTTGCACGTAGACAGCACGCTCTTGCAAGTACGGCGGGGTGTGACCGTGGCTTAAGCGATAAGTGTAACATTCTATAAAAGTTGGTGACGTTATGTCTCCGATATGAAATAATAGTTCTGGATAATTTCAGTTTCAGTTGTTTTACTGTAAATGTTGAAAAAATAAAGCAATTCAATTTAAAATCCACTTTAACTAGCGCAGTTGGTTAACTCAATGAAAATGTCATGTTTGACATGTCCCCCGGTCTTTATTTGTATACATGACGTCACGCGCCTTTTCGTACCTCGACATTTTAACGTTAGAGCGGATAGGAAAACTTATAAAAATGCGAATATAAGAGGAAATATGTCAATGATCAAAAAAGTGAAAAAACGGTCTGGAGATATTTATTTAATGGTTATATTTACGTATAAATTTCATGTTTATTTGCTTTTAATGTAAAAATACCGAAGGTCACAAACTCAGTGGGACAGACTATAAACTGTAACTGAACCTGGAAAAAGGAACTTCCCATTAACACTCAGCTAAATTATAAAACATTTATAACATTATTGTTCTGTTCTTCACTCTAGCTGTCCCAATGAAAAACAAGATATATCACATATACTTGAAAAATTATCAAATAAATGTTACTTATTAATCAATGTTAGACAACTATGCTAAACCCTTTACTCCATATACACACATTTTTATTTGTGTGCGCCCAGTGTAGATCCAGATCAGTGTAGATCCAGATCAGCCAGCACATCTCCACCATCTAAGCTGCATCTGCACTGGTCAAATCTTGGTCAGAAACAATATACATGTACATTAATGATAGCAAAACACCACATTGTTCTAACTTCCACAGTTCCAACTTAAAAAATAAATGGCCATAATTATATATTTTAATGAAATAAAAAAAAAGGTGTTAATATGCATGCATAGAGGATACATCTGATGTGATATTAAAATGCCTCAAGATGATTTTGTTTGTGATATTTTCTTGGTATCTTATAATAAATATACTGGTATTAAGATAACGAGTTTCAACTGTACAAAAGAAAAAAAACAAAAAAAAAACCCACTAAATATCAGACTATTGCCACTGCAAAATCAGTGAAATAGATATAACATATTTCCAGTATTCATTTTTTATTGCTTTCACAAATGATGAGATTTTCATTTTCTGCTCAATTGGCAAGGCTTTATAACTAACATTACTTAACAATAGGCTTGCAGCTCCAGAATTGAAAATAAATGGAGGTTCACGTAATAATTATGTGAATAAAGGTTAAGACCTTTATTCTTTTATCATCTCTTAAGTTTGAGATCATTTATTATTCACCAGGACAGGTCAGTGCCACCCCGTAATGTCAGGATCAGACAATACTTTCAAAGAAAAACCATTTTGCTATTTGAAGGTGCATACCATAGCAAATAATTGCAGTGAATCAAAATTTTTGTAAACATTTACACTCCTGTAGAACATGCGTGTTGCTGTGAACATTTTTAAGTGCATGATTGTTTTACAGCTTCTTCAATCAATAAGATTTCAATAAAACAACAAAAAGTTGATATAAACTAAAATATCTTTTACAACAGTTTTAATAATAGGTGTTGAATATTTTACATTCATTTCATACATTGTATATCTACATTCTAATTGACAATAACTGTGTTGATAAACGTGGTAGAAAACCAACAAACATTCTTAATGAGAAAACTTGAAAATCCAGTTTAGCAGGAATGACAACTAATAATAAGCCAGGCATTTGTAAATTAACATCATAAACATGGTCAGATGGATAAAATTTCATTTCATTAACTGTTTTTATGATGCTGTCTTGTTTTTAGACATATTTCCTTTCAGATGTATTGCGAAATTGTCCCATTTCTCGTGGTCTCAGATCAAAACCTTAAGACTGGAGACCCTGGCCCAAGATCATAAAATTATTATTGGACAGCAGTTTCAAATCTCAATCAGATGTTTGAGATTTGAAACTGCTCTCCACTCTCCCGTTTAATTTAAGAATCTTGGGCACAGTCTTTGAACACTGACTTGGTATTGGTCAGTTTTGAGATTGAGCTCTATTTCAACTCATCATGTCCAAAGATTATAAAACTAAAACTGTAGACTAGTCTCAAATCTCAAGCATCTTATTGGCTGAAATATTGACTGGTCACCATATCAGCCGATCAGATGCTTGAGATTTGAGACTGGGCTCTAATCTTAGTTTTATGATCTTGGGTGCAGATGTCTCTGGTCTCCTGTCTCTGTTTAAAGATCTTGAGCTCGGTTATCTGTTCAGTATGTTGATTTTCTGTGTCAGAAAGGTTATCACTACCATGCAGGGAGCCAGCTACTATATTACCCTTTGGGATAGTGTCCTTCAAAGTCCACTCGGGCACTAGTTTGACTAACAAAAAACCAGCTTATGTTACGAGAAAGCAAAAATGACTTCTTGAGTCAACATAATAAAGTCTATTTTAGAAACCTGCCAGACCCCTCATTAACCTGCTGCTGTGTTTGTTTCATGTATTTGCCCTTCTTTGAAATGGAGCAAGTTTATTTGATTTTTAGGGATATTTTGCACAAATTAATGACTGAATATAGAATAGTGTAGACCCAGCTCAGGATGCACCAGACTGATCTGGGTCTACTCAGGTTACAAATGTTTAGGGCTTATACAGCATCTAAATGTTTTCACAAAATTGCCGGGTTGTTAAACAATAAAATTTTAAAGGCTGGTTTCCACATAGACTTTATGGTGTAATAATGGGCACTGGACCAATAAATGCACAGGAACTGAAGAGTGTTTGAAATGTATGGTACTGTTTTAATTTTCAAGGATATTCTTTGTAATTTGGGCTCAAATTTCCATGTGCTATTTTTGAGCCAGTCACCATAAAATACAAGGGGGTTTATTCAATAGACAGTTATAAAAAGAAAAGCAAAGTCATTAAATGGACTGTGTTCTAGTAGATGGATGTGATCTGATTCTGTGTAATGGACTCATTTCAGTGTCAACACTTATGAACTACAATGCACAGACTGATTTGGCCTTACCTAATTATGTAAAGTGAGAAGTCACACTAACATTAAACATGACGCCAGTTACCTATGCAACAATTTACTAACTCAGTTTTTTTCAATCATCAAGGTTGAAAATGAAAATGGGAAAATGGATAAAATGACTTTGCTTTGAAACATTTCTCATCAACACAGTTATTTTAAACACACAATACTTAGAAGAAACATTCTTACTACAGTTAAGTAGATAAAAATAGTAAAATAAGTATAACAGCAGTCTTAAATACCAAACTTTCAAAATAATTTGTATTTTAAATTTATTTATAATCATTGGGATATAAATGGAATAAATCATGTTCAAAGAGCAGTCAAAAATATTGCTCAAGGACCAGTCGTAAACCCTGTTCATAGACAAGTAATTAGCATATTTTGCAGTAATTAGCATATTTTGCAGTAATTAGCATATTTTGCAGGAAACACACAAACTATGCTATCTTATAAAATAATATGAATGAGATCTGGGCAGCCCAGGGCTTAAAAATTTTAAAACTGAGATTGGAGAGCAGTTTCAAATCTCAATCAGGTAACCATTTTAGCTACTCAGATGCTTGAGATTTGAGACTGGTCTCCAATCTTAGTTTATTATCTCTGGCTCAATGCCAAAAAATCATAAAACAAAAACTAGAATTACTCTTAAAACTCAAGCATCAGATACTAGTTTCCATTTCGACCCATCAAATGCTTGAGATGTGAGACTGGTTTCAGATCTTTGTTTTATGACTTTGGACAGTCAGCTTGTTCATCAGTCAAACCATGAAAGAATGTCACCAATACAGTGAGTCTAATTTTCAGAACTCGTTAGGATTAAAATAAGCTGATGTCAAAGAATGTGATCTTCAGATAACTTAGTATTTTCCCTGCAGAAATATTGCAATCAAAATTTAACACTAGATGGGTGTTCAGTTGAACACTTGTGTCTCCCTGAGGTTCTGTCTGAATAAAAATGAAAGTACAAAAAGGGGCATAACTCCATCTTGTCCTAAAAAAATTTTGAATCATCATGAGTGTGTTGTCATGAGCAATATAATTTGAAAGTTTGATGAAGAAACATTAAGAAATGGCAAAGTTATAGCCAACATTATTTTGTCATGACAGACAGACAGATGGACAAATCGATCCCTATGAATCCCATTTTCTTCGAAAGGGCGACACAACAATTATTTCTTTTTACATTAAATTTACATCTCAGACACACATTTTTAGCATTTTATTTATATTAAATTCCAATGTCATTTTGATTACTTACATTTATACAACTTTCAAAATTCTGAGAAGCATAAAATATTAAGCCTAAAATACGATTTTTAACCTCACAACAACTTGTTAATTTTGCAAAATTGGCATCAATAAACCAGGCTGCACAAAGCTGTGCCAGAAAATATATTTTTGAAGCATGAAGTAGAGACACACATAGCTTTAAGGTCAAAAATGCATGCACTCAATTATATCTGCTGGGACTTGAGATGGAAAAATCTTGCCAAGCTTAGTACCATGCACAACAGGGTCCAAGATCATAAAACTAAAATTGGAGATTTGTCCAGTTGCCATTTCAGCCAATCATATGCTTGAGATTTGAGACTGGTCTCCAGATTTATTTTTAAGATCTTGGACACAGCAGTCTGTTGGAATAAAATGTTACAATCTTCCAGCACATGAAAGATTCCAATATGCTTGGAAACATTTTATAAGGTCAAACTATCATTTATATGACATACTTTCAGTATTCCTGGAACCAATATTACAAACCTTAAACCTCAGACCAGTCTTGAAACTCTAGCTTGTGATTAGTCGTTTGGAATCTGAGTTAAATTCCAGTCAATCAGCTGCTAAGGATGAGACTGGTCTCTGGTTTCAGTTTTGATCTGGTTCACATAGACATCTAATAACCCATTCATTCTCTTTGTATCAAGTTCATATTTTGACTAGTAGAATGTGGATAACCACTAGGTTATCGTTTATATTGACTAATATTCAAAGTCTGTTTTTATTCCCACTACATTTTTTCAGAGAACAAACCCATGGCATGGTGGCATTGCCTGGCATGCACAGACTACATATCATATTATGACAAGCTAACCTGAACTTATGAGCAGCATTCCAACCCTGAGGCTTCTCCTCTTTTAGGGTATTTTAAGTTAAACTCAACATTAAAATATCATGTTTTCACTATTGATTAACAAAAATAAATCTGGTATCTACCTCCATCATAGATCTCTACAGGAATGTGAACACTGGACATGTTAGGAATGATCCACTGTTTAAATCTCTCATTATACATCATACCACTATCCTCATCAGTCATGTCCTTGGCTTTCAAACAGTAGAAATCACTTTGCTGAAACAAAATGGGATACATGATATTTATTAACCCTTTATTCCACAGATACAACTTTATTGTGTGGGCAGACAGTGCAGATCCAGATCAACCTGCATATCTGTACTGTCTGATCAAGATCTATACTGTTTGTTTTAGAATCATTGAGATATTTCTGACCAAGATGGTCTTGACCAACAAAATTTGTACCATGCATGACTAATGCAAGTGAACATGTTTAATATGTGTGCTGTATTTTTTTTTTACTCCGCTTAGTGCCTGTGGGTAAATTGATTCTATGAATTTCCAGATCTCAATAGAATCCAGAAATATTTGATAATATACAGGGTTACAAAATATGATTTCTTTACATTAAGGTGAACACTTACAGACTCCAAATTTACTTCTTTATTTAAAATAGTCAGTTTCAACATTTGTAACAAGGTACGGGAGAATGGTTGAGTACATTAACCATGATTACCTTGATATTATTATTCCATGTGTGATTGGCTGCTGCCTGTTCTGCCACAATTACAGACCTCTGAAATAAAAATAGACATTTATGATTTCTGAAGTAAGAACTTAGGCAACGAGAGGCATTGAAATTCAAAATGAAATAAAGAATGAAACTATTTATGAGATCAACTGAAATTAGCCAAAATTGAATTTATTGCAGTAAAGGGGCAAAAAAAGGAAATCTGCTAACAGAGATTGTATGATGGCAATTTATTGTTTATATTATTGATTTAAGTTCCTCCATTCTTCAATATTATAAACTTGGATACAAATCTACAGGGTAGTACACATAATTCTGACCTTTTAAAAAAATCCTTAATTTTGCTAATGCCAAGTTACATGGTCCATCAGTGAGAATCCGGTTATACAACTTGTCAAGATAGATTGGTTTAATACAGCAACTGTGCTTTATGTTTATTTTATATTCATGGTTTATTCTGTGAAAGAAGTGTCAGAGGTACGAACTGACCAAGTATTGAAGAAATTGTATGACTTAATCAAAATTTCTTTAAGTTGCCGATAATCTTTCAATAACTGACCAAACACACTGTGACCATCAAAAAATTAATGTGCACAAATTAAAGTAAACACAAACAAATCCATGTTGTGATCATCTACCAATTTGAAAGATCTCTGACACAGAGCTTTTATACAACAGTCAACTCTGTCAACTGTCTAATGAATGGGGTGGGATCACCATTAACACCATAGAGACATCCTCAATATGTGGGCTCACAGCTTAGATCCAGATCAGTCGGCACTTCCCACGCCATCTGATCAGGATCGTACCTGTTCGCTTATAGATTCATTAGGTTATTTCTGACCAAGAGGTGAACACCATAGAGGCAGACCATATGAAAAAGATGTGGCAGCTGATCTGGATCAAAAGTAGTCAGACCCTGTGATAAAAGGCATATAAGAAGAGGACTGACAAGACACAAGAAAGCACTTAACACAGGGTACGTAGGGATACATCTAGTTTGGCGGACCTCAACATTCAACAGAGAATGGTTTATGAGAAAATTCTATTCTTAATTCTGGTAAGTCATGTGCAAACAAATTTCAATAATGTTGAGTCAAAATGGGGGCTACCGCCCCAATACCCCCGCTTCTCTCGCCCAAACACCGCTGGGCTTTTTGTGTTTTTAACATCCAGGAACTGCTAAACTAGATTCTACCTGGGTACTTACGTTCAGAGCCTGCATTTTTCTTTCAAACATCTGACTGAGCTTGTCTGTGTAATTCTTAACAAGGGCGTCAGGATCCACCTTTTTAAACTTCAAACTAAAGTCTTTGCTGTAATCAAATCTTGCATCACGATTGTTATAAACCTGAAAATACCAAAAAGGTTGATAAGTGGATATGCAATAAATATAATTTCACTATCATCAGAAATTGGCAGGTTATACTATGTAACAAAACTAAGTACATTCATTGTTGTGCTCATCAAATACAAGAACTAATGGTTCCAGAAAATTTGTTTTTAGTTGACAATCTAATGAAATATTACACATATATTGTTAAGTTTAAAAAGGGTTAGCTTTTATCACTATAAACTGGACCTATGCAATCAAATAAGGTTAGCATTTTGTATGTTACACTGAGCATGGATGAAGAAGGAATTGTGAATTATTATCATGGAGACCTTGACATTTGATTACTCTATGGACAAACATTATTTACAATTTCAAAGTTAATGTTTTCCTACTTTTTACAAGCAAATTTTGACTTATTATCTACTACCATATTGGAGAACAGCCACAAAACACCTTGCCTAAACTATGTCAAACACTATTTAGGCTTCATCCCCTGTGAGTGTTCATCAATATTATTATTAAATCACATTCCTACCTGATTAAACCTCTCACCAACAGATCATCAACTTACAGTAATGGACAACTTACATTTGTAACAAATTCATAATTTGTAGCAAGGTTGAAGTCTCCGACTAAGGTGTCCGATAATCTATCAGCTAATTCTTCTAACCTGAAATAAAATATCAGAATGGGTTTATTTTATTATAATAATATACTAGATGTGCCATGCCATGTGAACATGTATCTTTGGTAATATTTTTGATGTTGTTTTCTTTTTGCTATTTTTTGCAATCCATGAATTTCTGATAAATGATAGATTATTTCATTGCACATTTTGACTTCATTGTACTTTTTTTTGGGGGGGGGGGTTGGCTAATTCCATAATAAATAAAATCATAAACTCAACTATATAACATCATTTCACACATTTTTCCATCATCTAAGATCTTATGAAGACTAGAGGACAATTCTTGAAACCAGGATGCTATTATTGAATCATGCTGGTGTGTCAAAAGGTTTACTGCTTCATGTATGTGTATGGTTTATTGATAAATGCTGTTGTTTGTTTGAAGAGTTTTGAGATGTGGAATCCGTGGATGAAGGATCTGATCTTTGAGAGGGCACATTTTGATGGTGAAGCATAGAATGTATGCACATTTGTTAAAAGATTACAATAGGGTTAACAGTTTCTAAGAATCTATTTTATTCAAGGCATCTAATTTAGTTTTTTCAATTTCTTCAAATTTCTTCCTATTGCTATCTCATAATATATTGAAAGTATGAAACCATAAATGTGTCTGAAATGTCACCAGAATTATGTTGTTCCAAATAACCTAGACATTCCCAGCTGAGAGAAGACAATAAGAGACAATCAGTAAATCAATATACAGTGCTGATGCTGTAAACAGCTGTATAACATCAGTGCTGGAGACAACATCTTGATTGCATAATCAATGCCACATGTTGTATGTTTCACTGTAGATGTAGACATTAGATGTAGATCGCCATTATTCTTGATTAGCAATCACACTGGGGTAAGATATACAAACATTTTCAGATTTTATAGAAAGATTTTTTTCATCAAAATACTATGAAGCCCTTAACAAGAGGGCCATGATGGCCCTGAATCGCTCACCTGAGTATGAAACTCAAGTTATTAACCAGAAACTGAATTTTTATTTTTAGCAACAGTGACCTTGACCTTGATCACAGACACGTGGGTAGCAATCCCAATTTGTCTCTTGTTATAAGCTACCCATATACCAAGTTTGGAGTCAATATGCCAAAGCAAACTCAAGTTATTAAGTGGAAACTGAATTTCTATTTTTAGCAACTGTGACCTTAACCTTGATCAGAGATACCTGCAGTTTGATATAAGCTACTCATACACCAAGTGTGGAGTCAAAAAACCAAAGCAAACTCAAGTTATTAAGTGGAAACTGAATTTCTATTTTTAGCAACAGTGACCTTGACCTTGATCACAGACACCTAGGTAGCTTTCCCAAGTTGCCTCTTAATTTAAGCTATCCATACACCGAGTGTGGAGTCAAAAAAACAAAGCAAACTCAAGTTATTAAGTTGAAACTGAATTTCTATTTTTAGCAACAGTGTCCTTGACCTTGATCACAGACACCTAGGTAGCTTTCCCAAGTTGCCTCTTAATTTAAGCTATCCATATACCAAGTTTGGAGTCAATAGGCCAAAGCAATCTCAAGTAATTAAGTAGAAACTGAATTTCTATTTTTAGTAACAGTGACCTTGACCTTAATCACAGACACCTGGGTAGCAACCCCAAGCTGCCTCTAGATATAAGCTATCCATATACCAAGTTTGGAGTCAATAGGCCAAAGCAATCTCAAGTAATTAAGTAGAAACTGCATTTCTATTTTTAGTAACAGTGACCTTGACCTTAATCACAGACACCTGGGTAGCAACCCCAAGCTGCCTTTTGATATAAGCTACCCATACATCAAGTTCGGAGTCAATATGCCAAAGCAAACTCAAGTTATTAAGCAGAACCTGAATTTCTATTTTTAGCAACAGTGACCTTGACCTTGATCACAGACACCAGGGTAGCAACCCCAAGCTGCCTTTTGATATAAGCTACCCATACACCAAGTTTGGAGTCAATAGGCCTAAGCAAACTCAAGTAATTGAGCAAAGACTGAATTTCTATTTTTAGCAATAGTGACCTTGACCTTGATCACAGACACCTGGGTAGCAACCCCAAGCTGCCTTTTGATATAAGCTACCCATACACCAAGTTTGGAGTCAATAGGCCTAAGCAAACTCAAGTAATTGAGCAAAGACTGAATTTCTATTTTTAGCAACAGTGACCTTGACCTTGATCACAGACACCTGGGTAGCAACCCCAAGCTGCCTTTTGATATAAGCTACCCATACACCAAGTTTGGAGTCAATAACCCTAAGCAAACTCAAGTAATTGAGCAAAGACTGAATTTCTATTTTTAGCAGCAGTGACCTTGACCTTGACCCTGTGGTCATGATTTGAACAACTTTTGTAGACATCAGTGCCAGGATGCTTCACGACAAATTTGGTTGAAATCCATCAAGTGGTTTCAGAGGAGATGTTGTTTTAAGGAAATTGTTGACGGATGACGGACGCCGGACGACGGACGCCGGACGACGGACGACGGACAAAGACGGGTCACAATAGCTCACCATGAGCCTATGGCTCAGGTGAGCTAAAAATGTAGATTTTCAATAGCTTTTGAAAACTAGGGATTATTTGATGCCCTGTTTAGAATGTTCCATGGGTCATAATCAAATTTTCACAAGTTGTATTCCATGATATTGACTGTTTATAAAATTTCTTTAAAATCTTTTTATTTTACATTGAGTATTTTCAAGTGTCAAATGTGTATCTAATTCTTATTTAAAATGCAAAAGACACAATATTTGCTTGTTTCCTTGCAAAACTTGACCAAGTGCTGTATCTGAAAATTTAGAATTTGCATGAATCAGAATGAAAGTCCCTGTAAATAATTTCAAAAAAGATGTTTTGAATTTTGACACAATTCTTGCAGATATTTTACATAATAAAAAGCTGTACTTGAAGATAGTAATAAAATATAAATAAATTGTGAGGAAATTATGAATTGCAAGCAAATAAAGCTTGTTAAGTGCAATGTCTTACAACAATACTGACTGCCAAACATTAACCACAAAACCAGTGTGAAGAGGTAGGCTGAGAAACAACAGTATGAAGTCCCATACCAATCTTTCTATTAAATACCCAGCCCTAAACTTAAGTAAGAATATATTATTGAAAAATCATATTTGTCCATATAGACTCCAATACAGAAACTCTCTAACAGAACACAAAAGGTCCCATCGAATTCTTTCTTATAGACGGGATTTTCAATGATATTGTTAAATTATCGTTAACGAACTTTTAAGAAGCTAAATATAGTGGAGGTATATTTAGCACTGATTTTTGACAAAGAGACCACTTCATGCGCAATCTCGATTTCTGTGACATTTCGGAAATCCTACTTTCGCTTTTAGTCGCGCAGACCAAATTTATTTTAGTAAATTAAAATTTTATTAGCCCGAACTAATGCTGCAAATTTGGGCCTATAGTTTCAAATATATGTAATATTTCATACAAGAGCGGGTTAAATTGAAGTAATGCCGCTTTAAATACCTGTCATTTAATGCTACCTGCAAAGTAATTTCTGAATAAATGAATGAGATACAAAAGAAATATGGAGGATTATCAGACGCGTAGAAGCTGGATCTACACTAGTCACACATGTGTTAAAACATGTATATATGGAGTAAAGGGTTAAATTGGGCAGCAGATTATCTTCAACTATACAAAGATTGTTCAAATTATTTCCCTGGGGTCAAAATTGGCCCCACCCAAGGGGTCACTTCATTTTACATAGACTTATATAGGACAAACTTTAAAAATCTTCTTGTCTGAAACCACAAGGCCTAGAGCTTAGATATTTGGCATTTTGCACCCTCTAGTGGAACTCTACAAAGATTGTTCAAATTATTTCCCTTGGGTCAAAATTGACCCCGCCCCAGGGGTCACTTCATTTTACATAGACTTATACAGGAAAAACTTTAAAAATCTTCTTGTCTGAAACCACAAGGCCTAGAGCTTAGATATTTGGCATTTAGCACCCTCTAGTGGAACTCTACAAAGATTGTTCAAATTATTTCCCTGGGGTCAAAATTGGCCCCGCCCCTGGGGTCACTTCATTTTACAAAGACTTATATAGGACAAACTTTAAAAATCTTCTTGTCTGAAACCACAAGGCCTAGAGCTTAGATATTTGGCATTTAGCACCCTCTAGTGGAACTCTACAAAGATTGTTCAAATTATTTCCCTGGGGACAAAATGGGCCCCGCCCCAGGGGTCACTTCATTTTACATAGACTTATAAAGGAAATCTTTAAAAATCTTCTTCTCACAAACCACAATGCGTACAGCTTAGATATTTGGTAAGTAGCATTGTCTAATGGATGTCTACTAAATTTGTTCACATTATGTCCCCTTGGCCAAAATCCGCCACGCCCTAGGGTTCTCTTGGTTTACATATAGTTATATAGGAAAAACATGAAAATCATTTTTCTCCAAAACTAATAGGACTAGATCTTAGATATTTGGTGCTGTGTATTGTGTAGAGAACCTTTATCAACTTTGTTTAAAAGTTGGCCCTGGGGTCAAAATTGTCCCCGCCGCGGGGGCCCTTTATTATGTGAAAAAGGCAAACTTTAAAAATCTTTCTACTGGAAACCTCAATGCCTAAAGCTTAGATATTTGGTATGTAGCATTGTCTAGTGGATATCTACCAAGTTTGTTTAAATTATGTCCCCTGGGCCAAAATTGGCCATGCCCTAGGGTTCTCTTAGTTTACATTGATTTATATAGGAAAACATATATAATCATTTTTCTCTGAAACTAATGCGACTATCCTTAGATATTTCGTGTTGAGTATTGTGAAGAGACCCTTTACCAGCATTATTTAAATGTTGGCTCTGGGGTAAAACTGAGAGTACTTTTGTACCCAGGTGAGCGATTTAGGGCCACCATGGCCCTCTTGTTTACAATTCTGTTGCTTCTGATTTGACATGAAACCCCCATTGTGACGAACAATAGGTGCAAGAAACACAAAGCTGATATGGTACTGGCAGAATTTCGTTCACGAGACAAACAGCAAATTAGCGACAATTAATGCAAGTTTCTGACCATAATAGACATGAGCAGGAAATGTCAAAACAATTTGTTGTTTTGACATTACCTGCTTTTCGACAGATCAAGCTGGTAAACGACGGACGACGACGAACTAACATCGCCGACCATGACCGACCAACAGATCGTCGATCAGTTGAAAGTACCGAAAACAATAATACCACCGTTGGAAATTGATAACAGCGATCTTTGTTTTGTACATTAATTAATTTCTTTTTATTAAAAATAAATCTTAATAAATTAGATTAAAAAGTTGTTTTAAAACATTTGTCCAGCATGGAACATACTCCCTGATGTACCCGTAGATTTCACGGCGTGTTAATTACGCAACACCGCCATATACATGCATTTGACAGCAAAAACAAATGAATTCTTATTTTAGCGTGATTATGTACTTATATCGCGCTCCGTTTATATCGCGGTTGGCGGGCTTGGACCCCGAGGTCAGCGATATAATGGAGTTGCAGTGTATATATGGAGTAAAGGGTTAAGCCACTATTTTATTTTTTATATTAAAATTTCATGAAATGCATTAAAATTTAAAAGCAGTTTTTTTTCCATTATTTTACCTTTTTGTGTGTAACATTTATTTGTTCGACAGGTAGATACTTTTCGGATATAATAAATATTCCAACCTATCTGTCCAGTGAACAATTTTGGGAAGTCTTTTGCTTGGAAGCTTATAAAGCTTTTTTGATACATGTAGGTGTAAATCAAATTTCTACATTGGTGGTAGTTATATGGTTTCTGGATACTTTTATTGCCTATTTTGGTTAGCAGATATCTGCAATCTAATATTGTCTACAGTTGCTGAATTGAATCAATAATGATTTTTCATACTCAATTTCCCTTAATAAATTAAAGCCTGCTTACATTGTTCAGAAACTTACTGTCAGTACTAAAATGTTTCACTCTCGCAGTTGCAGGCTTAAACAGTTAGATTTTCAGTGATCTGGTAATTGAAGGAAACTATGAAGAATGTACCTTTGTAGTAAATATAAGTTTTGGAGAAATCAAGTTTATGTCAAATATTGGTTTTGCTGACCAGAGAGCGAAGTTTACCCTGCCATATAGCAAAAACAGAGAGCGAAGTCTACCCTGCCAATCAAGTTCAGTACAGTGAAGCTCCGCTATATCGTGATCCGCTATATCGCGAAATCCAATATAACGCGGTCGACCCTTGGACCCCGTTTTTTTTTCATAAAAGATAGTAAAATTCTATCAATGGCCATTTTTTGTATATTTGGAAAGGGAAAAAAAGGGAAGTAACAATGTTAATACCGCGTTAATCAATAAAGACAATGACGCTCGTTCATTAACGTACCGAGAATCGTTGAAACAATTGTAAAATGTTTCTTTATGAACTGTTGATTGTTTCCTACATTTATTAAAATATCAAACTGTCATAAAATTGTTAAGTAATAAATTGTTGTACAAACACTGGGGCACCTAATCACATACGCGAAATGGTTACTGAATGGTTGTTTTTCGCACCTACTTCAGATAGCATGACAAAGGTGTTTGATGTTGTTAAATGGCTTCTAATTTGAGAAGCTCATGCCTTCATTTTTACAATATTATTTTAGTAATGATGATTGAAGATTAAAACAATAAAGATTAAAACTGCAAGCATATTGTTTTCATTCAAAAAAGCGTACAGGTCAAACAAATACATGAGTTCCGCATTAGAGGAATGCCCGCAGTATAAACTTTTGTGAGTTAAATTCACAAAGTAATAATTTCATAACACCTGTTAGATAATAACAAAACAACATGCAAACAAAGGATTTATTTTCAATAACCGATAAAATGTTACGAGTAATACATGTACGGACCTAAGAATAGCATAAGTTCCCTGTCCCGCGAATATCGCGGATCCGATAATAACGCAATTTGAGGGGATGGACCCCACGAACCGCGATATAGCGGAGCCCCACTGTAATCTGATACATATTAACATAAGAGTTGACAAGGATAGCAATTCAGTTATCCATTTCATGTTGACTATCATTTCCAATCTTCTTCAATAGAATCCTCCGTTTTAAGTTAAACATTATTAATAAAAGTTTTCACCCGTTTGTGATTTTGTACTTCTATTGGTAAAATTCCCAAAGGAATTACCAACTCCAGAATGTGGATTTTTAGTGTCATTATAACTGTTCAGGGAATTGCTTAGAGAGAGACTTGGGAGAAATGGTCTCCCAATGCTCCTCAACTTCTCCCTTCACTGAGCCAAGGGAGAAGTTTTTCACTACATGTTTATTAAAGGAAACTAAAAACCTGCATAATTTCTCACTAAAACAGATATAACTTCTCCCTGTTTTGCCAATCAAAGCCGATCCCTACAACTGCACCATTTTTTTGGTTGGGACAATTTCTAGTTCACACTAGTGAGACATATAGTTGTTACTATAGTAAAGAGATATAGTAAAGAGATTAACAGTTGTGTCCATGTATACTGCCAAATACCCAAAAGCTACCCAAAGCCAGTTAGAATAACCAAAGCAACTTTTATTAATGTCATAATATTTTTTTGTTAAATGTCATTATAACAACGATCATTCAAATGTTCGTTCAATTGACAAAAGGCCGTTTTTATGGTTCCTTTTATAACATGATACATATTTCAACAAATAAACAATGTATTTATATTGTAAATCTAGCATTAATCTCAAATTTCTTTATTTTATAGTTTTATGACAAAATCATCCCAAGATCTCATATGGCTCACTCGTATACCGAAAGTGAGCAATAATTTGCAAGCTATCGAATGGGGTTGAAAATAACCGAAAGCATCTTTATAATGGGATTTTCTTAGTTATTAAATTTGATTATTTATTTTTATGAATCGGATAATAATAATGAACATTAATTTAAACTAGATGTTTTTTTGTGAAAAACGCATGTCTCCCCCCTGCGCCGCCCCCCCCCCCCCTGTGACCTTGACCTTTGACCTACTGATCCCATAATCAATAGGGTTCTTCTACTCAATAAGGGCTATTACCCTATTAAGTTTGAATGCTCTGGGTCAAGCGGTACTCCAGTAATTGACCAGATACGGTTTTTACTCTTCGTGGCCCCTGTGACCTTGACCTTTGACCTACTGACCCCAAAATCAATAGGGTTCTTCTAATCAAAAAGGGCTATCACCCTATGAATTTTGAAGTCTGTGGGTCAAACGTTACTCCAGTTATTGAGCGGAAACGGTTTTCACTCTTCAGGCCCCTGTGACCTTGACCTTTGACCTACTGACCCCAAAATCAATAGGGTTCTTCTACTCTACAATGGCTATCAACCTATGAAGTTTGAAGTCCCTGGGTCAAAGGGTACTCAAGTTATGGAGCAGAAATGGTTTTCACTCTTCGGGCCCGTGACCTTGACCTTTGACCTACTGACATCAAAATCAATAGGGTTCTACTCAATAAGGGCTGTCATCCTATGAAGTTTGAAGGCTCTGGGTCAAAGGGTACTCGAATTACTGAACGGAAACAGTTTTCACTCTTCGGGCCCCTGTGACCTTGACCTTTGACCTACTGACCCCAAAATCAGTAGGGTTCTTCTACTCAATAAGGGCTATCACCCTATGAAGTTTGAAGGCTCTGGGTCAAAGTGTACTCAAATTATTGAGCGGAAACGGTTTTCACTCTTCGGGTCACTGTGACCTTGACCTTAGACCTACTGACCCCAAAATCAATAGGGTTCTTCTACTCAATAAGGGCTGTCATCCTATGAAGTTTGAAGGCTCTGGGTCAAAAGGTACTTAAGTTATTGAGCGGAAACGGTTTTCACTCTTCGGGTCACTGTGACCTTGACCTTTGACCTACTGACCCCAAAATCAATAGGGTTCTTTTACTCAATAAGGGCTATCACCCTATGAAGTTTGGAGGCTCTGGGTCAAAGGGTACTCGAGTTATTGAGCGGAAACGGTTTTCACTCTTTGGGTCACTGTGACCTTGACCTTTGACCTACTGACCCCAAAATCAATAGGGTTCTTCTACTCAATAAGGGCTATCACCCTATGAAGTTTGAAGGCTCTGGGTCAAAGGGTACTCGAGTTATTGAGCGGAAACGAAGTGTGACAGACGGACAGGGCAAAAACAATATGTCTCCCCCAGAGGGGGGGAGACATAATAATTATGGTATTGAAAATTTGTGTACAGTGCAATTTTTTTTTTACAGTGCAACATGTGTTTGCAATCCTAAACTTATGCCCGAAAAGGAGCATGGATTTCAGCCCGAGCTTATCAGCAGCATTTATCAGCATTTACTGTGGTAAAGTCATAAATCACCTGCTTCTGTCTAGAAGAGGCGATTAACAGACCACAATATTACACACATGCTAAAAAAGGCCTGCTGACAGGCAAAGTAACTTATTATAATTTTCCAAACATGTACCTATACATTTAATGATAACTAAACTTTTTGGTTAAAACAATAATAAAATAATGCATTCGAAGTACATACTACTACTGCTACTGCTACTGCTACTAATACTTATACAACTACTTCAGCAACTAATATTGGTGAACCATGTAGATACTACTTTTATTGCAGCAGCAACAACAACTACTGGACATTATGATTTTTGTAGCAAAATAGCTGCACAGATAAATTTTAAAATTTTGCCTTCAAATAACCCTGTTTGTGAAACCATGGATATTATATAATGCTGTCTCAAAATCTAGTTTCTTATCTGCAGACCTACTGACGGATGAATCCATTGTTGAAAGTGAAATTAAGACTTCATACTGAATACAAACATGAATTTGACGTTGAAGCCTAGAAAAATATGTTTATTTGAGTTCCACTATAACAGGTCGGGTGTTGTTGATTTCAGAAATGAAATATTTGAAGATTTGGTCAAAAAGAAGTCGAAATATTTTCAGATGTTGCGAACCGGTGATTGCATTTATAGCCATGTTAAAAAAGATTTTTCTAAAGAAATAACATGTCGCTTGCAAAGAATTAGCTAATAGTAACGAGGCAGTCACTTTGTTTGGTATCAGATGCCACAGCCCCGCTGTTTGAGGATTTGCTTTCCAATAGCTACTTCTAGAAACTGTAATTACTGCTGCTACTATTACTACTGCCACTTCTGCTGCTGCTATTACTACTAATAGCAGACTTTCAGACTTTCTTCAATGAAAAAATCAACATGATGATGATAATGATAATGATAATGATGATGATAATGATGATGATGATAATAATAATACATGTAATATTAATAATAATAATAATAACAATAATAATAATAATATTATTATTATTATTATTATTACATGTATTATTATCATCATCATCATCATCACCATCATCATCATCATCATCATGTTGAAAGTCTGAAGTCTAAATACAAGAATGTTACCCTTTCAAGAATCAATGAAAGTAACATTATCTGGCTTATCAGCTCTAGACTGCAGTGTGTGGAGAAAATTAATTGTTCTTGTTGTGAGAAATGTCATCTTAATCTTTTGGACAATAAACCGCTGGTGATAGTAACGGTATCATCAACTGGGGTGATTTTGAGAAATCCGTCCTTAAGTGTAGGATTGTTTGTGTAATGCAGTTTAATTTGTATCAACATTATATTTTTAACAATATTTTGTTGTGATATGCAACTTATCTTTTATTCAAATATGTATAAATGTTAAAAATATACTGTGAGTATTTTTAGAAATTATAAATCACCCAGTTACTTTTATAATGGAGGAGCTTAACCTTTACTCCATATTTTTTTTATGCATCTGCGACCGGTGATCCAGCGGTAGGCTTGATCTACACTGAGTTCCCATGCAATAAAGGTGTCTCTATGGAGTGAAGTGTTAACAAGCAGTTCATCAATGGCTCATCTATTGTCTCCTGATCAGATATCATTTTAACAAAGTTAGTATGCTATAGTGTAGAAACACCGGAGTAAGCAATCATACCAGTATGGATAGTTCATTTTCTATTTTCATTTTCTATACCAAATTTGTGTGCATGTCTGTAACCAGTGATTTTTTTATGCCAAATATTGGGAGAAATAGGGCCCCATTCCTCCTTCAAAATAGTATATATTTTTCCCCCATATCTGATAAAAAATTTCCCCTTTGCTGGAGTCTGTTACAGACCGTACTGAGTCAGGATATGTTTAATGGATACCCCACTGATAGACAATACATTGACAAGAATAATTGATAAAATTGCAGAGGGAGAAAGAGACATTTCACTGTAGACCACTGACTTTCTTTGAATTAAAAAATCAGTGAACCCTTTGTTTTGTTGTGTTTGACAGGCTGCAAGTATATTCCAAATATTCCCCCTTTCCTTTGTTCAAGTGGCAATTTTCCCCTTCCAAAGGGCTGCAACCCCCTTCCCCCAAAAGTGAAAAAAAAAACACTGGTATTTGGTAACATCTGAATAAATTGAAAATACAGTATTAAAGAGGATGATCTTTTATCTTTAAACTGCTTTAAATCATTTCTCTTTAAACTGTTGAAATCTTAACAGTTGTGTGCATAAGCGGTAAAAAGTAAAAATAACAACATAATACGTTGTACATTAACACTATTTAAGGTATTTCATACCCCCAGTTAGTACAGTTGCACTTATGATGAGCTGTGAAAATTAAATTATCATTTTTACAACAATTTCCAAACAAACTGTTATTATATTGTTACAAACAGATGAATATTGATAATACCAGGAGACAATTGTTGAAAAAAATGAATTTTGTTAGAAAAGTAATAAAATGTGGTACCTGCTATATTGTCTAATCCTGGTGTCAAAATAAAGCACTTTCCGCTCAAATATGTGAAAAATAATTAATTACAATATCCAGTTCAATGTTCCATCTAGGGTCAACCAGTGTTACTTTTTCAAAATAACTTGAAAATATTGCTCTTATAAATCAAAATCCAAACACATCATCCTTTGTCCCATGAGGTCACTCACCCATGCAAAAAGCATGCAAATCATGCCCACTTGTGTTTACCTGTAGGACAGTTTAATCTCTACATGTATAACAATGTAAATCTTGTGTGATGGTATTTGTGCAGTGTTTTGAAATTCATAATAGTCTATGTTTAAAAAGATATTTTGAAAAAGTAACACTGGTTGGCCCTAGATGGAACATTGAACTGGATATTGTAATTAATTGTTTTGGATTTATTTCAGTGGAAAATGCTTTATTTTGACACCCGGATTAGACAACATAACAGGTACCACATTTTATTACTTTTCTAACAAAATTCATTTTTTTCAACAATTGTCTCCTGTTATTATCAATATTCATCTGTTTGTAACAATATAATAACGATTTGTCCGGAAATTGTTGAAAAAAATGATAATTTAATTTTCACAGCTCATCATTAAGATAACTGTACTGTCTGGGGTATGAATTACCTTAAACATAAATTTGACAGTAAAAAGTTAGTGTCAGAGAGACACACTGAGAAATCCTACAAAGAAATCGATCACAAAATACAATGAGGAGAATCGTTGAAATACTTACTGTATTTTATTTGGAAGCCCGTCAGTTTTAACAAATTTTGATGTAAGATAAACATAAATTGCTAAAGTAAGAACGGAAAAGAATTTTTGACAGTAAGCCGCCATTTTGGTTTCATCGACTGCACGAGCCTCGTTTTCGAACAGCATAAAAATATTCCAATCGGCAATTTCCGCATATCTCCGGAATAATTGCCAGCTTAAAGTCAAAACGGTCCATGTTAAAAACGGCCTCATGTTAAATACGGCCTCAAGTCAAAACGCATTTATTTTAATTTATTGTAGTGGCAAGACCTAAATCAAAGTACTGAAAGTACAGAAAACCAGCGAAGCGATTTTGCTTATTGAGAATTACCAGTGCCATGATTCTCATACATGTATCCATTTACGAAAAAGCAAAAAAACTTGGTTCACTCGCAAAGAACTTCCTCTTGTCTAAATGATAGTGGAAATAAGGGTTTCCATGTTTTATCTGGATGAAGGCTTCTGTTAACCCTTTACTCCATAGATATACCTTCATAGCTTGTGCGAACAGTTTAGATCCATATCAGCTGGCACATCTTTTATGATCTTTTTTTTTCTGACCAGTAATCACAAATTTTAGATCCAGATCAGATGGCACTATTGTGCCAGCTGATCGGGACCTGAACTGGTAACCTATTTGATGAAAGGCGTATATATTGAGTAAAGGGTTTTAAGCAAAAAATTATAATAGTGCAATCTGTGTACTGACATCCCAAAGACATAATGAACACGAAAAATGATATAAAAAGTGAGACCCCATCGATGGGAAAGTTTATGCAGTTATTTGAAATAAGAAATATATAATTGTTTCCTTCATTGTGAAAAATCGCGGACACGGACAATGTTTGACCATTGTTGCACCGCACCGATCAAGTCCTAGACATATGAACCGCACCGATTTTACATTTAATCAAACTGTCGTACAGATGAATTTGACCATTGATGCACCGCACCGGTTTTATCCTATCAACATGACGTAGTTAATACCAACTTTAACACGTAACAGGAAACTTGGGGACTACTTTACTTACTCTGATTTCTCTGAAATGCGTAAATCACCGTTTGCCAGTTGGTTTGATACCGATTTCAGAATTGTGATTAGTAAAACCAGCTTCGCTGGTTAAAAATAAATTGTGTTGTTAGCGTAACATGCTCTCCAGGAATAAGTTGGGTGTGTAGGATTTTTTTTGTTTTGGGTTAGACACAAGAGCTCGGTGAGTTAGCTGGTTAAAGCAAGGTCAAGCTTTTTTTTAATATTACGACTAAGGGTTCCTGCTAGTACAGAACAATTATTATGAGCAACATAAAGTAGAGAGGAAAATAGGGGCATGCGATATGAAATGATCAATCTAAAAACGACACCACAAACAATAAACGAGAAAGAGAGCCTGAGGGGTTACTGCCTTCGAACAGTGGATGGCAAAACAATTTGTCACTTGGAGTTTAAAACAACCTCACACTTACTCCATCAGGTTCTCATATGAACAAACAAGTTCAAGTTTCCTTGGTGAAAATACTCCAACATACCAATCTACTCAACAATGTCGCAGGCAAAATCACACAAACAAATAAAACATAAGAAGCAAATAGCATTTTAAAATAAAAGGGCGGGTACTTATTGACCTTACTGAGACCAGAGCCCTTGGAGTCAAATCAACAACAACAAAATAAGAGGGATAAAACTGTTAAAAGAAACAGATCGAGCTTCTAGGTTCTTTTAAATATTTTCCCATAAAACTTCATAATTTCTTACACCCCTGCCACCGCCGTGGAACCAAAGAGGTAAGCATAACAATTAACAAGTCTTTTTCATACAAGAAAAAAAGAGCATCACGGGGTGCACGTTTAGTACCCATTTAGATGCCTATAACTTGTTTATAAACGATTTCCAAAGAGAACATCATATGGAGCAAGTACTAGAGGCGATTGTCGTAGAGAGCATCATGGGGAGCATGTACCAGAAGCGGTTTCTAACGAGAGTATCATAGGGAGCATGTACCAGGGGCAGTTCCCATAGAAAGCATCATAGGGAGCATGTACCTGGGGCGATTTCCACAGAGAGCATCATATGGAGCATGTACCAGGGGCAGTTTCCATAGAAATCATTGTAGGGAGCATATACCTGGGGCGATTTCCACAGAGAGCATCATATGGAGCATGTACCAGGGGCAGTTTCCATAGAAATCATCATAGGGAGCATGTACCAGGGGCAGTTTCCTTAGAGAGCATCATGGGGAGCATGTTCCAAAAGCGGTTTTCAAAGAGGTCATCATAGGGAGCATGTCCCTGGAAAGTATCATATGTTCTAGGGGCGGTTTTACAGAGAGCATCATAGTGGTATTTTCATAGAGAGCATCGTAGAGAGCATGTACCAGGGGCGGTTCCCACAGAGAGCAGCATAGGGAACATGCACCAGGGTACATTTCTAAAGAGAACATTGAATGGGGCATAGGGGCGGTTTCCATAGAGGGAATCATAGGGATCATATCTCAGGGGCAGTTTCCATAGAGATCAACATAGGCAGCATGTACCAGGGGCAGTTTCCATATAGAATCTCATTGGGAGCATTTAGCAGGGGCATTTTCCACAGAGAGCAAAACTGGGAGCATGCAACAGGGGCATTATTTGTTAAGACCATCATAAGGAGCATGTACCAGGGGCATTTTTGAGAGAGCCCATGATCAGGAGCATGCAACAGAGGCCGTTCATAGAGAACATCATGGGGAGCATGTACCAGAGGCAATTTCCATAGGGAGCATCATAGGGAGCATGTAACAAAAGCATTTTCCGTAGACAGCATCAAAGGGAGCATGCACAAGGGGTTGTTTTTACAAGGGGCATCATAGGGAGCACTTACCAGGCCCAATTTTCATAGCGACAATCATAAAAAGCATGTACCAGATGCTGTTTTCATTGAGAGCCTCATAGTGAGCCCGAACCAGGGGCAATTTTCAAAGAAAGCATCATAGGAAGCAATTACAATTGATAAAGGGCAGTTTTCATACAGATCATCACAAGAAGCATTTTTCAGGGGCAATTTCAATAAAGCATAAACCAGAGGGCAGTTTCCTTAGAAAGCATCATATGGAGCATGTACAAGGGGCAGTTTCCTGAAAGCATAAACCAGGGGGCAATTTCCTTAGAAAGCATCATATGGAGCATGTAGAAGGGGCAGTTTCCATAAAGCATAAACCAGGGGGCAATTTCCTTAGAAAGCATCATATGGAGCATGTAGAAGGGGCAGTTTTCATAAAGCATAAATCAGGGGGGAATTTCCTTAGAAAGCATCATATGGAGCATGTAGAAGGGACAGTTTCCATAAAGCATACACCAGGGGGGCAATTTTCTTAGAAAGCATCATATGGAGCATGTAGAAGGGGCTGTTTCCATAAAGCATAAACCAGGGGGCAGTTTCCTTAGAAAGCATCATACGGAGCATGTAGAAGTGACTGTTATCATAAAGCATAAACCAGGGGGCAGTTTCATTAGAAAGCATCATATGGAACATTTAGAAAAAGGTGAAATATGCATATCAGGAATCGCCACATTCAGAAAAAACAGCCTCCCCACACGGTCAAGAAGAAGAGTGGGAGAGAGAGCATGGTTAATAAAATGATCAGAATGGGCAGTTTCCATAAAGCATAAACCAGAAAAAAAAGAAATATGCATATCAGGACTAATATCAGCAAGAACACGATGACAGGGACAAAAGAAACAAATCGAGTTTCTAGGTTCTTTTAAGAAAATAATTATTTCCCCATAAACCTTCATAAACTCTTAAACCCCTGCCACCGTCGTGCAACCAAAGAGGTAAGCATATTGATAAACTGTAGATGTGTTAATCACCGGGCCTGCAGAGCACTGTAAAATATCATATTGGTAACCTTTCTTTTTAAATTTACAGATGGTTTTTACGAATAACCGGGAAAAATTAACATTGTCTTTTATCTTCTTAAGTTTATAAATTACGAGGGATGATCCAAAATAACGTAGAATTTTGTCATTGCATCTTAATTTGAAACACGTTCGCAATAAATTATATATTAAATTCATTCAGAAAACAAACGTAACAAACTGAACTAAAATATTCATATATGTAATCGATTTCAAAAGCGCGTCGCTTATTTGAATAACCATGGTAACACGTAGGCGGCGCACGCCGTTGCCATTGTACTTTATAAAGCATAAACCTGTCAATAAAAACAAAACTACTAGTGGAAAAAGAGCCAAACATCGCCGTCGTCAAAGCACGGTATACAAATGATGTCATGCCGAAATTTTACGTCATTCTGACTATGCGTTTTAAAAACAGTAAATATTTAAGAGAGCTATCACCAACGTTAAAACATCAGAAATGTCGCCGTCAGATCGCCCGGAAATACGCGCTATTATAAAATTCTGTCATGGTCTTTGATAATCACCTCATGAAAAGCTATAATAATTTAGCAGACGCAAATGAAAACTTCCGTAAGCCGAGCTCTAGTTTTTAAGTGGTACCATTGTTTTTTACGGTCAGAAGAGCCATTAAAAAGGCCTGGGGTAAGGAAAAAAAGAAAAGAAATCGGCGTTACGGCAGTGACGTCAAGCCGGGAGGTTATTGAAGCGGACTAAATTCTAACTATTGTGGAGCTTTTCCAGCTATTCTAGACTGAATGAGGTACCTTGCAACTGATATTGGCGAACAAATGACATTTTTAAAGGTGTGTTAATAATTAACTAACAAGTATGTTTTTCAAAAAATATTTTTGTTTGGTATTTGAATCATTGCAAAGTCATTTATTATCAAATAAGAATAAATAAGTTATTTATAATTTTAATTACACTTGAGTTACAGCTACACAGACTGTGTCCACAATGCAAAGACTTGTTAAATATTAACAAATACAAATTTGTAATGAGTTATTTTAACAGTTACACGCCCGTTGCTAAAGTACCGCGATACTGTGGGTATTGCATTCCCGGTCGTTTCTTCGGCGGTACGAGCGAGAAGAGGACCACTTTTTTGATCGCCTCATAACCACTTGCGAGACTTTGACCAACAATGATACACTACAATGTTCGATCAATGGGTTCCCCGGAATCGCATTCCGGTGACGGAGTCTATTTAAAGAAACTTAGAACATACGCCGCTTCGCTCATAATGTCCTCGGTCAGAGGCGGGAGGGTCCATAAACTGGGAATAAACAACAACAACGCCGCTTCGCTAACGCTGCGCCCGTGAATTAGCGTCGTTGACGTTATTAGAACTAATTTGACGTGCGCCGGATAGCGGTTAGTGTATGATTTTAATTGTTCATAGTTTTTTTACGTGATGTTTTATTTTGCTGATATTTTGTAAATATATGCTAGACATATTCCGATTTAAGCTTGTGTAATTTTATTTGTGGTATTTTGAATAATATAAAAACTATAACAAAAGTCTACGTTATTTTGGATCATCCCTCGTAAATCTCCATAAAATACCTGTGAAATACCTTGTCGCAATAGTGATTTTAAACTGCACCTGTATTTATGAAGTAGATCTGGGTATCGGCAATAAAACTTGCAAAAGGTTTTCCTTAATTTGTGATACCGAAAACCTTGTTTTAAAAGTTTTTCTGTAATGCAAAGATTACTTTCATTGAAATCATTCACATCGTTGCAAGCTCCATAAAGCATAACAAAAGTAGAAAGCATCATATGGAGCATGTAGAAGGGGCAGTTTCAATAAAGCATAAACCAGGGGGCAGTTTCCTTAGAAAGCATCATATGGAGCATGTAGAAGGGGCTGTTTCCATAAAGCATAAACCAGGGGGCAGTTTCCTTAGAAAGCATCATATGGAGCATGTAGAAGGGGCAGTTTCCATAAAGCATAAACCAGGGGGCAGTTTCCTTAGAAAGCATCATATGGAGCATTTAGAAGGGGCAGTTTCAATAAAGCATAAACCAGGGGGCAGTTTCCTTAGAAAGCATCATATGGAGCATTTAGAAGGGGCAGTTTCCAAAAAGCATAAACCAAGGAGGCAGTTTCCTTAGTAAGCATCATATGGAGCATGTAGAAGGGGCAGTTTTCATAAAGCATAAACCAGGGGGGCAGTTTTCTTAAAAAGCATTAATGGAGCATGTAGAAAGGGCAGTTTCCATAAAGCATAAACCAGGGGGCAGTTTCCTTAGAAAGCATCATATGGAGCATGAAGAAGGGGCAGTTTCTATAAAGAATAAACCAGGGGGCAGTTTCCTTAGAAAGCATCATATGGAGCATGTAGAAGGGGCAGTTTCCATAAAGCATAAACCAGGGGGCAGTTTCCTTAGAAAGAATTATATGGAACATGTAGAAGGGGCAGTGTCAATAAAGCATAAACCAGGGGGCAGTTTCCTTAGAAAGCATCATATGGAGCATGTAGAAGGGGCAGTTTCCATAAAGCATAAACCAGGGGGCAGTTTCCTTAGAAAGAATTATATGGAACATGTAGAAGGGGCAGTGTCAATAAAGCATAAACCAGGGGGCAGTTTCCTTAGAAAGCATCATATGGAGCATGTAGAAGGGGCAGTTTCCATAAAGCATAAACCAGGGGGGCAGTTTCCTTAGAAAGCATCATATGGAGCATGTAGAAGGGGCAGTTTCCATAAAGCATAAACCAGGGGGCAGTTTCCTTAGAAAGCATCATATGGAGCATGTAGAAGGGGCAGTTTCCATAAAGCATAAACCAGGGGGCAGTTTCCTTAGAAAGCATCATATGGAGCATGTAGAAGGGGCAGTTTTCATAAAGCATAAACCAGGGGGCAGTTTCCTTAGAAAGCATCAATGGAGCATGTAGAAGAGGCAGTTTCCATAAAGCATAAACCAGGGGGCAGTTTCCTTAGAAAGCATCATATGGAGCATGTAGAAGGGGCAGTTTTCATAAAGCCTACCAGGGGGCAGTTTCCTTAGAAAACATCATATGGAGCATGTAGAAGGTGCAGTTTTCATAAAGCCTACCAGGGGGCAGTTTTCTTAGAAAGCATCATATGGAGCATGTAGAAGGTGCAGTTTTCATAAAGCCTACCAGGGGGCAGTTTCCTTAGAAAACATCATATGGAGCATGTAGAAGGTGCAGTTTCCATAAAGCATAAACCAGGGGGCAGTTTCCTTAGAAAACATCATATGGAGCATGTAGAAGGTGCAGTTTCCATAAAGCATAAACCAGAGGGCAGTTTCCTTAGAAAACATCATATGGAGCATGTAGAAGGTGCAGTTTCCATAAAGCATAAACCAGGGGGCAGTTTCCTTAGAAAACATCATATGGAGCATGTAGAAGGGGCAGTTTTCATAAAGCCTACCAGGGGGCAGTTTCCTTAGAAAACATCATATGGAGCATGTAGAAGGTGCAGTTTCCATAAAGCATAAACCAGGGGGCAGTTTCCTTAGAAAACATCATATGGAGCATGTAGAAGGGGCAGTTTTCATAAAGCCTACCAGGGGGCAGTTTCCTAAGAAAACATCATATGGAGCATGTAGAAGGAGCAGTTTAAATAAAGCATAAACCAGGGGGCAGTTTCCTTAGAAAACATCATATGGAGCATGTAGAGGGGCAGTTTTCATAAAGCCTACCAGGGGGCAGTTTCCTTTGAAAGCATCATATGGAGCATGTAGAAGGGGCAGTTTTCATAAAGCCTACCAGGGGGCAGTTTCCTTAGAAAACAACATATGGAGCATGTAGAAGGTGCAGTTTTCATAAAGCGTACCAGGGGGCAGTTTCCTTAGAAAGCATCATATGGAGCATGTAGAAGGGGCAGTTTTCATAAAGCATAAACCAGGGGGCAGTTTCCTTAGAAAGCATCAATGGAGCATGTAGAAGGGGCAGTTTCTATAAAGCATAAACCAGGGGGCAGTTTTCTTAGAAAGCATCATACGGAGCATGTAGAAGGGGCAGTTTCCATAAAGCATACACCAGGGGGCAGTTTCCTTAGAAAGCTTCATATGGAGCATGTAGAAGGGGCAGTTACCATAAAGTGTAAACCAGGGGGCAGTTTCCTTAGAAAGCATCATATGGAGCATGTAGTAGGAGCAGTTTCCATAAAGCATAAACCAGGGGGCAGTTTCCTTAGAAAGCATCATATGGAGCATTTAGAAGGGGCAGTTTCCATAAAGCATAAACCAGGAGGCAGTTTCCTTAGAAAGCATCATATGGAGCATGAAGAAGGGGCAGTTTCCATAAAGCATACACCAGGGGGCAATTTCCTTATAAAGCATCATATGGAGCATGTAGTAGGAGCAGTTTCCATAAAGCATAAACCAGGGGGCAGTTTCCTTAGAAAGCATCATATGGAGCATTTAGAAGGGGCAGTTTCCATAAAGCATAAAGCAGGAGGCAGTTTCCTTAGAAAGCATCATATGGAGCATGAAGAAGGGGCAGTTTCCATAAAGCATACACCAGGGGGCAATTTTCTTATAAAGCATCATATGGAGAATGTAGAAGGGGCAGTTTCCATAAAGCATACACCAGGGGGCAATTTTCTTATAAAGCATCATATGGAGAATGTAGAAGGGGCAGTTTCCATAAAGCATAAACCAGAGGGCAGTTTTCTTAGAAAGCATCATATGGAGCATGTAGAAGGGGCAGTTTTCATAAAGCTTAAACCAGGGGGCAGTTTCCTTAGAAAGCATCATAAGGAGCATGTAGAAGGGGCAGTTCCCATAAAGCATAAACCAGGGGGCAGTTTCCTTAGAAAGCATCAATGGAGCATGTAGAAGGGGCAGTTTCCATAAAGCATAAACCAGGGGGCAGTTTTCTTAGAAAGCATCATATGAAGCATGTAGAAGGGGCAGTTTCCATAAAGCATAAACCAGGGGGCAGTTTCCTTAGAAAGCATCAATGGAGCATGTAGAAGAGGCAGTTTCCATAAAGCATAAACCAGAGGGCAGTTTTCTTAGAAAGCATCATATGGAGCATGTAGAAGGGGCAGTTTTCATAAAGCTTAAACCAGGGGGCAGTTTCCTTAGAAAGCATCATAAGGAGCATGTAGAAGGGGCAGTTCCCATAAAGCATAAACCAGGGGGCAGTTTCCTTAGAAAGCATCAATGGAGCATGTAGAAGGGGCAGTTTTCATAAAGCATAAACCAGGGGGCAGTTTCCTTAGAAAACATCATATGGAGCATGTAGAAGGGGCAGTTTTCATAAAGCCTACCAGGGGGCAGTTTCCTTAGAAAACATCATATGGAGCATGTAGAAGGTGCAGTTTCCATAAAGCATAAACCAGGGGGCAGTTTCCTTAGAAAACATCATATGGAGCATGTAGAAGGGGCAGTTTTCATAAAGCCTACCAGGGGGCAGTTTCCTTAGAAAACATCATATGGAGCATGTAGAAGGAGCAGTTTAAATAAAGCATAAACCAGGGGGCAGTTTCCTTAGAAAACATCATATGGAGCATGTAGAGGGGCAGTTTTCATAAAGCCTACCAGGGGGCAGTTTCCTTTGAAAGCATCATATGGAGCATGTAGAAGGGGCAGTTTTCATAAAGCCTACCAGGGGGCAGTTTCCTTAGAAAACAACATATGGAGCATGTAGAAGGTGCAGTTTTCATAAAGCGTACCAGGGGGCAGTTTCCTTAGAAAGCATCATATGGAGCATGTAGAAGGGGCAGTTTTCATAAAGCATAAACCAGGGGGCAGTTTCCTTAGAAAGCATCAATGGAGCATGTAGAAGGGGCAGTTTCCATAAAGCATAAACCAGGGGGCAGTTTTCTTAGAAAGCATCATACGGAGCATGTAGAAGGGGCAGTTTCCATAAAGCATACACCAGGGGGCAGTTTCCTTAGAAAGCTTCATATGGAGCATGTAGAAGGGGCAGTTACCATAAAGTGTAAACCAGGGGGCAGTTTCCTTAGAAAGCATCATATGGAGCATGTAGTAGGAGCAGTTTCCATAAAGCATAAACCAGGGGGCAGTTTCCTTAGAAAGCATCATATGGAGCATTTAGAAGGGGCAGTTTCCATAAAGCATAAACCAGGAGGCAGTTTCCTTAGAAAGCATCATATGGAGCATGAAGAAGGGGCAGTTTCCATAAAGCATACACCAGGGGGCAATTTCCTTATAAAGCATCATATGGAGCATGTAGTAGGAGCAGTTTCCATAAAGCATAAACCAGGGGGCAGTTTCCTTAGAAAGCATCATATGGAGCATTTAGAAGGGGCAGTTTCCATAAAGCATAAACCAGGAGGCAGTTTCCTTAGAAAGCATCATATGGAGCATGAAGAAGGGGCAGTTTCCATAAAGCATACACCAGGGGGCAATTTTCTTATAAAGCATCATATGGAGAATGTAGAAGGGGCAGTTTCCATAAAGCATACACCAGGGGGCAATTTTCTTATAAAGCATCATATGGAGAATGTAGAAGGGGCAGTTTCCATAAAGCATAAACCAGAGGGCAGTTTTCTTAGAAAGCATCATATGGAGCATGTAGAAGGGGCAGTTTTCATAAAGCTTAAACCAGGGGGCAGTTTCCTTAGAAAGCATCATAAGGAGCATGTAGAAGGGGCAGTTCCCATAAAGCATAAACCAGGTCGCAGTTTCCTTAGAAAGCATCAATGGAGCATGTAGAAGGGGCAGTTTCCATAAAGCATAAACCAGGGGGCAGTTTTCTTAGAAAGCATCATATGAAGCATGTAGAAGGGGCAGTTTCCATAAAGCATAAACCAGGGGGCAGTTTCCTTAGAAAGCATCAATGGAGCATGTAGAAGAGGCAGTTTCCATAAAGCATAAACCAGAGGGCAGTTTTCTTAGAAAGCATCATATGGAGCATGTAGAAGGGGCAGTTTTCATAAAGCTTAAACCAGGGGGCAGTTTCCTTAGAAAGCATCATAAGGAGCATGTAGAAGGGGCAGTTTCCATAAAGCATAAACCAGGGGGCAGTTTCCTTAGAAAGCATCAATGGAGCATGTAGAAGGGGCAGTTTCCATAAAGCATAAACCAGGGGGCAGTTTTCTTAGAAAGCATCATATGAAGCATGTAGAAGGGGCAGTTTCCATAAAGCATAAACCAGGGGGCAGTTTCCTTAGAAAGCATCATATGGAGCATGTAGAAAGAGCAGTTTCCATACATAGCTTCCAAGGGAGCATATGCAAGTGGAAGTTTTCACAGAGTATATGTACATGGAAGCAAGACAAGAGTTGTTACAGTCTTGTCTTTTTACAGGTGTCTCAAACTAGGTAAGTTTCAAACTGGAAGATCAGTGGACTAGGGGTAGAGCGTCGGACTCTAGATCCGGAGACTGCGGGTTCCGAGTCCCACAAGGGATGAGGTTTGTCTGCAGTTTCCTCAATCAGCATTCGGCGCAAGTACTGGCTGGTAACCCAGGAAGCAGTCATAAAGCAAGATTAATATATGTTGGAATAACTTGTTTCACAATCGATGAAATAAATAAGTTTAAACTAAACTAGATAAGATTTAATCATTTCAGTGCATGTGTTGTAAGTATTTGTCAGTTACTTACATGATCAAAGAGTAAGTGGAAAACAGCTCTTATATTTGACATATTTTCCAGCTATTCCCTACCTAAAAGACTGACAGATATGTGAACTCGGGTTTAAATAAAAACACCAAATAAGTGTTATTGCACATTTATTGATTCTTAATAATGCACATTTAATACCGAACACTTGATAGAGTATGTTATGAACTAGAAGAAAACACTAAATTATATATGACTTGAACTATATCATGAGAAATATGAGCCTTTGTTGATATTTTCTTAAAATTTATTTCAGTTGTTGGACAAAAACCGTATACATGTATTTATCTTCGACTTTCTTGTAATATACAGTACATGAGCTGCTAACACATTTCAAATACACTGAATATGTATTGCAGACTGCTCTGTGCTCACCCAGTTGTCACTGCACTTAATGGCATCAATCAGTACAAATGAATGTCAATATCTAAAACCAACAAAACATTTTCTAATGGTTGTGGTACATATAGTTTTCTAAGGCTACTAATCAGTAAGCTGACACTACCTCATTGATCAGCTATGCAAGAAAGCAGGGCTGTTATATTCTAGAAATATTTGTTTTCTGCCTAATGGTGTATAAAGATTGAGTTTAACCCTTTAATCCATGGGATGTGGCTGCTATCTAATGGGCAAACAATGTAGATCCAAACCATGTTATTTGATCTGGATCTACACTCATCGCTTTGCATTTCATTAGGTTATTTCTGATGAAGAAGTGAACAGTGAAGATCTAGATCAGATGGCATGGATGTGCCAGATGACTTGAATGTTCTGACAATAATTTACCATGAATAATAAATAAAAAAAACAATAACTTTCCTCAAGTTTCAGTTAACATATCATCAACTTTGGAAACTAACAGGATCACATACACATGACTGTTCTCTTTAAAAAAAAATAACTTAAAAATGCAGAGGATCCAAAATCTTTTTCCCTTGCATATTAAAACTGTGCCCAAGGTTATAAAGCTGAGCATGGAAACCAGTCTCAAATCTCAAGCATCTGATTGGCTGAAATAGTGACTGGTCGCCATTTCAGCCAATCAGATGCTTGAGATTTGAGACTGGTTTCCAATCTCAGCTTTATAACCTTCAGACCAGGTTACTAAGAATCTTATTTTAGGGACTCAAAACTTAAACTTTCTTGCAGCCCTGCTTGAGAATAACTGACAATACCATACTATATAACTAACACTAACAATTTTTCAATTTAGTTTTATGATGTGGAATTGCTAATTGGAATGCTTGATTGAACATTCAACTATATGCTGACCAATACAAGGAACCTGACACATCATAATTTATCTTTTTCCCTTGAATCAGATTAATAAGCTTTATTAATATAAGCTGGAATGAAATTATAGTAAAAACTGATTGTTGTTTAGCCTATCTGGTGCATTTTGATATTTCTGGTGCACTAAACAAGTGTTTTAGCCATTAGTTTTTAAGGAAGGGTGAGGAATTATTGATTGTGTATATGTATCTCATAGTTATTTAAAGTTATAAAGTGTGAGGTTTCTTTTATTGCTGAGTCTATTTTATTAACTGGCATTTTCATATGGATATGGAATGTTGATTGTATAAAACACAGTTAACAGTAAGAACATTTCCAGTGACCAAAAAGCTGGATTTCTGTAGTTGTTTCCATGTTATGAGAATCAAACTTCTATGAAAATTGATCTAAGGGATATAACTCCAAAATTAATAATGCAAGTTTTCGGGACATGCATGTTGGTGAACCAAGGAAAAATAATGATTTTAGTTATAAAGTATGAAACGGGGGTTTGAAGTGGCAAGGGGGAGGGAAGTGACTTTGAAGTAAAAATATCAGAGTTGCTAGGCAATTGTAAGTTGGAGCAACATGTGATAATGACCGCTGGTGTGAAGTATAAGGTCATCTGCTTCAGTAATTGATATTTAAAACTTGCTGACAGAAATACTTCATCAATCTGTAAGCCTGGATTTGCTGTTAAATATGAAACCAAGCTAAAACACACACAGAAGACAGTTAAACTACTTGTGGAGGGTATGATACACAAATAACTTTTGTAGTATTGAAACTACATATTCTTAAATCTTTCTTCCATATATGTGTCTTTTATCGCATGAACAAACAATGTAGATCTGTGTCATCTGAACAGGATCTGCAGTGTTAGAAATAACCTAAAAAATTAAAAAGCAAACAGTGTAAATCCGGATACAGATGTGCCAGCTGATCTGGATCTACACTGACGCCCATGCCACATAGGTGTATGTATGGAAGAAAGGGTTAACAGAACAGTTGTTATAACCAGGTATACAAATAATAAATTATTTTCAATATTCATATTATCACAGCAGTACAGTGGTTTACAGTCCAAAGTGAGAGAGACATTACTGCTACATACATATACATGCACCTTGCTAATTTTTGTTCAATAATCCACAAAAACAGGAAGTATGCACATTTAATGTAAAACATATAAAGCTGAAAACTGCAATATGATTTTTTTTCTATATCACTAGCATTTGTTCCAATTCATCTTTAACACAAATGATATGACAGTTAACCCTTTCCTCCATAAATAGGCATTTTTATGCATGTGCAATCAGTGTAGATCCAGCTCAGGTGGCACATATGTGCCATCTGATCAGGTTCTGCACTGGTCGCATTTTGGTCAGAAATAACCTAACAAATCAAAAAGCGAACAGTGCAGATCCTGATCAGACGACAAGGATGTGCCGGCTGATCTGGATCTACACTGTTCACCCAGGCAATAAATGTGTATCTATGGAGGGAAGGGTGTTTCATTATATTTATTCATGAATTGTTCACATTTTCCATATTTAAACAACATAAATGAGTAAAATCAGCCAAATGAATAATTATACTGATAGTGAAACTTGTGAAAATCCGACATGGTTGGATCTGATTTTGTAACACTAAAAATACAAGAGTATGGGCACTTAAGAATTAACAACATTTTTGCTGTCATTTTTTTGAAAACTTGTACAATTTTGCTATTTCACTTCAGTACCACTTTTTTATTTAATTTGATCTTTTTTATTGATGAATCACTCATGCAGATACTGGAATTAAATTATTAATTGTAAGAAACAGAATTAATTTGCTAGAATATTTAGAAAATTAAATTAATAAATTCAACTGCATACTTCTATTACATATGTAGTTTATTGTTCAAGGAAAATTTATGAAAAAAGAAACAACTAACTATGTAACATCCTACTTTATCATGAGTCTATTGCATGCATCCTCCAGATTTATTTAGAATTGACCCTGTAAGTTTTTTTCATTTTGTATATTTTATTCTAAAACATAGCACTTCATGTTAAACATACATGTGGGCACAATTTCTTCACAACTTGAAGCAGTGCAGAAAAATAATTCACAATGAAAAAAGCTGGCTGATAAATCTCAGATTATGATTTTCATTGTATCTTCAAAAAATGCTGAACAAATAATTAGTTCAAAGTTTGCTTTACTAATATTTTAAGGTACTTTTTTCTTAAGTTTACTCAAAGTTTCATGTTAATTTTATTTTCAGAATTGTTTCCAACTTTGCTTGTCATTTTTCACTTTAAAATTTTGGTAACAATAATTACAAAAGGTTTAGTTTCTAATCAATGCATTGTTGATAAGTTCTGATAAAAATTAAAACTAATTTTTGCTGGTGTAATATCACCCAAAATTAGCATATCACCACTGAATATTGAGATCATGAAAATGTAAATATAAGATATTTATCCCATGGGATAAGGCTATTAACTCATGTGCATACAATCTAGATCAAGATAAGCCATCCATGCTGTCTGATCAGGATCTACACTTTTTGGTCAGAAATAATGTAATGAATTAAAAGATCCTGGTCAGTCACCATGGATGATCTGTATCTACACTGTTTATCAATGGAAAACAGCCATACCCCATGGGGTAAAGAGCTAAAAAAACAACAGAAAAAAACAACAAAATATACAAATGAATTACACAGATTTAAAGTTCTGAGAAAAAATAAACCTTGGTATAACTCTGCCCTAAATGTGACATTACATACCTTTGATATAATCTAAGGGTCATATTTCTAAGAAAACTTCTTGAAAGCAAAATACTTTGTTAAACTTGAAATTCCAAGATAGCCAAAACTCTTTAAAACTGGCTGAAAGTTTTTAAAACCTTATGGTTAGGGACATGACAATAACTGTTTTGTAAGGAACCTTACATAAAAACATATCTAGGTCTGTAATGGCAGCAAGAACCATAGCATGTGTTTCATTTTCATTTCCAGCAATACTGGAACAGACCGAAGACCAACAGGTTCCAACAGGTTGAATGAACATACAATAAATGTTATGCAATGTCAAATTTACAGCATTTTTGTAAAATTCTGAAACTAAAATAATCCCTCTTTCAAGTGTGCCATGAGATGAACTACAACAAAATATGATAAACTTCACTATATGCAAGTCTTAACATTACATTATATGCCAACATTTATTAAACTATGGAGACCATAGTTAACAATTCTGAAGTCTTTTATATATATATTTTGTTGTTTAACACAATATTTACAGAACATTACTAACTAAATCCCCATGTACCTATATAATACTGCTAATCTCATGTTGCTGACTAAGGCAGTCTAAATCCCAGGGCTCTCACTAGAGGGAGACTTGGGAGAAGTGGTCTTCCAAGAGTGAAAAGAATTCTCCCTTCTTTGAGCTATGGGAGAAGTCATTTTGTATAGACTTTATAGGGAAAGAATGCTGTTGACTGCAAAGTTCTACAACATTCAGTAAAATTATAAGACAACTTCTCCCTGATTTGCAAGTGTAGTGGGAGCCCAGAAAATGATTAACCAGTTATATGCTGCTCACTCCATGTAACAGACCAGCCCTCGTTAAAACTGGATGTTTCATGTTAGGTTCAAACTAGTGGTAAGTGAAAGCCCTGAACACTGACAAGAAGGTTCATCATACTGATGGTTAACCCTTTTATCTGTATATATAGGTTTTATCGTGTTTGACCAGTGTAGAACCAGATCAGCTTGCATATCAGTGCCATCTGCTCTGGGTCTACTTTCAGAGCAAAATTGGATGTGACAGCTGATCTGAATGTACACAGTTGGCCCATGGGATAACATCCATATCTCATGGCGTAAAGGGTTAACATTAATTCTTTGTAAGCCCTCTTGCAAGTATTCTAACTTGTGCTAAATGTTCATAACTGTTATTTATACCACTGCTGTGTGCAACAACTGACAACTGTGAAGTGCAACAACAGAAACTGTCATGTGCAACAACAGCCAACTGTCATAGGCAACAACAGAAAACTGTCATGTGCAACAACAGAAAACTGTCATGTGCAACAACTGACATGTGTAACAACTGTCATGTGCAACAACAGACAACTGTCATGTGCAACAACTGATAACTGCTGTGCACAACAACTGACAACAGTGGCATGCAACAAATGCCATGGTCAACAACTGACAACTCTGAAGTGCAACAGCCTCAATGTGCAAAAACTGTAAAAGCAACAAATCGTCTCACCATACCATACACCAATGGCAACTTAACTTGCAGTTACCTGTTTTCACAACATTTATTCATGAAACATACAACACCAATTCTATGAGATGACATCTTCTTAGCAGGGTTTCCATGCTCTTACCTCTAACAGTTTCAGCTTGATGTCACTGATCTCAGTGATCTGTATTCTTTGTTAACTTACTAAAATTTATACTTCATGAACTGATTCAATCAGGTTAAAAGATAAACATTTGTTCATGTTAGTCTTGTTTAAAAAACAAGACTAAAGCCTGCAAACCCTGTCTATGTGAAAGCCCACAATATATATGCCAAAAAATATGGCATGAATACATATATATACCAACTCCTTTGTACATGTTATTCTACATCTAATGAACCAAAAGGTCCTTCACTAGCAAACTAAGTGAATCTTAAATATTTATCATTCTATTATTTAAAAAAATGACCAATAATGTCATTTAACTTATAAATGAACACTTATCTAGTACCTAAATCCTCAGCATTCAATCTTAAAAAGGAAGTGCACTGCCACTGGGTGCATACTCATCTGTTTAGTGAGTTAGGGATATTACAATAAAATACAGTCAACAGTAATGACAAACTTTATCATGTTCAATTTAAAAACTGTAGTATGAATAACTACAGAAAAAAGTGGACTTAAATTCTCAGTGAAAATGGGGCATAACTTTAAAAAACAATGCAGTTAGGAGTTATCAAACTTGCCTATGTGCTTTGTTTATGATGTCAAACGATCGCATAAGGAAACAAAGCTGCATCTTTAATGGTTGCTGAGAAAATTTGATTTGAATATAACAAAATTCTACCAAAATTCTAAGTTTACAAGGGGCATAACTATAAAAAAAAGGTCAAGGGTTTTTAAACTTGACTGCATGTTTGTTTTATCATGTCAAACTCATGTTTAGTTACAAAGCTATACCTGGAATAAAAAGTTTCCTAGAAAATAGTGATTTAAAATGTAATGAAATTTTAAGTAAAAAGGGGGCATAACTAGAATAAAATGCAGACAAGAGTTATGAAGATTTCCCCTGTTGTTGCTACTCTGATGTCGGAGTCAACATTAAGTTTCAAAGCTGTACCTTGAGTATTTTATGGAAAATGTGGACTTAAAAAAGAAAAACTTAACCAAATATACAACTGATGTAGAGGAAGCTATGACATTAGCTCATCTGTCTAAAACAGACAAGCTAAACATATGCGACTGTTGACCAAAAAATTGACAAACTTAACATTAACATATAATCACAAATTGTTTGAAGTTATAATTTAACTCTGTTTTATGCACACTTATTGTAAGAGTAACAATTAAATAACAAGTAAGCATGTAGGTCTCAGATCAATACAGTTAGTCATTTGATAGTTCAAATCAAGTTAAATTTCTTTTAGCTTTTTACACTTTAAAAATATATTGTTTTTAGCTCACACCCAAAACAATCACTCTTCAAACTATTACAAACTACTTTTAAAACTGAATTAACAAGAAAATTGCTGCGTACAGTTATACCCTGGTCCAAAGTATCACTTTACATCGAGATTGGTCAGTTTGTTTTGAGACTGTTCTCAATTCAAACACTCAAGGTCTCTAATTATGAAATGGGGTTTTTTTTTATGCTCAACTCAATTCTGTACTCAACTGAACATTAACAACTTTCATCAATTTTCATATGTTCAGTATAAAATTTTGTGCTTAACTGAGTTGAGCATAAAAAAGTTTTATAATCATGGTGCTAGGTTGCTAAGACCTGGGTTTGCATTGCTGAGATCTGAAAACGGCCATGATTGCCAGGTTTTTAACCCTTGGGCTAGATTAATCTCCAAGTATGAGACCACACATGTAGAAAGTTCAATAGATACATAAAATTCTTAACTTAAAATGCCAATTCTGATGAAAGCTGAACATGTTCAGCACAAATTGTAACACAACAGAAACCCACAAACCACATTTCATGGCGGCACAGCTTAAATAAGCCATTACATCTCAAACATGCCTACTGTCTAATAATTTATGTCTGAATTTTAACCCAATAACCCTAAAGTTGTGAAATGTACTGGTCTTTGAATAAGACCAATTCCTTTAAAGTCCAAGTCTATTCACAGTAGAAATTAATCTAGTCTTATTTTAAACTGTGTAGACCTTGAAAAAATGCTACGCAGGTAAATCTGGGTCAACACTGATTGCAAATGTGCTTACAGTAATGACTAGCACTTGCAATGTTAAACAGTGAAATCATCATCCTCCAAATCTCCTTCCTGCAGTCTTTGCTGCATTCGGATATATTCTGTGTACAATGTCCGAGTCTGGTGAAGAACTTTATTCACATTATGTTTACGCACCATTTTATCAAAGTACATCGCTAACTCATCATACTCCATGCCAGAATTCATGATAATATCTCGATGTTGCAGTAACACTGTCAAACACAGAAACATCAGGAATGGGTTTCCATATCCAAACATGTCAGGGGTGGGCAACTGCTTGAATCTTAAAATCTTCATTTCATCAGGATCAGTTACTTCCATACAATCACTTATTATATCACTGCTGGAATCGTTGGATCTAGCCATATTGTCTCTGTCCATACTGAAGTGATCAGGGTCGTAAGACTGTAATTTTTCAGAACAAATATTTGGAGAGCTTTTGTTACTCAAAGTTTCTTTATATTTTTGGTTAATGAAATCTCTGTCATCTTTTGTCAAGACCTCAGCAGGTTTCATTTGTCCTTTATTTGTTGAAGAAGTTCTGTTTTTGGTACCCATGATATGCATGGAGTTTGTAGAAGATGTGAAGGAACCAGTTCCACTATCGGTTTCCGGTCCATCCTGCACAAGCTTCTGTGCATTTAAACTTCTAAACATATTGTTCACTTCAAATAAAGTATTCTCACCATCTACATCTACCCTAGGTTTTGATGGTGCTTTAGCATCACTTGTTGTATTTACTTCAGTCTTATGCTTACCATTCAATTTAGCATTACTCTGACTAGAAACATTTACATTGACATGTACTTCTTGTAAAGGAACAGGCTTTCGTTTTGGAGATGACAAAATCTTTTTCATTCCACTGAAGAAAGAACCTTTTATCAGTGGTACATTGGGTTTTTTCATCGCCATTTTTTCAGTTTCATCTAACGATAAATGAAACAATTCTTGGTCCTCATTGTCAGTTTGACGTTGGTTTATGGAACTAGTGCCGACCATGACAACACCAAGTCGGTTTGGTGACTGATTTACATTGTTTACCACTATTTTACCTTCACTAGATGAAATGAGTTCTGTTTCAGAGTCAAGAAACACATTCCTTTCTTCCATACTGGCTGTGATAAGGCTGGGGAATCTCTCATCGGCTGACTGCGGGGCGGACTGATAAGATGAACTATTGCTGCTTTCTGTACTAATGTTCGACACTCCCTCATCGGAATCAGTAGAATTACTTTTACTTCTTACTTGTGAAGATGCATTGCTGGAAACCTGGTCATCAGCAGATGAACCTGTAACCACTTTATCATTATTTGACATTTTATCCATGGTTTCAGTACCATTTTCTTTATCCATTCTTTCATTATTTGGTTTAGCTATTTGTTCATTAATGTGTTCTTTGTCTATATTTATGGAATGCAAATCATTATCCACTTTTCCTGTATTGCCATCTTTTTGCAACTTTTCAGGTTTATACTCCTTCTCCACTTTATCAGCCAATTGTTTTCCTGGTTCCTCAGAAACGTTGCAGTTGCTGTGATTTCCAATATCTTGTAAAGTAAGAGTGGAAACAAGGCTCTGATGTCCCTCTTCAATAACACAGTCCTCTTGGACACAACACAAAGATCTATCACATGAGTCTTCTAATGTCAGCAAAGTCCCGCTTCGGGATTTTGGGGTATCAGACACTTTTGGTGATTTGGCGCTCTGGATTTCTTTGACACTTGCTGCAGACCTCCTGCGTTTGGCCAGGAGATGTGCATACTGAGTTTTCATTGCAAATGACGGTGAGTTGGGCGACACTGACATGAGCATTGCTGGCGTGTAATCTGGATCCTGAAGTTCCAGTGTGTGTTCTGGTGGGCAAGGCGGTATCGTACTCCACATCACCTCCAACATATACAGGGCATCATCAAAGGGAAACTCACGCTTCATCTCTAACAACAACCATCTGTAACAGAAGAACATGTCCTCTGCTCCATGGTCCTTCATATATGCATGGAATATTGGGTCATAGAATTTCACCAGTGAAGATAAATGTTGCAATTTTGTTGTGATAGCCTCACCATCATACATGAAGTTGGATCGCAGTCTTTTCATGAGTCCACAGAAGCACAGATAGGCCTGTGCTTCTTCCTTTTGCACAACCAGCAGTGGGGAAGCAATATCACTCATTCCTTGACAGTATGAAACCTCAGGGTGCGCGAGTGCGTAAGTGACTAGCAGGTTATATAGAGCTATTAAATTCTTACTGTCATCTCCCCCAGAGTAATACTTGTGAGTCCGGTCTGTTCTTAGAACATCTTTTTTCACCAACGTAGCCACATGTTTAGCCTCTTCTGACACTTGCCTTTCATTAAATAACTTTCTCCATTTATCTCTCAACTCAAAGTATTCTTTCTCTTTCTTTTTCATGTAATCAAATCTTTCCCTTCCTGACATATCTTTGGGGTAAATATTCAACAAATGACGCCAGACTACTCTTCGTAAAGAAGGTTCAATTCCTCCTTGGTAAATGCTTAGTCTGAACTCTTCCGGTTTCACCATATGTCCATCTGAATCCAGATAGTTCCGGAACTCCATGTCAGTCATTGGAGTTTTAACCGGACGATACTGCTGTTCATCTTCAGACTTCATGCCTGTAAACAATTTCACATGCATTAGCTGTATAAAATAGTGGTATTTATAAATAATCTGGGTTACCAGTCCAATATATTCTACTTCAAATAGGCTTTGAGTGAATGTGCCATCTAGGCAATTTTTCAAACAAGTTGTGGCACTGTTAACAGACCCACTGGCTGAGCTAAAAACATTTTATTATTGAATCTTATGAAATCTTCAACCTCTTAACCCTTTACTCAATATATATGCTTTTTATGCCAGTGTGACCGATGTAGATCCAGATCAGCCGGCTCATCTGTGCCATCTGATCTGGGTCAGCACTGGTCCCTTTTTTTATCAGGAATAACTTTATAAATCAAAATGCCAACAGTGTAGATCCTGATCAGAGATGTGCTGGCTGATATGGATCTACCGGTACATTGTTTGCACAAACCATAAAGATGTATTTAAGGAGGAAAAGGTTTAAAACTGGCATCCAAATAAGTGAACTACATCAGGAAGTATACATAGCAAAAACAAATCTAAAGAATATATTAATAGACCTTGAATTTGTATAATTATCATCAGTGTTCTTCAGTTTTCATTTTCACAAACAAAAGAGACAATTACATGACTGTACTGTTATTAAATTCCTTCCCTTTACTCCATATAATTATATTGGTTTTGTCATATGCGCAAACAATGAAGATCTGGATCAGTCAGCACATCTGCACCATTTGATCAATATCTACTCTGTTTTTGGTAAGAAAGAATCCAAAGGGAACAGTGTAGATCCTGATCAGATGGCAAAAATGTTCTGCTTGGTCTGGATTTACACTGTTTACCATGGATTACATAAGAGTTAAAAGTTCTTTGCGTGACAATATATTTTACACTTCCTACCTATAACTCTCTGAACATGAGACACAGTTCTTTCCACTCTGTTAGTAATGGTGCCTGTGATGTTGCCTAGGAAACCACTTCTGTCCAGAAATGCCATACGGTACTGAGGGATCTCCACCGGTGCAATAATGTCCCAATCTTCCAGGGCTGCAAACAGTTCATAGTTTTACCCTTTAATTCATATAAACACATTTAATTGCATGTGCTTATAGTGAAGATCCAGATCAGCTGGAACATCCATGCCATCTGATCAGGATCTACACTGGTTTCTAATTGGTCAGAAATAACGTAAGTAATCAAAATGTGAACAGTGTAGTTAATGATCATATGCCATGGATGTTCTGGCTGATCTGGAGCTACACTCTTCCCACATGTCATAAAAGTTGTATACAAGAAGTAAAGGGTTAGATACTTTTAAGTTAAGTAAAGGGTTAGATACTTTTAAGTTAAGTAAAGGGTTAGATACTTTTAAGTTAAGTAAAGGGTTAGATACTTTTAAGTTTTAATCAACATTAAGGTAAAGATTAAAGTTGCATAAATGCTGAACATATCTCACAGGTGGCACAGTTATACAACTCAAAAAAATGCTGCAAGTAAATATATATTTCAAAAGTCCAGCCATTTTTACAGAGAGTATTTTCCAAACAAATCTAATGCTGTTTAGTTAACAACAAAGCCTGATAACTTACCATCATCAAACGGTTTGAGATCCACCTTAAGTTTCAAACATGGGTCTGAGGCATTCTGAAAGGCAGCGTCCATGTCCCAGTCTGACAACATGCTCAGGTACACATCCTGACCTCCATCTTGTGACAAGTAACTGATGGTAAAATCACTGTAAAGTACATCATAAATAAAGTTATTTTGGACCACAAAGTGAAGAGTGTAGATCATGAATGTGCAGGGTTGAAGGTTATAAAGATCAGATTGGAAACCAGTCTCAAATCTCAAGCATCTGATTGGCTGAAATGGCGACCAGTTGCCATTTCAGCCAATCAGATGCTTGAGATTTGAGACTGGTTTCCATGCTCAGTTTTATAACCTTGGGGCCAGGTTTATCTGGATGAACACTGGTCTACATCAGCTAGCACATCTGTGCAGTCTGATCAGGATCTACAGTGTTTTCTTAGTGATTCATCAGGTTATTTCTGATCAAGAACCAGCAAACAGTGTAGATCCTGATCAGAAGGCATGAATGTACTGGCTGATCTGGATCTACAATATTTGTACATACCATAAAACCAGTATATATGAATTTAAGGGTTAGCTGTTGTCAACCATTTAAATCTGTAAGGACAGTAAACAGTAGAACAATCAATAAAGGATATTAAAATCCTAAACCACATTCATTCTGATGGAAGCACAATGTCAGGAAATTATATGAGAGCAGAAAATTCTCAAGTTTCCAATTCAAACAATACACAATCGTGATTTACTTGTTCTGAGAGAAGATTGTGTACAATCTCTACAATGATTTCATTAATTGGTCATTATCAGTCACAATGTGGTGACCGTGATTTACTTTTCAATATTGATGCTTTGTAACAAAAAAAAATGCAGAACTGTTAACAAGAACTGCGTAAGTCAGGTACTCAGTGCAGACATCAAGCTCTACTAGACTAGAATCCAAGCCCCATAGTTGTATGGCAGAACCTTCTTGAGCTATCACTGAAAGAGAATAGCCCTTCACTCCATGAATAAATAGTATATCCAATAGGTAACCAGTGTAGATCCAGATCAGCCAGCACATCTATGCAGTATGATCTGGTTTAACAAGGACTTCATCATGTATGATCATCTATTGTTAAGTATGTTGTTGCAGTGTCTGGATGTGGGGCATTTGAGAATGCTGTGTTTTACAAAGGCAAAAAGTCAGTTTAATTAAAGAGATGCTGCAATGCTCTGAAACCAGGTTTTCATATTAAGCATAAATAGCAATGGATATTGTTGTAAAAAAAGTTTCTGGTAGGGGAGGGGAGGGGGAGGGGAGGTGGGGGGGGGGGGGGGAGAGGGGCCACCACCGGCCCACCCTTGACGAATATGAAATATTTGTCAGTTTGAGTTAAGGAAAATAAAAAGTAAAAAGACCACCTGCAAACGAAGACCACATGTGAACAAAGAATACAGTTCATTCACCCCATTGTTTAAAGAACAAATTTACCTGTAAACAAAGACCACCTGCCTTCAGAGACCACTTTTGGAGTTTTGAAATGTCACCCAGCAAATTCTAATTTCTATACATAAGATTTGTCTTTGTCATTTTTATTCTAAATTAAGTTTTGACTCCAGCTTTAAAAAGGTGGGACTTTAGGCCCTTGTGATATGGTTTCATGAAGAATACTGCATTAATTACTTTCTAATACATTTGCATTCTGAACAGGTATTGAATATTTCACATTGGTCAACATTATAGTACCTTTGATGAGTAAAGCAAAATAAATTGCTATGGAAACACAGATATAATGGCTTCAGACAGACTTAATAAATAGTTGCCAAAAGATATGACATCTACTTAAATAACTAGAGATTATGCATTTCAGTCTTCATTGCAACAAAGAGACAACAAGATTTCAAGCTGGTGAAGCCATAAAGATGATGATAAGATATATTACTTAAACCAATTAGGGAGTCCTGTGTTTATCTGATTTGCAGAAAGTTGTGACATTTACAATCTTCCAACTGATTTGATTGTCAAGATTTATTGCTGGCTAAGCCATAGTTAATAAAACGAATAAAGCTAGTGCCTTAAATAAAGTCTGAAGTTAAATAGCCATTTCCTGTTGGAATTATCTGTCAAAATTCAAGTTAAATATTTGAAATGCAAATCAAAGTGGTCTGATCTTGATTATCACAGGTATAAATATATCTGAGATATATTGTATTAAATGCACAAGCTTTATTCATTTTATTAACTATGGCTGCAAAGCTCCAGATAAAAGTTTGATGCAAAGGGTAATTACCCAATTATGTTTAAATGTAAGGGTATTTTATCCTGGGTTAACATACAACATATACTGTTCCTTAAGACAAAATGCTGTCCAGAACATGAAATTGCAACTGTTACTTTATAATCCAAGCTTGGTTGAATTCTTAGGCTTTACTTTTCTTAAGAATGTGGAGAAAATAAATAAATAATGTAACATTTAAAAATTTCAAAGGTTACAAAATGTATATGCCCAAAATCAAAGGGTATTTCAGCAAATACCCCTCTTATCTGGAGCTTTCTATATGATTATCACTGAAGTAAAAGGTTAATACCCCTGCAATACCGCTGTGTCAGCCAAAAAAGGAAAATGTGTCACAATTAACTTCACTTGATGTGTATGGTTTGAAAGTTTAACCCTCTCCTATATGGATACACCTTTTATCACACGGGCAACCAGTCTGATCTGGATCTACATTGTTTGCTTCTTGGTCAGAAATAATTAAGCTTCTAACTTTAAATAAAATGCTTTGTAAAATCTTATATGACGTGACCTGGAGGGAATGTTTTATCAGAGATCTGTTATATTTCAAATAAGGAAACTGAAGCACAAGCAGTTTTTATAAAGGTTTATTTATTATAGTACCATCCCAGAATACCAGACTTATAAGACACCATTTCCATTAAACCTTATACTGTGTGCTAGGTACCCAGCATTCTGCCCAACTGGTAACCATTCTTTAACCCTTTACTCCATGGAATAAGGCTGTTCTCCCAGACTAGGACCCAGAGGTGAACAGAGTAGATCCGGATCAGCCATCACATCAGTCGAATCATGCTCTAAACTGTTTACTTTAGATTCATTATGCTATTTCTGACCAAGAAGTGAATGGTGTTGATCTGGATCAGATGGCACAGATATGCCAGTTGATCTGGATCTACACTGACAGCACATGGATAAAACACATTTATATAGTTTAAAGAGTAACTTGCTGTGGCTCGCTAACTTGTAACATTAGAGCAAGTGCCTAGAAGGTACTTACCTTATATGTACACCTTGATCACTAGGCCACTGATTAGGGTGTTATAACTCACCTTTGAATATCAAATGCTTTAGCTAGGAGATTCTGTAACATTTCGAAGGAGGTGATCTGTGGGTCAATAGAGAACTTCTTGGTCTCTGGCTGCATCATGCCATCACATTTCTGAAATGAATTCAAAGTTTGGCATTGTTTGTCAGTTTTCTCACTCTTTTAAACATGTCTGAAACAGGAATGCTTATTTTGACTGAGGGTTATTTTAATTCACAATGTATTAAAATATTTCGCTCCTAGGTAGAGGCAATATCATTTGACACTTTTTCATGTGTCACTTTGACTCAATAATTTCGAAACAACTCCTACAGTATATCACACTACAGCAGTTGATGGAAATAGGGTCAAGGCACAAGTTTTGATAACAGTGATGGTCTTCCCCTAATGAAATAAGTGACACAAAGTGATAAATAAGTGTACTAAACAGTGTCCTCAAAAAATAAACAAACTGTTATGATATTTAGATAAAAAAGAAGACAAACTAGAAATGTGTCCATAGGACACGGATGCCCCCGCTATGCATCGTTTCCAGATACTAAAGTGCAATGATGGGAATAATAGCATTTCAAAGACAGTGATGTTCGAGTAATTATAAGAATATGCATAAACTTGATGATCAAGTAAATTATTTGTATTTGTGGCACTGTTGTCTTCTCATTACGGAAATGTCTGTGAAGAAGTTGGTGGTAATGCAATGCAATGTCATAGTGAACATTTGTGCCAAGTTATTTTGAAATCCCTTCATTCATAAAGAAGTTATAGCCCGAACAAGTAAATTCAAGTTTTAGTAACTGTGACCTTGACCTTGGACGTACAGGCATGGGTAATGTACGCAACACACCGCCTTGTCATGGTGAACATTTGTGCCAAGTTATTTTGAAAACCCTCCATTCAAAACAAAGTTATATCCCGGACAAGGAAATTCTATTTTTAGTAACAGTGACCTTGACCTTGGACCTACAGGCATGGACATGGTACACTACTCACCACCTTGTCATGGTGAACATTTCTGCCAAGTTATTTTGAAATTACTATATTCCTTATGTAGTAACAACCCTGACAAGAAAATTCTATTTTAGTAACAGTGACCTTGACCTTGGACCTAGGCATGGGCATGGTACAGGACACACCATCTTGTCATGATGAACATTTGTGTCAAGTTATTTTGAAATCAATCTATTCCTAACAAAGTTACAGCCCGGACAAGAGAATTCTATTTTTAGTAACAGTGACCTTGACCTACAGGCATGGGCATGGTACGCGATACACCGCCCTGTCATGGTGAACATTTGTGTCAAGTTATTTTGAAATCCCTCCATTTATAATGAAGTTACAGCCTGGACAAGAAAATTATATTTTTAGTAACAGTGACCTTGACCTTGGACCTTCAGGCTTGGGTATTGTGCGGACACACTGCCTTGTCATAGTGAACATTCGTGCAAAGTTATTTTGAAATCCCTCCATTCATAACAAAGTAACAGCCCGGACAAGAGAATTCTTTTTTAAGTAACACTGACCTTGACCTTTGACCTACAGGCATGGGCATGGTACATGACACCTCGCCCTGTCATGGCGAACATTTGTGCCAAGTTATTTTGAAATCCCTCCATTCATAACAAAGTAACAGCCTAGACAAGAAAATTCAATTTTTAGTAACAGTGACCTTAACCTTGGACCTAAAGGCTTGGGCATGTATGTGACATACCGTCTTGATATGGTAAACAATTATACCAAGTTATTTAAAAATCCAATAAGAAATAACAAAGTTACAGAGCGGACAAGATTTTGCAAGAAAATTCTATTTTTAGTTACAGTGACCTTGACCTTGGACCTACAGTCACGACACACCGCCTTGTTATGGTGAACATTTGTGCCAAGTTATTTTGAAATCCCTCCATTCCAAACAAAGTTAAGGGCAAAGTGTATATTTTTCTTAACACAAAATGCAAGTGAAAAAGGGGCATAATTTGAAAATATTGGAAGCATGGTTATGGGTCTTGTTGGTTATGATGTAGATTTTGATGGTGAAAATATATTTCAAGTTTCAAGGCAGTATCTCAAGTAGTTTTTAAGTTATGGGCAAAATGCACAAAATATAAGAAACAAGATATATTCCTATTAAAACTAATGTAAATGGAAGTATCAAAGGGCCATAACTTCTGAAAAGAACATGTAAGAGCACAACCCCACCTTTTTGCACAACAACATATCAGGCCAAGCATTGTGGTAAAGTTTCATCAAATTCCCAGCAGAGGTGTAGGAGGAGTTGCGTTCACAAGATATATTCCTATTAAAACTAATGTAAATGGAATTATCAATGGGCCATAACTTCTGAACGGAACATGTAAGAGCAAAACCTCACCTTTATGCACAACAACATATCAGGCCAAGAATTGTGGTCAAGTTTCATTAAATTCCCACCAGTAGTGTAGGAGGAGTTGCGTTCACGAGATATACTCCTATTAAAACTAATGTAAATGGAAGTATCAAAGGGCAATAACTTCTGAACGGTACATGTAAGAGCGAAACCCCACCTTCATGCACAACTACATATCAGGCCAAGCATTGTGGTCAAGTTTCATTAAATTCCGACCAGTAGTGTAGAAGGAGTTGCGTTCACGAGAATATCGGACGGACGGGTGGATGGACGGACAGGAGCAACTCTTAATGCCCGTCGCCATTTCATGGCGGGGGCATAAAAACAACAGTACAGGTATGAGATGATTAAATGCTGAGAGCAGGGCTGTGATGTAACTTTATCCAGTAGATTGTGACAGCAGACTTATGTAGTACAGGTAACAGACCAATAAAATCTTCATTGTCTGCTTTCAGCCAATAAGCTTTTCATTATTTTGGACTATTTTACAAGGTGGCCTGTCTGCCATTAATTTTTCATTGTCTTGTTAATTGATTTACACTGAAAGTTAAGAATCAAAACTAGACAGTACAAGACACAGGTTACAATTGATTTCCATTTTACATTGTAATCGGTCACCCTGTCAGAAACATCTTACTTCTCCATTATTTGGTCCGTCTTAATTTGATGGATAGTAATTAAATTGCAACAAGATTGATTATGATTATGATCCTTTGATGTTTCATTGTCTATAAGAATAACCAGCTTTCCACCTATACACTATAGTGCATAAACAACACAGTCCAGATTCATCCAAATTTTCTGATGAAAACCCTGTTCATGCCATCTAATCACGATTTCCACTGATCGCTTTTTAGTTAGAAAGAACACAGTTAATCAAAAAGCGAAGAAGTGCAGATCCTGATCAGAAGGCATGGATGTGCTAGCTGATCTGAATCTACACTGTCCAAGAAATAAAGGTGTATATATGGAGGAACCGTTAAACCCCAGTAACAAAATAGCTTGGCAACTGACCATTCCAAGGAGGTTGACCCATCACGTTCTCTCATTTGTTTTTATTTTGTGGTGTCTTATTATTGAAACTGAAATTATTATAAACTAATAATATAATCTACATCAGTATATTATTTGGCTGTGTCAAAAGAATGTATTTGTTTCACATTTTGTTCTTAACAACCTCAACAACAACTACCGTTTGGTGCAAGGTCAACTGGGAGGTTAATCAAAACAACTAAAAACTGATTAGTTATGAAAATAATATAGATAAAGGACAAGATTTATATAAATTAATGTCCATCTTGCAGTTTAATAATTGCTGTCTTAAAACTAGCACTAACTTATACCTTCAGTCATCAAACATGTGTAGAGGTTTCGGTATAGGAAGCCACATACTAACCTGGGACTAAGGGAGTGGGCTGAGCAAGGGAATGTGGGAGGGGCATAGTACTTCCAACGTTCAAACTATATTGAAAGCAGCCTACACAAAGATAGGTGTTTTAGATAAATGTTTTGATAAATATATATCAGGAAACAGCAACAAATATATCTCTTCAATACATCTGTAAACCTACAGGATCGTGAATGATACAATTCTGTAAATGTCACATTTAAAGTTCTAAAGCTACATATAATGTTGTCATATGATATGATGTCTTGCATCAGAAAAATCATTTGATCAACATCACCTAAATCTCACATGAACCTCAACTACATTTATAATAAAAGGAAACATACAGTACAAAGTAATAGGAGAAATACAGTATGTGACTATGTGTTGTTTTAATTTAATTGTAACTTAACCTTTTAAACATCAAAAGGTCAATATAAAGTGTCAGATATGTATTATATAACATAATCTTTGTACACACCATGTTCAAGAAGTCTGGCAAAAGATTTTTGGTCATTATCACTCATTTTAAATTATATTCAACACCCTTGGACCATGTAAACTCCCTAGAAATTATTACTAGCAATATAATTCTGGGACTAAATGTTTGACAGCACTATTGCATACTGGCTGGTAAGGAAGTAAAATTTAATGACACACTAATGTATCTGCTCAGGACAGGACATATATCTTTGAAGGCAGTATTTCAGATACTGTGGGGCAATATTAGTACATTTGACCAGTCTTCAATCTCAAACAGCTGATTGAATTCAGCAGTTTCCAGTCTCAAAACTAACCATTCAGAAGCTAGAATTTCGACCCCGCTTTTATAAGCTTCCAAGTCCCCCAGATGAAACAAATGACTTCCAGCTGGTAGTGAGGATTTAATTAAGGACATTTTTAATTCAATTTTCATTTGCAAGACACTTTCAACAAATCTATTTAAATTTTAATGTAATATTTTTATTGCATTTTGTCATCTTCATGTACAAAGTACTAATTCACAACAATCAACAGCACATATGATCATGAAATCTTATCAGTATTATCATACATTTATATTGACATCTGAGTTCAGATATGTGACTATTTTACTAGGTTGAGGTAGTCAGCAATCTTGAACTTGAATGTTCACACTCACATGTAAAACTGACCCATTTTAAAGACAACTCGAATCTTTCACTTGTCAATCTTGAACTTGACTTTGTGCACACTTGTGTAATATTAACCCATTTTATAGACAACTTACAAATTGCACTTGTCAGTCAAGTAAGGTTGTATTAATTATTAATTAATTATTGCTTATACATGTATGCACTAACTTGCTGCTACTTTGCATTTTTCAAAAGGCATTCCAGTTTCCTTTTGTGTTATATCTTGTACTTAGCATACATCAGATTCAGAGCACAAATTTGGTGATCTACAGAAAACAGAGCACGGCAAAGCAAGACCGCAAGCTGAGATACCCCTTCTCCATTTTCTGTAGAGCTCTAACTTACTTCATCTTTGCATTTATTGGAATCAGCAACTCTGAAGATCACTAAACCATAAAATTATTGGGAGTTAGCACAGGCACATACATAAAAATAGTGTGCAAAAAATTATACAATAACTAGTAGATGTAGAATGGCAAAAGTTGCCCTATACAATCAAATTCCTGGTCCTTTCATTAGATTAAGTATGATCAAAGTGAAATTAAACTAAAAGCGAAAAAAAAAACTTGAAAAATCATTGAATGGCCAATAAATATATGCAAATACCAAATGCTGTTTGAGTTGAAACTGCACCAATTATTTTCTGCATAAGTCATTGTGGCTTCAGTTTAGTTGAGCACAAAATTAACTACAACCTGTCAGGGACATATATGACAAAATAAAGAAGGAGATAATGTTAACATGTACTTTAATAATACTTAAGCATTATCAACACTCATGAACAGCTGTGTGAACAGTTCATTGACCAATCAGTCAGTATTGTATCCACTTGTACAGATGGTACCAACAACAACAATACAGGTAGTTCTTTAAAACCAACACAAACATTAAACTCCCCTCTCCCCCTTGATGCAAACTTGAGCCGTCACCATAGGAACAAAAGAAGGCAATTACATTGTAACTCCTTTTTGCATGAAAAATCCAAAATGTTCCCAGATAATTTAACTCCTCATACCTGAATGAGAAATAAGTAATCATTTCTGTTCATTTTGTTATTAATAATTAAGCAGCACTTTCCAGCTTTACATACTCTTGTGAAAAAGATTTAGGTAACATGGAAAATGCAAATTCATGCCATAACTTTGTAAAAAAAACTGGCAGATTAATAGAAAAAAGACATGTTGATTGATGTAATAAATGACAAGTTTTGAGATATGTTTCCCTGCTGTTTGAAACTCTTAAAGTGATTTATCAAGTTTTGGTAAGTCCATAAATTTAAATTTTTATTACAATCATCAGTCAATTGATTTAAAGCAATAAAATGTTCGCTATCACATGCTTTTAATGAGAGACATTTTGGAGTCATTTTACTACTCACTGTCTGAAAATCAAGGCTACTAATTGCACAAATTGCTGGCTTATGATGCTTCTATGATACAGATCAGTGGCTTCGTTTTCACAGGCAAATGATTAACTGCCAGTTACATGTATAAATTACAAATTATAAATAAGATGTGTCACTGTTAAATGTTTATTTAAACAATTTAGTTTATGGTTAAATAAATTTGATACATACTGACTGAGAGGTCTGCTATTAATCTTAACCCTTCACTCCATATATACAGGGATGGGTACCATTATTTAAAAAAAAGTAATAATTTAATTACTAAGTTAAATTGAAAACTTCTCAATTAAATGATTGTAACATGAATTTTCAGATTGTAATTATTTAATAACAATTATTTTAGCAAAATAATTAATTATAATTAAATTATTTCAAATATATTTGCTTTAAAAACCAAGTTACAAGAAAGATACTAGATCAATATAAAACAATACATGTAGTTACTAGAAAGACATTTGATCTAGATCAATTAATTACAATATTCAAACACATCAGTCTGCTGTCTGACCTCTAGAAAAATCAGTCTCACAGAACACCGTTACATTTAGCAAACATGAGAGCTTCAAAGTTTTTGTCACTCAGATTAAATTGATCAGTATGAAAAACTTTGCCTGATATAATGCTGGTGCAGACGATGCTGGCATACAGATATTGAATTGCAAGCTCCGACAATGTTGGCAATTTTATTTCATTAACTGACCAATATAAACAGAAAGTCTGAGTTATATTTTTAAAAAAAATTTACTGAATTTTTAATAAACATTAATCCATCAACAAAGCACTTTGTGTCATTTATGTACCTTTAGGCTATATCAATAAAAACCATTTGGAAATCAGTGAAAGGTGTATAATTAATTATCACCTATTACAAGATTATCATTAAATTTGAAAAAGAAGTTTTGTTCATTTTTTTGTAAATCTCTTATTGATTAAAATATATATAAATAATTGACATTAATTAAATTTATTGCCAATTAGATGTCAAATTTTAATATGTAATTAATTGATTACAATTAATACAATTCACTTTAAGCAAAAATAATAACTATTTCAATTGTTTTAAATATTGTAGGTACTTAATTATAATTAATTAAATAATAATTATAATTGCACCCATCCCTGCATAATATGTACATCTTTAATCAAATGGGTAACCAGTTTAAGGCCAGCACATCTATGCAAACTGATCTGGGTATACAATGTTTGCTCCCTGGTCAGAAAAAAATACTAAAAGCAAACACTTTAGATCCTGATCAGGCAACACTAATGCGCCAGATGATCTGGATCTAAACTGTTTACGTGCACAATAAAAGCCTTACCTATGGAGCAAATGGATGCTGCTAATTTCAAGTCACAATACCCCTTAAAAGTTAAAATTCAAATTTTCTTGGGTTATATTTTTCTGTTCTATTTCATGGGCAACAATATCCTCTAAATCAAATAAGGAATGTTCTCAGATAACCACTTTAAACCTCGAATAACTGCAATTGTAACTATTGTCCGAAAAAGAATTGTCCGATATATATTCTACTAGACGTACCTTGACATGGACTCTTATCACTTCCCGGCTGGAATCGATGCCGTAAAATCCAGACATCTTCATTCCAGTCTTTGCAGTAGAGTAATTACACAGCAGACGACAACATCAGTTTATTTAACAAATTAATTTTTGTGTCTCAAACGTCATTATGCAAATTTTTTATATGCCGTCAACACCGAAGATCTCCGTAAATATGGGAAAGCCTAAACTCTAACACAATCAATAAATCCGACTGTAAGTTACACTGTTGCAAGCTCCTAGACTCGCAGAAGGTGACAAAGTCCCCGCAATTATCACTTCCCCTGACCAGTCCAGTAACTGTTTCTTTGATCTGGAAGGATAAGACGCTAACTTTGGTCACAGAGGCTTATCTACGGTCATTAATTGACACCTTTTTCTTGTTTCTGCGTTGGGGAGGCTGTGTTTTGTGAGTGTGGCGATTCCTGATATGCATATTTTACTTTCTATACTGATATGAACGAACTTTATTTTCTCTTTCGACATCATAACAGCATTCAACAACTTCTTGTGGTAGCTTGACGATGTTTTGAATTTAGGTGTCTCTGGGCCCAGGTCCGGATCAATAAACCAAAACAATACTTTTCAAAATAAAAAAACCCCTCAAAATTGTGTTTTTCGTTAGTTGTTTGTGGCGTACTATTTGAATTGACATACTTATAACAAACATGCTCTCTATCTCTCTCTCTCTCTCTCTCTCTCTCTCTCTCTCTCTCTCTCTCTCTCTCTCTCTCTCTCTCTCTCTCTCTCTCTCTCTCTCTCTCTCTCTCGTCCTCTCTTCTTTTTCGCTGCGTGGGGAGGCTGTGTTTTGTGAGTGTGGCCATTCCTGATATGCATATATTTCTTGTTTTTTAAGAATAGTTAACAAAAGCCACTGTCAACAATTTTAAACAAATAAATGTTTTATTATGGATATTAGACAAATCCCTGACAAAATAGAATGCCATAGACTCATTCTTCTTGAAATACACATAATTGGCGTCTGTCCTATTGTAACATCTTGAATATAATATTATTTATCCAATCACTTTCCAAAGTTTTTCACTGACGTGGTATTATATCTTTTAGCTTTGGCGTCATGTAGTGTTCCGGGGCAATTGTCTTATTCAATATACATGAATGAATGACATATGGCACTGGATATAGTCAGAAGAATGCAACCTTTTTAAAAGCATTTTAACCCGGGAAGATGTGAAGTTCTCCAGGTGAAACCAACATCTCTTAAGAACTATGGGGTCTAACACAACTACAGGCCTCTCAAGATTGCTAGATATCTCCGAGCAACTATTTCTGCAACCATCTCCTAGTCCAAAAGCATGGATATCCTAACAACCAAAAATAAGATCAAAATCATCAAAAGAAACATTCTAAAAGTGCAATATGCATAGCAGGAATAGCCACACCCAGAAAACACTGCTTCCCACACTACCAAAAAGTGGAGAAGAAAATAGAGAATGGGCTTATAAAATGATCAGTTTAAGCAAAGACAACACCAAAGGAACTTACAAAAATGAGAACTTGCGTGGTTGACGCATTGCAACGGTCAGTAGCAAACAATCTATTAGTGGAGGTAATACAAGGGTTCTAGTTTGCATCAACCTCATACAGTTTGCCCCAACAGATTCTCATATATATGGACAAACTAATACAAATTGTTTTCAAACAATGTTCACGCGTTCTGTTTGTCTACTTATGATTTCTCAATTTTATACACTTCCCTCCCTCATAATTTAATAAGAAAGTAATATATGCATATCAGGAATCGCCACACTCACAAAACACAGCCTCCCCACGCAGCGAAAAAGAAGAGAGGAAGAGAGAGCATGTTTGTTATAACAAGCTAACCAGTCTTATTGAAAAAACGTCTACTAGAGAAAATAAAACCTTCATCGCTTGTAATGAACATAGGGCATTTTTTACAGATGGCACGAGGAACATCGCCGTCTAAAACGGTATAAATTTATTATATTAATATTAAATTGTTAAAAGGAAAACAACACATGGATTTGTTGTAAAAATTTATACGACGCGTTTCGACATATAAGTCTTCGTCAGGTATAATAAACAAAATACGTAACGTCCGTTGCACGTAAATAAAACCGCGCAAAGTAGCGTTAAATGCACAATGTTTTATTTAGCGTAAATAACGACGTTACGCGCAAAAACAGACATTTTACATGTGCACAATATAAATAACAAACATGAAATCTTATTTGATGTTGAAATAATACAACATCATGACTAAAAAGGACATAAATCATAAGATACAAAATGTTTCAATAGTGTAAGAATATTTTTGTTGAAATTGAAACAAACAATACCCATTTTGTCATGATATAACATAATAGTTTATATAAGTTATTTCATGCTTTACAGTGAATTATAGAAAATTATATTAATATTAAAATCATCATATATTTTATTAGTTACGTAACCATTTTCAATGGACAGATTTAGATCAAGAAAGTTTGCTTGCTTTTCTGAAGTGTTCGCTTTCTGAAGCTGTAGTTCTTTAGGATAAATATTATTAACCAGTGATGGAACATGTTTGTTATCTATATTTAATAAAGCATCAAGGTACCTCGAGATGTTGTTAAAAAGCTGCTGTAATAATATCTTGGGTTGGTGCACCCTAGAAACTGGTTTAAGCCCTAAGTGGCAATTTGATTTGCCACTGACCGTTCCAAGGCGGTAACCGGTCCGGTTCTAATTTTTGTTCATTTTTTGTGGTGTTCTTTTTTAACTGATCATTTTACCATTCTCTCTCTCTCTCTCTCTCTCTCTCTCTCTCTCTCTCTCTCTCTCTCTCTCTCTCTCTCTTCATCTCTCTTTCTTTCTTTCTTTCTCTCTCTCTCTCTCTCTCTCTCTCTCTCTCTCTTCATCTCTCTTTCTTTCTTTCTCTCTCTCTCTCTCTCTCTCTCTCTCTCTCTCTCTCTCTCTCTTCTTCTTCTTCTTCTTCTTAAGTGTGGGGATGTTGTTTTTCCTGATATGCATATTTCACCATTGGTGAATTAGATCCAACTAACCCACAGCTCGACGATGTTGCATGCAAAAGCATACAAACACAGATCCGTTACGGTGTAATAGCTGTACTTGGCATCCGTTGCCTCAGTGGATGGGATTGTCATTAGTTTAGTCTTAACCGTTAAAGGTCTCTACGGAAATGTTCTGACATCTACCTTGCAGTAAACAAAGATGGAGGAAGAAAACGAAGATAGTTCACAGGATTCCAGGAAATCACCCACTGTTTTGCCCTGGGACAGATTTTCAAACTGGTTACATTGCGCATGTGTAGTAACATTTGATTTAGAGCTTGGTCAGGCGATGGAGGTTAGATTATATGAAAATTTATTGTGTTTAATATAACAATAGGTGCTACCTATAACGGGGAAAGCTAGTTTTTAATACCTAACATACAAAATAAATATAACTAAGATGTGTTGCACTGTACGAAATCACGGTATTATGACCAATTAACTATACGGCCCAGGCAATGCAGCCCAGGATTCTCAGATGTTTAGGTCTAGGACAGCGGACAAACATGACCCTGTAGAGACTGTATCAGATGTATGAAATCAAAAGAAGAAATACTTTATCAGTTTATGGCCCATCAAACCATTTTTTTTTTCAACAGCTAATATGAATTAAGCTATGCCTAGGTACGGCAAAAGCATTTTCCAAATAATACAACTTCATTGATATAGTTCACTTTCCTTGAGTTCTGATTGAAGAATTCGTCTTTTCAATCTATCATTGATCTTGACTGGACTTAGTATAGATTTAGATTTGGTACAAGTAGCACTGAACGAACCAATTGTTCACAATTACAAAACATAATACTAGGTGCAGTCAGCAGTACTGGAACCAACCTGTAATAAGAATGTCATACCACCAGTCTTTATATGTTTTTTTTAAAGAAATAAATAAATAAATTGCAAACATGCAGTTGTCAGGAAAGCACCCTAATCGATTTTAAGGTAATGAATTACAAGCACACAGTCAGAATCATATGCAGAATCATTGTGGTAGAAAAATATGCAAGCCAGGAATTTTTTTCAGAGACCAATGACAACTGAACAAACCCAAGTCCAGAGGAGCCGATCAAAACAATACATGTTTAAAGCTGGACTCTGATATTGAGGAGTCTCCCAAATGTTACATTTTATTTCTTTTATTGATCATGTGTCCATCATGATCTACATATATATTCTGGTTTCTTTGAACTCTTTCAGTCAGCACTGTAAAATGGTTGTTCCACAGTCCTCGAGTAAACATATAGTATTTTTGATTTTGTTAATGATGTGTATGATTGATATGTATAACGTGTCTGGCTCTGCATAGTAACATTGATAATTGATATTCTCTTTAACACTGTATCAATGTTAATTTGCAAAACATCATGTGCAGCTTTAATCTTACACATTGTTGCCCAGCCATTTCTTAGAATCATTGAATTGTAATACGGAGTGATGGAACCATTGGTTAGGCCATGAGTGACAGAACCCAGTCCTCAATTATATGCTTGCAGATCATAATCCTGTAGTGAAAAGTTTTAGAAACAACTCCATGTAGAGCCATGCTGAGACAATGAAAAAAAAACAGTTGCCATTCCCTGGAACATCAATATTTGAATACTGAACTCCATTAATACACTTATTGTTGCAGTGGCCTGGTTGTTTTTTTCTGGTTGTTTTATTACTTGCTGAGTAACTATGTTCTGTTAATATTGAAGCGTCAATTTGTTGTACACTTTGTTCATTTATAGCATTAAAAGTGTTTTGGTCTTATGCATGAAACCCTTCTTTCAATAACACTTGGATTTAACGTGTAACTATGCTCATTCAAAATGGTGCAATGCATTCTTAAAATTCTGTTAATCATAAAGAATGTTAAGTTTACATATTTGCAAGTATTGAAATTTGTTATTAATTAAAAATTATAATAAAAATAAAATAAAAAAACAATTTAAGTGATGGAATCGACCTGCATATTTATCCTCACATTTACATTAATAGGAAGACTACAGACCTAAGAATTACAAATGCTCTTATGCCTTAGTCTTGGAATGATCATGGCTGAAACTCCTATGCAACAGATTTGAAATGATCGTCAATGTTCAGAAAAATGTGTTATTTTCATGAAAAAAAATATTTTAAATTAATTGTACACTGCAGTAGATATTTTACCCGCAAAAAATTGGTATGCCACTACTTCGGTATAGCTAGAGTCTAGTGTGCGGCATCGCTAGAGTCTAGTGTTAAGCAGACGTACATCGTTACACGGACCTTAACGGGAATCAGGTTATTAGCAAACAACGTTGTTTGACTGTGTAGCAAAATAATCATGTCGGCGTTCTTTTTGAGAACGAAATACATTGAACCGAGAAAAACAAATTTTTTGTGGGATAATTCAATTTCAGTAATTTCAGTAGGGACTTGCTTATTTATGACGAAAATCGAAAATGGTTAAAATTTGCATGTATGGTAGAGACCGTTTAAATATCTTTAGAAAAAAAAACTTCCGGAAGTTAATGGCCGCTAGAAAAGGACACGGGTAAATATCCCTCCAACTTATCACAATTAGTTTTTTTCAATAAATTACACTATAAATTACATTGTTTTTAAATAAATTACGTGTTACCTATAAGCGGCAACGCCCGGGCGCTTTGCGCCCGGGCTTTTGCCGTATTAACCATAGAGAATACTTGCAAATTTATAATACCAGTTCGGGCTTTACTTTCACCAGCATTTAGAACAAAGAACAGTGGTCCTCGTGTAATCTTTGATCTTTTTGAAAGAAAAGACACTGTCTTTTTTAATTGGTAACAAAACTGTAATTAAAACAGCATGTTTTTTTTAATATTTATTTACAAAGTCATCAAGAAAAGCAAAATAGACAGTGCTCATGTAGCATGTACTAACTGTAGTTTATGATGTTTGATTTTGAACATTGTCATTTTCGTGAAAGATATACAGTCTAGCTTTTTTTAAATGTGGGTTGTATTGTCTTAACACTGGGCAGTCTTGTCCACCATTCTGGGCGGAAACTTTCGCCAATCCAGGTCTTAGGTCTCCCACTCTAAGCTGTTGTCTGGGGCATATAGGCAATGAGACATATTGTCCATAAACCACTCTACCTTTTAATATTGTAGATTTTGGAAAATAAAACATGTTCAATGCAAAACTAATTCAGTTGAAAAAAACAACTGCCATCTCCAGGGACATGCAAAGATTTGTAATGAGTGCCAGCTATATCAACAGTGCCAAAACTATCTGTAAATTTCTCCAAGTTGTAAAAACATTACCTGATTGGCTACAATTTGTTTTGTTATTTTGTTTGAGATTTGTTTGCATTATTGTGTTGTGTTTGTTAGTGTGTGTCTCTAGGTATATTGCTTATGTATATTTTGTTGCAGATTAGAATGTATTAACCCATTCCAGAGTGTTTGTATTTAATTCCGTTGATCACATTTTTTCATTATAATTTCTTGTTTTGTGTGTGTGGTTCGCACATACTGGAATAACTTTTGTGTAATTATGGTGAGTTTCATTAGTAATACATTTTTTGTTGTTGACACAGTTCCACATTTACTGCTTTCTGCACAATGATTTTTTTTACAATCTTTTAATGTAAATGGTCAATTGTGTGGTCAAATGAACAAATGATATCTGCATTTTTCTCTGTTTTTGAATGTTTATTATTTTAATTTAACCTAACAGAAGTTTTTGGTTCAGACTGTCACTGTGTTCATTTAGCAAAGCACATGATACTTTGAAATGTTAAAAGCATGGTTAGTGCTTTTAATAACTTTTGACAATAAAAAGTATTCTAAATGATTTACACAAAACTTAAAATAAATACTTCTTAAACAGGCTATTTGTTGTTACCTATTAAAAGTTGAAAATGAAAAAAAACACATAACATTTTTAGGCTAATAACATTCAATTGTGAATAAGTTACCATTTCATTTATATTTTATTGGAAAACTGGATATTTTTATTTCATTTTATTCAAAAATCTCTAATTACACATGAAAATGACTGTGAGTAACACTTTTGAGAATTCTCGATTAAGTAAAAATTATTTTTGTATTGCCAACGCAGTGCCTGGTTCTATCTTTCAACAGACTACCGCGATAGTGCGGATACCGCTTTTCAGACTGAAATCAATGTTTCGATGATCTTCGGTTAAATTGTGACGGGTTATTGGTTTTTTTTTTACAACGGTATCAGGACATCTCGACCCCTTACCATTTTGACCCCTACATATTTTCTGAGACATTTCGACCCCTTGCCATTTCGACCCCTGGTTTGAAGACACTTCGACCCACCTGGTTGGACACTTCGACCCCTACTTTTAAAAACTATTTTAATATATTCAAATATATTTTTGAACTATTAAATGCAGATTTTATATTTAAATATTAATTTGTTGATTTATTTTGTTACAACTTGAACTAAGTAGAAACACTAAATTTTGAAAAAATCAGTCAAATTTTAACTTATTTGATATGCGGAAACAAATAAGTTAAAAACTTATCGATAAAATTAAAAATTTATCCTGCTATATTTTTGTGTGTTTTATAAGTATAGGATATCAACCGAGTACGAGGTGTTTCTGTGTAGGAAATACCTGGTCATGCGCTTCTTGTGACACCGAGAGCGCGAAGCGCTCGAGGTGTTTCATGAAGCTCGTGGCCAGGTATTTTCTACACAGAAACACCGATTTACGAGGTTGATATCCGACTTACACACCGGCTCTTTTGTTTGCCGTAGGTTGACAATTTTGAGAATAACCTGCGATAACAACAGAATTCACGAGACCAGGTTGTTCCATGCACGTGGACGGGTTGTTCTCCGAAAAGAATTACCCGTCCACGTGCAAGGAACAACCTAGTCTCGTGCGTATATTTAAAAGTATTAAAACAATACAAACAAGAGTGCCAAACTGACACAAAATACGCCGGTCAAAATGCTGATCATCAAAGTTGCATAACGATCCGATGAAAATTATTCGACTTGGAGAGCAGATACCGCTAATTCAGTTTTTGGACAATTCAAGGGCCATAATTCAGGAGTGCCTGGGGGGATTCGGCAGGTTATAGAACTTGGTCCAGATATTATGCCCACCAACATATTCACCAAGTTTGATAAAGACCCGATGAAAACTCTTTGACTTAGAGAGCGGAAACAGTAATTATACCCCCGCTTCGAAGAAGAGGGGGGTATACTGTTTTACCCTTGTCCGTCCGTCCGTAACAAAATTTCCGTCGCAGTTTTCTCAGCAACTATAACATGCAGCAGCCTGATATTTTGCATATTGCTTTATCCTATAGTCCCATATGGTGTAAAGCAATTTCATGCTCCTTGCTCAACTACTTCCTGTTTGCCGCATATTTTTAGATTTTGTTACTATGAAGGTGCATTACATCGACCAAAAGGCATGTTAATTTTCCGTCGCAGTTTTCTAAGCAACTATAACATGCAGCAGCCTGATATTATGCATAATGCTTTATCCTATAGTCCCATATGGTGTAAAGTGATTTTATGCTCCTTGCTCACCTACTGCCTGTTCACCAAATACCGTATAGCGGGTTATTTCTGCGGTCATAAATTTCTGCGTTTTACCCTCAAAAATGGACGCAAAAATTTCTGCGTTTTTTATTTCTGCGTTTTCGGTTCCCATGAAGGATAAATTTCTGCGGTTCATATTGGGTAAGGTGTCATAAGAATAACACGACTGTGATATATGTACACATACTATTTGTTTTTCACAGATATTTTATTCATGGGTAATACCTGTTACTCAATTTATTTTATCAAAAATAACAAAAAGATATTATCTATCCGATGAATAACAACTCTCAAACAACTATTCAACTGATTTGAATGTTTGAGATATGTTTGAGCAAATGTCGCGTTTATACTATGCCTATATGATAAAATGAGATAATATTTTGCGATTTAAATTTCTGCTGTTTTTTTTTTCTGCTGGACATATTTCTGCGATTTCATCCAAAGACCGCAGAAACGCAGAAATTTGGCACCCGTAGAAATTACCCGCTATACGGTACTTAGATTTTTACACATAGTTGACATACATGCACAATTTCCGTCGAAGTTTTCTAAGCAACTATAACATGCAGCAGCCTGATATTTTGCATAATGCTTTATCCTATAGTCCCATAGGGTGTAAAGCGATTTTATGCTCCTTGCTCACCTACTTCCTGTTCACCAAATACTTAGACTTTTACACATAGTTGACATACATGCACAATTTCCGTCGAAGTTTTCTAAGCAACTATAACATGCAGCAGCCTGATATTTTGCATAATGCTTTTTCCTATAGTCCCATATGGTGTAAAGTGATTTTATGCTCCTTGCTCATCTACTTCCTGTTCACCAAATACTTAGATTTTTACACATAGTTGACATACAAGCACAATTTCCGTCGCAGTTTTCTAAGCAACTATAACATGCAGCAGCCCGATTTTTTGCATAATGCTTTATCCTATAGTCCCATATGGTGTAAAGTGATTTTATGCTCCTTGCTCATCTACTTCCTGTTCATCAAATACTTAGATTTTTACACATAGTTGACATACATGCACAATTTCCGTTGCAGTTTTCTAAGCAACTATAACATGCAGCAGCCTGATTTTTTGCATAATGCTTTATTCTATAGTCCCATATGGTGTAAAGCGATTTTATGCTCCTTGCTCATCTACTTCCCGTTTACGGAATACTTAGATTTGTGCACATAGTTAACATACATGCACAATTTCCATTATAGTTTTCTTAGCAACTGAAACATGCAGCAGCCTGATATTTCCCTTATTGCTTTATCATATATTCCCATATGGTGTAAAGCGATTTAATGCTCCTTGCTCACCTACTTCCTGTTCACCGAATACTTAGATTTTTATATATAGATGACATAATTGCACAATTTGTGTCGCATTTTAAAAAGATGTGAACATTATTTCTGTATACTCGCAGCGGGGGTATCACAAGTGAGCATTAGCTCACAGATTTACTTGTTTTGGACAATTCAAGGGCCATAATTCAGGAGTGCCTGGGGGATTTGGCTGGTTATAGAACTTGGTCGAGATATTATGCCCACCAACATATTCACCAATTTGATAAAGACCAGATGTAAACTCTTTGACTTAGAGAGCGTAAACCCTTATTTTGGTCAATTCAAGGGCCATAATTCAGGAGTGCATGGAGGGATTTGGCTGGTTATAGAACTTGTTCGAGATATTATGTCCACCAACATATTCACCAAGTTTGATAAAGACCAGATGAAAACTCTTTGACTTAGAGAGAGGAAACAGTAATTTTGGGCAATTCAAGGGCCATAATTCAGGAGTGCCTGGGGGGATTTGGCTGGTTATAGAACTTGGTCGAGATATTATGCCCACCAACATATTCACCAAGTTTGATAAAGATCGGATGAAAACTCTTTGACTTAGAGAGCGGAAACCATGTGGACGCTGCCCGCCCGCCCACCAACCTGCCCGCCTGCCACAGGTGTTCCCAAAATACGTCCCGTTTTTCAAACGGGCGTATAAAAAGACACACAACATTTTTTACATTTTAAGCACTAGGAATGCTGTGCAACTGAGCACATGATTTTACAAAAGTGTGTTTTTTTTCAATAGACAAATGGAATACCAAGTAGTTATTATTATAAGTTGTAGGTCTTGACAAAGGCTTGAAAAAAGCATGTTCGTGCATATTCTTGGGTAGTTTTGAAGTACACAGTTTAAAATATTTTAACGCCGCACATTTTAACTGAATGAAATAGTGATCGAATGAATGAGTGCGTGAATTGTTCAATTTCCGCATCAATATGACTGAAATACTGTAGCGGGTGTTAAACCCAACAAAAAGTATGATACGTAAATAATGGAGCTAACCTGTATGTATTTTGTGACCAAAAAAATCGGCTGCTGTTTTTTTATCATAATGTGGATTTGCTTTTTACATAGGCCCTTTTTAATGTCAAAATGAATTAACATTTTCATTATTTAATGCGTCAAACCTAATCCCACAAGTTATATCATGGTCCCTTTGTAATGTTGTAATATTTAGGTTATTATTTTCATATAACACTGTAACTGTTTTGACAAATACATCAACAATTTTACTTATTATGTCTCCCACCACGTAGTGGTGTGGGAGACATTTTGATTTGCTCCTGTCTGTCTGTCTGTCTGTCTGTCTGTCCGTCCGTCTGTCACACTTGTCCGCTCTCTAAGTCAAACAGTTTTCATCGGATCATCACCAAACTTCATCAAAATGTTAGTGGCCATAATATCTCGATCAAGTTCGATAACCAGCCATATTGCCCAAGGAATCTCAGAATTATGGCCCTTAGTCATTTTTGAAACTATAAAGGTACATTAGTGAGCCCGAATGGCATCATTCTGAATTTACTATAACTTCTATATAGAAATCTTGTCCATGCTTCTTCTCCAAAACTGCTTGGGGAATTTCATTAAAACTTCACAGAAGTGTTTGTCACCAAGCGTAGTTGTGCATATTGTCAGGAGTTTCCGCTTGGATTAGTTTTTGCCGAGTTATGGGCCCTTTTCTTTACTATATAACTTCCATATTGAAATCTTGTCCATGCTTGATCTCCAAAACCGCTTGGGGGATTTCATAGAAACTTAACAGGCATGTTTGTCACCTAGCCTAGTTGTGCATATCGTCAGGAGTTTCTGTTCGGATTTTGATTTTGATTTGCTCCTGTCTGTCCGTCTGTCTGTCCGTCTGTCTGTCACACTTGTCCGCTCTCTAAGTCAAACAGTTTTCATCGCATCATCACCAAACTTCATCAAAATGTTAGTGGCCATAATATCTCGATCAAGTTCGATAACCAGCCATATTGCCCAAGGAATCTCAGAATTATGGCCCTTGAATTATCAAAAATAAGTTGTTTAAGGCTTGTCCGCTCTCTAAGTCAAACAGTTTTCATCGGATCATCACCAAACTTCATCAAAATGTTAGTGGCCATAATATCTCGATCAAGTTCGATAACCAGCCATATTGCCCAAGGAATCTCAGAATTATGGCCCTTGAATTATCAAAAATAAGTTGTTTGAGGCTTGTCCACTCTGTAACTTGAACAGTTATCATCTGATCTTCACCATACTTTATGAAAATGTTTGTGGCCATAATATCTCGGCCAAGTTCGATAACCAGCCGTATTGCCCCAGTCATGTCAGATTTATGGCCCTTGAATTATCCAAAATTGGCTGTTTAAGCCTTGTCTGCTATGTAACTGAAATATTCATCAACTGATTTTCAATAAACATTATGATAATGTGTGTGGCCTTAATATCTTGGCCAAGTTCGAAAACCAGCCACTTTGCACCAGGCATATCAGATTTATGGCCCTTTGATTTATCCGAAATTAGCCTTTTAAACATGTCACTAACCTGGTTCATCTATACTATAGCTATCATGACATTACCTACATTGCATTATGAGAAAGTACTGTGCTAAGCAGCTATAAAGGTATTTCTTACACTGTTTAAGTTTTCATTTTACAATATCTGTTCCATACTCATGATTTGGTTCTTGTCTCATTTTCTGCTATTTTTATTATATGATGTTCACCAAATGCTATAATTATCTGTGTAATAAAAAAACAGCCGCTTTGACCCCGGCACATAAGACTTATGGCCCATTTATTTATTTACAATTGGCCTTGATAGCCTTGTACACTCACTCTCATGGTCTTTTTTCAGTGCATCTTCACTGATATATCAAAATGTTAATGACAACAAGTTTGACAACCAGCCACATTGACCCTGGCACTTCAGGATTATGGCCCATCAGAAATTGAAACTTATGTTTTTCCTGATCCTCCAAAAATTTGTGACATTGTTTATGACTAATATTGCACAGAACTTCCGTATGCCCTTTTAATAAATTGCCATCTTTATATTCACTTCACCAGTTTTATCCTGTGCATCATCAAAGATGATGCCTTTGTGGGAGACATGTGCTTTTCCCAAAAGCAGTTCTAGTTTGTTATGCAGAAATCATTAAGTTAAAAAAATATTAATGAAATTTAGAAATTAGGCTGTTTTATAGTTTTTTTTGCGTTACAGTTGTAAATCAAAATCTGATTTTACAATCGTGTCCGCTCTGTAACTTTGTTATTTCTTATTGGATTTTAAAATAACTTGGTATGAATGTTCACCATATCAAGACGGTGTGTCGCGTACAATACCCATGCCTGTAGGTCCAAGGTCAAGGCCGCTGTTACTAAAAATAGAATTTTCTTGTCCAGGCTGTAACTTCCTTATGAATGGAGGGATTTCAAGATAACTTGGCACAAATGTTCACCATGACAAGCTGGTGTGTCGCGTACAACACCCATGCCTGTAGGTCCAAGGTCAAGGTCACTGTTACTAAAAATAGAATTTTCTTGTCTGGGCTGTAACTTCCTTATGAATGGAGGGATTTCAAAATAACTTGGCACAAATGTTCACCATGACAAGGCGGTGTGTCGCGTACAACACCCATGCCTGTAGGTCCAAGGTCAAGGTCACTGTTACTAAAAATAGAATTTTGTTGGAAAAATCGTGTCCGCTCTGTAACTTTGTTATTTCTTATTGGATTTTAAAATAACTTGGTATGAATGTTCACCATATCAAGACGGTGTGTCGCGTACAATACCCATGCCTGTAGGTCCAAGGTCAAGGTCACTGTTACTAAAAATAGAATTTTCTTCTCCGGGCTGTAACTTCCTTATGAATGGAGGGATTTCAAAATAACTTGGCACAAATGTTCACCATGACAAGATGGTGTGTCGCGTACAACACCCATGCCTGTAGGTCCAAGGTCAAGGTCACTGTTACTAAAAATAGAATTTTGTTGGAAAAATTGTGTCTGCTCTGTAACTTTGTTATTTCGTATTGGACTTTAAAGGAACTCGGTATAAATGTTCACCATATCAAGACGGTGTGTCGCGTACAATACCCATGCCTGTAGGTCCAAGGTCAAGGTCGCTGTAACTAAAAATAGAATTTTCTTGTCCAGGCTGTAACTTCCTTATAAATGGAGGGATTTCAAAATAACTTGGCACAAATGTTCACCATGACAAGGCGGTGTGTCGCGTACAACACCCATGCCTGTAGGTCCAAGGTCAAGGTCACTGTTACTAAAAATAGAATTTTGTTGGAAAAATCCTGTCCGCTCTGTAACTTTGTTATTTCTTATTGGATTTTAAAATAACTTGGTATGAATGTTCACCATATCAAGACGGTGTGTCGCGTACAATACCCATGCCTGTAGGTCCAAGGTCAAGGTCACTGTTACTAAAAATAGAATTTTCTTCTCCGGGCTGTAACTTCCTTATGAATGGAGGGATTTCAAAATAACTTGGCACAAATGTTCACCATGACAAGGTGGTGTGTCGCGTACAACACCCATGCCTGTAGGTCCAAGGTCAAGGTCACTGTTACTAAAAATAGAATTTTGTTGGAAAAATTGTGTCTGCTCTGTAACTTTGTTATTTCGTATTGGACTTTAAAGGAACTCGGTATAAATGTTCACCATATCAAGACGGTGTGTCGCGTACAATACCCATGCCTGTAGGTCCAAGGTCAAGGTCGCTGTTACTAAAAATAGAATTTTCTTGTCCATGCTGTAACTTCCTTATGAATGGAGGGATTTCAAAATAACTTGGCACAAATGTTCACCATGATACGGTGGTTTGTCATGTACAACACCCATGCCTTAAGGTCAAAGGTCAAGGTCACTGTTACTAAAAATAGAATTTTGTTATAAAAATCTTGTCTGCTCTGTTACTTTGTTATTTCTTATTGGATTTTAAAATAACTTGGTATAAATGTTCATTATATCAAGACGATGTGTTGTGTACAATACCCATGCCTGTAGGTCCAAGGTCAAGGTCACTGTTACAAAAAATAGAAATTTCTTGTACTGGCTATGACTTCGTTATTAACAGAGTGATTTCAAAATAATCTGGCACAAATGTTCACTATGACAAGGCGTTGTGTTGTGTACAATTCCCATGCCTGTAGGTCCAAGGTCAAGGTCACTATTACTAAAACCAGAATTTTCTTGTCTGGGCTGTGAGTTTGTTATTACTTATTGGATTTTCAAATAACTTGGTTTAAATGTTCACCATGACAAACATGCATAGCGGGGGCATCCGTGTCCTATGGACACATTTCTAGTTTAATAAAGCATTTCATCAAAGGAAAGTTTATTTGTGTGTTGGTATCACCATTTAAACCAGATTATTAATATTAATTGTCCAGACTGAAGTCTAGACATGTGATAATTGTTAGAAAGGACTATGGACCCCAGGTAAATCAACAGGTTAGAAATAGGTGACACTTTGTGTATTAACAATCTGTCATATTAGGTCACAAAAAGTTGATAATTATAAGAAAATTGCAGAAATAAATTAAAATCGTTACGCAGAGAGACTTCAAAAATGTACTAGAATAGCAGTCCAACCTATGTATTTTCATTTTTTAAATCAAATATTAAACATGTGCATTTCAACATGCCTGGGCCGGTAAATTCACAAATACCCAAAAGCAGCAACAGTAATCTTAAATAAGTTGCTTTAAAATTATTTGTAAAAGTTACATTTTTAGTTCAATTTTTTACCATTTACAATTTAGAACTAAAAATAAAAATTGCATGGAAAATTGATTGAAAATGCAATCCACAAATTGCAATCTCTACATTTAAAGCATATCTCTGAACTCATTTGAAGTATACGGAAATTATATTATTATTCTATGCCATTGCCCTGTAAATGCATAATTCGGTTTTTACAACAATGTGATTGGTATTATTTATTTTTGTTAGGCTGGTACATGTATGTTTGTTGTTGCATTTATTTGTGTGTATTTGTCGTCGAATTAAATTCTGCTTAAAACATAGAAGATTGCTTCTTTTTTTTCCAGAGATTTAAAACAGGATATTTGTTTTTATTCAGCTTATTTTGTAATAATCTGCGAGGTCGTTAGATTATTGTCCCGCTGTCCAATATATTTCTGAATTACGTTTATAAACATGATGTCAAAAAGTAAATGCAATATCATGCAAAATTTAATATTTTTTTCGGATTTATAAAATAAGGGGTGAGATGTCCATAAAAAATAAGGGGTCGAAATGTCCTAGGGGTCGAAGTGGAAGGGGTCGAGATGTCTTAGGGGTCGAAAAGGTAAGGGGTCGAAATATTTAGGGGTCGAAGTGTCCGACAGCCTTTAAAACAGACAGCGAAGTTTAGAGAATTTAGAGAACCAGTCTGGAATAATGGCGGCCTCCTTGCCGCTAGAATTTACAACTTACAAATCTTGATGGACTATAGAGTAAGTCATCAGAAATAGATTTGATTTTGTTATTTTATACATGTACGCACTGTCTATAGGCGGGAAAAGCCCGAAAGTGACCCGCAAAGCGGGTCGCCTTCGGCTGCTTTCCCCGTATTAAACAGTCTGCAGTCCAGTCGGGTACCACTCAGCTGGTCAGGTACGCATAATTGCGTCAGTGATGGTAGGTCTTTGGAGCGGACTGAGTTGCGTAGACTTTTGCTGAAATGTACCTAACAACTATTTATCCATAATTTTAGAATGAGTATCCATTCACCAAATTATCAAACACAGCTCCACTGCCAACTTTCGTCAGTCGGACGGATGGTTCTATACAGCTGTGTTGGGTTGGCAATCGCAGGTTTTTAACCTGAAAGAAAAACAAATATCTGCTTTGATATAATTATGTTAATGACTTTGGAGGACAGAAACATAAAGCATTTGAAGGGATACACAAAATTTCCTTAGCCACAATCCATTTTTTATCATTTGATTTAGTGCGATAAATTTTGCATTAATAGTGAATACCAGAGGTGTAGAATTGCACTCAACCGCTCGCCATGGCGAGTAAATGATTCGTTAGGTCGAGTGAAGCGGCCCAAACACTCGTCCGACTGGGCGAGTAAATTTTTCAGCAATGCACATCTGTTATCTTCGGAAAATGAAATATTTGCACTACTAATAACATATTTTAATATAGTATACATAAACTTACCTATTTGATATTGGTATTATTCTCTAAATTTCAGATTATATACCCAAGTCATATACGGATGACAGAAAAAGAGGTATGTAATTATCATAATACCTTCAAGACTGGTCTGGGTGACCCTGATTAGAATACAAAGATGCTCAGGATGATCTGGTTTAACACTGATCGTTAATGTTACATAAGTGATTAAAAGTTTAATATTGACTTATGTCATCAGCAACAAATCAACATCTAATGTTTATTTAATTGTTGATGATATTGAGTTGATATAATATTTAATTATACCCCCGCTTCAAAGAAGATGGGGGTATACTGTTTTATGGTTTCACCCTTGTCGATGATTCTGTTTGTCCGTACATCCGTAACAAAATTTCCATCACAGTTTTCTAAGCAACTATAACATGTAGCAGTCTAATATTTTGCATATTACTTTATCCTTTGGTCTCATATGGTGTAAAGCGATTGTATGGTCCTTGCTCATCTACTTCCTGTTTGCCGCATATTTTTAGATTTCGTCACTATATAGGTGCATTATATCAACTAATGGGCATTTTTATTTTCCTTCGCAGTTTTCTAAGCATCTGTGCCATGCAGCAGCCTGATATTTTGCATAATGCTTTATCCTATAGTCCCATATGGTGTAAAGCAATTTTATGCTCCTTGCTCGTCTACTACCTATTGAACGACTATTTTTTAGATTTTGTAACTTAGCAGGTGTGCTTCACAATCCAAAGGGCATCTGTATCACTATATTATAGGTGCATTACATAAACCAAAGGGCATCTTTATTGAAAAATGCAATTACCTTTTGGAAGTCATATTTCTCACAGCAGGGGTACTGCTAGTGAGATTTAGCTCACAGATTTACTTGGTATAAATATTTGCTTTTTATGCCCCCACAAAGTGGGAGGCATATAGACTTCCACTCATCCATAAGTACATCCCCTAATCTTGTGGCATCAACTCCTCATTAACTATCAGGCGTATTTCTTTCAAACTTGCACAGATGATCAAGCGGGATGTTTAGATAATGGTAAAGAAAAAATTCTTTCCTGCAACCATTTTTACCAGAGTTAAAGCCCTTTGTTATTTAATGTTGTTGTGTCAGTGGGGCATCAGTGTCCTGAGGACACAGTCAAGTTTCTTTAGGTATTACATTGTATCAGTATAATTGTATAATATTAAACATGAACTCTTAAAGCACTATGCCATGTATGTGACCAGAGTCAGAGTGTAGATGATTTGTACATCTCATTTCATTGTTGACCTTTACATTAAAAATTATTGCCAAAACACCCCTTTGAACTGTGAATGGTCCATCTCAAACAGAAAGAAATGTGAGCCCATTTCATTACTTTATTAAGTTAAGGGTTTTAATCCTTTCCTCCATAAATACACATTTTTATGTATGTATGACCAGTGTAGATCCAGATCAGCCAGCACATCTGTGCCACCCGATCAGGATCAGCACAGGTTGCATTTTGGTCAGAAATAAACTTAAACAAATCAAAAAGTGAACAGTTTAGATCCTGATCAGATGGCATGGACGTGATGGCTGATCTGGATCTAAACTGTTCACCCATGAAATAAAGGTGTTTCTATGGAGCAAAGGGTTAGAGGGATTCAATGGATCATGACAATATCATTTAATGATTAGCTGATATTGTGCATTAATATTAATAGATAGTAAATACATACATGTAATTTTCAGTTTCAACAATAATCGGTGATATATTCTAATGATGAATCTTGTCTATTTCAGAAAATGAACATATGTTACCTGTCATTTCCAGACTCCAATTCAGGTAACTAGAAAGAAAAATGTTTTAACTCTCTTCTCATATGTTTTCTTTAAGTTTAATTATTACTCGGTGAGTGGTAATTGAAATCCTTGTATGAAACAAAAATGGGCAGACAAGGATATTTATAATATTTCTAAATATCTAGGTTGAAGTTTGGAACCATTCTCAATACAAAATATCTTTTTTGATCTCAGTTGAAATACTCTCAGCCAGATAAGGGGTTTGGGATACCTAATTATTCAGTAACAAAGCTATGGAACTTAGAAGTGTTAATTTACTTAGAATTTGGTCGACCCAAGTACGGTACCATTATTGATGTCTGACACCTGTGTTAATAACATTGATTCTTGTAATAGTTCTGCAATATCAATACTCATAACTGAAGGGTCTGATTCATCAAAAGTCATTTTCAAAGATACAATGATTTACATTTATTCACATAGTTTTCCTGCTGTCTTGTTATAATTATGTATCATGTTTAATTCTTACAAACATAAAAATGTTAATTACTGAATTTTTCTAAATATAACATCATAATAATTTGAATGATTGTTTAATCATATAATATTTTATAGCTATTCAGAGTTTATTTGAAGTTTTATTATGCCCCCACAAAGTGGGAGGCATATAGAGTTGCACTCGTCCGTCCATATGTCCCCAAATCTTGTGGCGTCAACAACTCCTAAACTACGAGGCGGATTTCTTTAAAAATAGTTATAAAAGTGAATGTCACTGAAATATGATGAGAATGCTGACTTTTCTTTTGAAGGATGTATGGGTGATACACAGTTCCATTTCCGTATACGACAGTGTCCTGGCAGAAAGAATGTCATACAGTCTCACATAGAATATAACAAGGATTGTCCTTTACAGCTTAAGGTTTGTTCTTATAGGTTTTAGCAGTTTGTTTTTATATACATTCTATAATTTTTTATATTTTTTTTTATCATTCACAAGCTAATAATAGATGCCTAAGATATCAGATTTGTCCAATTTTGTAGATTTTAAACTTACCACTGTAAGATAGCAATACGCCGATAGTCTGACTCTGTGGTTAAATTCATCAACAGCCACAAAGCCATTTTCATTTAAAAAAAAAAAGGAAAACAAAATGACCCAGACGCTGACATTATCTTCAGAACATCGTCAGTTTGATCTTACAACATCTCCTGAACAAAAGAGAAACACTTGAATCACATTTTCAATCCAATTTTTCCAAATTATGAGTTTACATCTAGCAAATTTCAATGTTGTCATGTGCCTCTATGAAAGTTACACAAATGATGTCTTATACCTGATCGATTTATTTCATTAAACACAACTTAAGAAGCCTATAACTGTTATATATTCTTTTATCTGGACTCTAGTGCAGTTAAAATGATTAATTTTATTTTTACTTGTTTTGGTATATGGGACAACTGTAGGCTATAAGAAGGGATAATTAATTGAAATATCTTGTTTTTAAGGGTATGTGATAAATAGACTACATGTACATCACTCGTGTCCATGTTTTACTGAAATTATCTAAAGCCTCATTTTATATTGATTTAGATGACTCATTTAATAATTTCAGTATAAAATGATCACTCATGTTGTATCCTCTATTTCTTTAGTGATTTACAACGTCTCAATCAATAACATTCTATATATCCTTAAGTGATTCATAATATTTTGTTCAGTGATATATTACACACTATTGCCTTCAGTGTATGCAAAATCTCCCCTCCTAATAATTATATTATACACTATTTCCTTTAGTTATATCGTATATGACCTATGATATATGTATAGGTTAATAAATGGGCAAGCAGTGCCACTTGTCGATAATGGCCCTTTTATACGAATAATGGCCCAAGGGCTTTCATTATATTATTATATGGCAGGGCCATTATTGACAAGTGGCGCTGCTTTTACTATTTACCTATTTATTACATGTGTACATTAAAAATGACTCTTGCTTCATTTAGTCCTTGATTGAGCACTTTCATTAATTTAATTGCTACATCATGATTTCAGTTAATATGTCATTTGAGTGACATGTGATGTAATGTAACAAATGTTTACTATTTTAAAATCAGTTCCATTTGTTGTTCATTTTGTTTTAACTCAAGGGAAAAGATATGTATTTGCTAAACTTAGAATGCGAGAAGTGATTATCGTGGTATGAGTCTGTAAATGCTATGATGTGAGATTGTTTCATTCTTATATCTCTGTTAAAAGCTATGTTAACACCAGAGAAAATGAATGGAAAATAAAAAAAAGTGATTTTAAATTGGGCATATTTTTACAGGTATCTGTAAAATACCCAAAACCATAAAAACACTACATTATATCTACAATTTAATCTTATTTCAACCATGAAATGTGAAAATTGCAAATCTCAGGGATCACGAATCAAGGCGATTTGGGCGAAGAAGGCGCCCAGACTGGCCTGACTTCGCTTTATTTGCATAGAAAAGCGAAGTTCACTTCGCCCTCGATTTCCTGTTGAATTTGCCTGAGGGAACAATCAAACACCTGCCAATAATCCCCCAAATTTTCACTTACTCAATTATAAACATTGACAATCACATGTCGTAAACAAATTCGACCTTATTACCTAATCAGTCTTCACATAATGAGATTTTTATTGGCTGGTGTATACAGAATAAACCAATAAAATCGCTCGTTTACGACGTTAGTCTTCAGCATTTTCTTATTGTAAATGACATAAGCGATAATGATGTAAGTTACCCGGATGTTGAATATAACAGCATGTTAATTTGACAGTTAATTGCCAGTTTTATGGCACTTTGAGTACCTGTTTGAGGTGATAATTGGATTAAGATGATTGTCTATGATCAGACTGCGATGGACCTTTTGTGTGATTTGTTTGTTGACTCGATACTTGATTGAAGGAAGACATCTCCAGATGATGTCGGCTAATAAAATAATTACAGAAAGGTGAGTATTGATTTTTACGAGAAAATATGACACAATAATCACACAGGAGTAATTTTAATTATAAAAGCCTTATAATTCCCATAAAACACCAAGATACTTTCAGGAAAAATGACAGACTGAATTTCCATTTGTGAATTATGATGCTAAAATAAAATAAATGAATTGTGATTTTTGTCTGATAGTCAGGCCTCCAATATATTTACAACTGGTTTTTTTTTTATTGTAGAACACAAGACCTCTGTTGATGATGCAAGTTCCAGCAACAGATGCAGACTGCTAGACAAGTTTCAGTGGAAAAAAGTGGAAAAGGCAAATTTACATTTTCTGCCACAGGAATACCTTGCCATATTTATTAATGTAATTTTTTGTAGAATAAAATAGATTAAATAATCAGTATTGTTGTTTTATAATATGTATGGGTGTATAAGAGAAAATAAGAGCTATTTGGTTAAAACCCGACCGACCGCATTGGTCACTTCTCCCTGTTTCTGAAAACTTCTCCCTAAATTTCCAGGAGGGAGAAGTCACTTCTCCCTAAAATTTCCGCCTAGCTTAATCCCTGAATCTAAAAATGAAATTGCAGGGCCGTTATCGATAATGGCCCTGCCATTTTATAAGTTAATGCCTGCGACCTTAAATAACGTTTTCAGTCATCACATAAATATGTAACTATTTACACATGTAATATTATACACTATTGTAGAGTGATGAGGCTCATTACTATGGCTTTGTGTACTTCCGACAGACCAAAGACAGATCTATACGCAGAGGCTACTTTCAAAAGGTATTACACTACAGAATGATAACATGTGGATAATGTACTTAAAAAAACTGTTCTTTTAATGCTTTACTCCATGGATATGGTGCACATCCTAACTAGGGCAACCAGTCTAGATCCAGATTGGTCGTGCTGTCAGATCCGGATATACAATTCGCTTCTTGTTTATAAGTAACTTCATGAATCTTAAATCAAATCTATTCTGATCAAACTGTACGGATTTGCATTCTGGTTTGAATCTACACCACTGATAGCACACCAGATAGAAGCCGTTTCCATAAGTAAATGGTTGAATCATAGCAATTGGAAAATGCAAATATAATATGTGATATATATTTGGTAGACTACATAAGTACATGATAGAATAGTATATCAGAATTGTTTGGTATGTGTGTTTGCAGGTAACTAGCATTTTAATACAAAAATATAATCTGATAGATTTACCACGCATCTGTTACTACAAATTTCAGTTAGATATACCACTCATCTGTTACTAAAAATTTCAATTTCAATTAGATATTGACCCAGCAAGCAACCTTTTTGTAAACACCTGTTGCACTGCAGCACTTCACAATAGGCCGACAAAGTTTTTTGTCATGCGAAGACTGTTAGAACTGCTGCTCCAATCAATAGATGCTGATAATTCCAAATAAGGTTTTGCTGCCTATCAAATTTTTGTTGCTGTAGGTTCATTCCCCTTGCAGATATTGAAACAATAATAAAAGGTGTGGCTTAAAGTAAAGCAACCTGAAGGCATGATAAACATTGAACAATGTTCTGTCAATTATACTTTCCCGCACTACATCTCAACTAAAATATCAGTTGCCACGCATGATGTTTGATGTTTTGGTTGCAAGCCAAAATCTAACTGAAATCAAAATGTGTAGTATGTTTGTAATTTCATTTACAAAAGATCTTTAATAGCTCACCATGTCTGATAGTGGTTGGAATGTCTGTAGATGTAATTATGTGTGGACAGTCTGTTAAGAAACAATGGTTATACTGTTTTTCATATTTCAGTCGGTGGTGTTGATATCTCGGCTTCCGTTTGTAGCTCTCTTCTCACAGCTAGTCAGTATCATTGCTCCAGAATACTTTGAAAATGGTGAACCTAGTCTAGAAGCAGGTATGGCTTGTTTTTCATTTAACTGTCTTGTACTACATGAGCAGATATAAAGAATAGAATGAAACTTTTCAAATAATTGCTTTATAGTTTTACAGTTTCGGTTTCATGACTTAAAAGTTTTCACAGGATGCTATTAAAATATACATTCATCCACCTACTTACTACATGCATTAATAAGGTTAAAATTGATTTCTTATTAAGAAATAAAGTTCCCTGATTACAATTCTGTAACCTTAATTAACATAAAACACAAGATCCAAATTCAATTTCAACATTTAATTTGGAAAAACGCTAGGATAGCACTTGGGTATACATTCATCCACCTACTTACTACATGCATTAATAAGGTTAAAATTGATTCCTTATTAAGAAATAAAGTATATGTTTGTATATTACAGCTTGCCATGATATAGATCAGTGGAGTCCACCGGTACCTGGCGAGACATTAAATTTGCCAATATTTGGTACAGTCCTGCAGGTATCCAGCCACTGTTACTGTGTGTCTAGGCATTGGAGAAGAGCATTTACATGATGCTAAAGCAAAAAAAATAAAATCCTGTCTGTATACACATGCATTAAGAATAATTGTAGGAAAATTTTGTTTTGCAGTTCGATGAGATTTTATGTTTTAACACTTTACTGCATATACACAGAGGTTTTATCGCATGTGTGAACAGTGTAGATCCAGATCAGCCTGTGCAGGCTTGTTCTTAAATGCAATAAAGCCTGTTTATAGGGAATTAAGTTTAAAAAGTTAATCAGTCTTTAGAATAAAAGAAAATATGGAGAGGTAAGCTGGATGTATGATTATTTAAAGCATTTCATGAAAATGTCTCCTTCAGTTTGCCAAGAAATATGTTCTTTCTTCATGTTAGTTGCTTACAGTGTATGGTGTAAGATGTTTCAAAGATAGATGAAAACTGAAACAACAAATACCACTACCATTATTTGATACCTAAATGGAAACATACTACAAATTTCTTCCAATTGCTATCTAAAACAATCTGATTTACCAGTACTGACGTTATCAGCTTCATTATTATATCCCCGCTTCGAAGAAAAGGGGGGTATACTGTTTTACCCTTGTCCGTCGGTGCATGAGTGTGTGTGTATGCATTCTTCCGTCCGTAACAAAATTCTGTTGCAGTTTTCTCAGCAACTTTAACATGCAGCAGCCTGATATTTTGCATATTGCTTTACAGTAATTTTATGCTCCTTGCTCATCTACTTCCTGTTTACCCAATATTTTTAGATTTTGTCACTAAATAGGTGCATTACATCAACTAAAGGGCATCTTTATTTTTCATCGCAGTTTTCTAAGAACTATAGCATGCAGCATCCTGATATTTTGCATATTGCTTTATCCTATAGTTCCATATGGTGTAAAGCGATTTTATACTTCTTGCTCATATACTTCCTGTTTACTGAATACTTGGATTTTTACACATAGTTGACATACTTGCACAATTTCCATCAGTTTTCTCAGCAACTATTACAAGCAGCAGCCTTATATTTTACATATTGCTTTATCCTATAGTCCCATATTGTGTTAAGCAATTTTATGCTCCTTGCGCATCTACTTCCTGCTTACAGAATGATTAGATTTTTAAATCTAGTTGACATACATTCACAATTTCCTTGGCAGTTTTCTATGCAACTGTAACATGCAGCAGCTTGATCTTTTATATACTAGGATTTTGTATATTTATATTTCATATAAAAATAAATACTTGAAAAAATGTGACGCCCTTTATACATATGAAAATGCAAATTACTTATTGAAAGTCAGATTTCTCAAAGCCCCCCACTAGTGAGCATTAGCTCACAGATTTTCATATTTGAAACATCTATTGTTTATTTGATGTTCAGATCTTTTATTACCTGATGCCCTACATAATGGTCAAGCTGTAATAAATTTATTGCTGTTTTACATGAAATTAATGATTTGTCTTGAATCAAACTATTACTTTGTCAACATTTTGAACTGTATCCCTCTTACTTCTAGTGTTGTCAGAATTTCCACATTATATTTTTTGTCATCATATCTTTTATGTTCATATGATTTAAAGTGTATTCCATTTGTTATTCGAGTGTATATGATGATAAAAGTTAATTGCCGTTTAAAAAGCAAACTACTTGTATTTCTTAACACTTGGATTAAATTAATATTGATCAGGTAAAAAGCGCTTATTTAATATTCTTCGGGTAACAGTCAAAACTGTTATACAAGGGTGTCATGGATAACATTCTGAACTGTTGCCCGAGGCATGATGTATTCCCCTTCCCCTCCTGACAAAAGTTTTGACTGTTACCCCAAAAACCATGAAAACACTACATTATATCTATCTTATAATCTAGCTGGTCTCATGTAGAGCATATTATTAACAATATTCATAATTATTATTTTGCACACTTACGAGGGATGACCCAAAATAACTTAGACTTTTGTTATAGTTTTTATATTATTTAAAATACCACAAATAAAATTACACAAGCTTTAATCGGAATATGTTCAGCATATTTTTACAAAATATCAGCAAAATACAACATCAAGTAAAAAAACTATGAACAATTAAAAACATACACTTAACGCTATCCGGCGCATGTCAAATTAGATCTCTCGATGTCAACGACATTAATTCACAGGCACAGCGTTAGCCAAGCGGCTTGTGTTCAAAGTTTCTTTTTTTAAAAAAGACCCCATCACCGGAATACAAGCCGGAGAACCCATTGATCGAACAAAGCACGGTATTAATGCTGGTCAAAGACTCGCCAGTTGTTATGAGGCAATCAAGAAATTGGTCCTTTTCTCGCTCGTACCGCCAAAGAAACGACCGGGTATGCAATACACACAGTATCGCGTTCTTTAGCAATGGGTGTGCACCTGTAAAATAATTCATTACAAATTTGAAATTGTTGTAATATAACAAGTCTTTGCATTGTGGACACTGTAGCTGTTTCCTCAAGTGTAATTAAAATAACTAGCGTATTTATTCTTATTCGATAATGTATGACTTTTTAATGATTCAAATACCAAACAAAATTATATTTTGAAAAACAAATTTGTTAATTATTTATTAACATAACTTTAAAAATGTAATTTGTTTGGCAATATCCATTGCACGCTCCCTCATCCAGTCTAGAATAGCTCGAAAAGCGCCACAATAGTTGAATTTTTGTCCGCTTCAATTGCCTCTCGGCTTAACGTCACTGCCGTAACGCCACTTTTTTATCTATTTTCCTTACCTTAGGCCTATTTAATGGCTCTCCTGACCGTAAAAAAACACTGGTACCACTTAAAAACTACAGCTCGACTTACTGAAGTTTTTGTTTGCGTCTGCTAAATTATTTTAGCTTTTATGGAGTTGATTTTCAAAACTCATGACGGAATTTTATAATAGCGCGTATTTCCGGGCGATCTGACGACGACATTTCTGACGTTTTCATGTTGGTGATAGCTCTCTTAACTCTTTGCACGCTAAGCAACCAGTCACATTGTTTAATACTGGACCACTAAGCAATTATTTAAGATATTAGTAACCTTACAGTGGCTTGATAAACAACATAATACTGCATAAACTATACTTTTTCTTCCATTTGAAGCAGTTTGCAATTACCATACATTATCATCAAAACAACACTTGTACCATCTGATGTTCTAACTATTGTTATTTTTGGGTAAAAACATGTTTTTTATAAATTTTCATCAACAATTTTGAGAATCCATCTGTTACTGGTCTAATTACATGTCTTTTTTTGTCTAAATCAACACAAAATCAACACATATGTTATTCCATCACTCATGTAGCTCTTTTGAGCATGTTACTTTATAGTTTTGAAGGGTATGATACCGCTCAAAGCATGGATAGGGACACAGTGGCACGTCACAATTTGGACAAATATATGGCGTTTGATGTCTTTTCTTTTCTGCTCGGTTAGAGCAAACTTCGCAGTCTGGGTTAGAGCGTCTGCCTCCGTTGGTCTGCTTGGGGTTTAGTTTTGGGAAGTGTTGCTCTGTTAATCTTGACGATGGGTTGTTGACTGGTCGTTGAATGGTTTGCCTTGACGCTGGTAACCTTCGAACAATCCTGATATGACGGCAAGTCTAAATTTTTCTGTTTTCACACGTTTGTTTGGATTCAACTCTTTGAAAATTACTTTTGCATTTGCTAAACATACTTCTAACAAATTACATAAAAAAGCTTCTTCCACCATTTTAACATTCTGTGAAGTATTACACAATATGAGGTTTGTTGATCAGCCAAGTCCACACCTCCCATGTATTTGGTATATAACTGAACTGCTTTGGGGTGGTCTACTTCTCTTACATAGTTTTCATGAAATCTAGACCTAACATGTTTAGTAAAGGTAGAGCCATTGTGAACAGTTGTTAGAAGATGCTCTAGTCTCTTGTCACACCATTTGATGCAAAGGTTTCGACCATCACTGTGAAGGAATGGCGGATCGCCCTTGTTGGGTTTAGCTTGTTTGACCTGAAAACAGACAAAACAGTCATAAATATCAGGGAAAAAACCATTTAAGACAAAAATAAGAGCTACAGTTAAAAGAACAGTAAAAACATGACATAATTATGTTTGTTTATGAAGTTAAACTGTAAAAATTTAATAAGATTTGCTATTTCTTTTTTTTTTCAGGAACAGCTTTCGGATGGACGAGAAATTCGGATAAATTGTAGAGACATCACTTTTGTTTGTAATTTTTCAATAAAATGAACAGAAAAATTCTAGTATTAGACTTTTATCATTTCTAGAAACATAAACAAGCAATTACTTCAAAATTTCGTATGGAGTACTTTCTTCTGGAACATTTTTTGGGCCAGAATTTTGAACGTATGGTGTAAGCCACTCACAGTCGTATGCTTCAAAACTCAGATCACATTCCTCTTGGTATATTTCTCGCTGAATCTCTCTCAAATCTTCGTCATCGATCTCGATATCATTTGGATCAATTTCTGTCACATCAATGTCATTTAAATCAGCCGATTCAAACCCTAAAAATTCATCGTCATCGCTGTCGGATGCTAAAATGTCCTCAAACCCATTTTCAGCCATGATCGAAACTCTAGAGACTTTTGACAGTTCAAAATTTCACAAATTTGACAAGTTTTCAACGAAACTCGCTAACTTTTCACCAAAACGGAAGTGTACAAATATAAAGCAATGTCCCGTATGTAAGCATGCGCAGTGTCAGTTTCATCATCGATATATTTTTAGCAGATTATTATGTTGGGGAAAACCCGTATTGTTAGGCAGTATTTACCGCCGGCAGTGACATACGATTAACATTTCCACGGCGGGATTTGCCGCCCGTAGCGTGCAAAGAGTTAAATATTGACTGTTTTTAAAACGCAATGTCCGAATGACGTAAACTTTTGGCATGACATCATTCGTATATCGCGCTTTGTAGTTGCTAAAATTTGGCTCTTTTTCCACTAGTAGTTTTGTTTATATAAACAGGTATTTGCTTTATAAAGTACAATGACAATGACTTGCGCAGCCTGCGTGTTACCATGGTTATTCAGATATGCGACATGCTTTTGAAATCGATTAAATATATGAACATTTTAGCTCAGTTTGTTACTTTTGTGTTCTGATTGAATTTAATATATAATTTATTGCGAACATGTTTCAAATTAAGATGCAATAACAAAAGTCTACGTTATTTTGGATCATCCCTCGAATATTCTGTTATATATTTTATTTGAGCACATAATATAGTGTTTTGAGATATTTTATTTTGATTTCCATTTCCATGGGAATTCTTCCTCCTGTTAATGTGCGTATTATATGGTTGAAGTCTGTCTCACTCAATACAGTGTTGCCAAATATTGTTATTGTGCGAGTAACAAGTTAGAATTCCAAGATGTTAACAATAATTTGTACAAACAACTGGCATAAAACTAAATTGCTTTGAGATTGATCTATAATTTAATAAATAAAACCATTTAAATATGAATAAAATAAGTTTATTTAGTGGACAAAGCCCTGTAGACAAATATATTTAACCTGTTTTATATAAGATTTAAAACATTCAAAAAATTGCCCTTGCTTAACATTTAAAAAAATGGCTTTATTTGTGTAACTGTTTTAAAAAGTATGGTTAAGCTTAACATTCTTGGAAAAATAATCTTAGCTTAACTTTTTGAAAATAAAAAAGACGACAAAAAATTTATGGAATGACATAAACATTTTTGCATTTTAAAATAAAGCTAAACATAAACATAAGCGGTTGAGGTGAGACAGGCTTGATGTTTTTAGTTGTAGTGTTGTAGAGTTGAGAAGTTTATTTATGTTGTCTAGGTGAGGATTCCTTCCCGCAGTGATAAGTTAGTGGGTCCGCCACAGGGTAAACCTCACACTGTGGTAAGATCTTTGTCATCTTTGCCCAATATCATGAAACTTAATATGGAGACCTGCCTCATATCTCAAGCATCAGGGCCCAAGATCATAAAACTAATTCTGGAGATCAGTCTCAATTCCCAAGCATCTGATTTGCTGAAATGGCAATCAGTCGCTTTTGATTTGAGACTGATCTCCAATCTCAGTTTTATAATCTTGGGCCCTGATTGGCTGAAATGGCAGCCAGTCGCCATTTCAGCTAATGAGATTCTTGTGATTTTAGACTGGTCTCCAATCTTAGTTTTATTATCTTAGTTCCTGCTTGAACTATGCATATGTAATTTGTCTTGAAACCTCTCCAAAAAAAGGCCTTTCATAGTCAACAGACATGGAATGTCAGAATATGACATTTGATTTTCAGTGTCACCAAGAAATATTTAAAATCTACTAATTTTTTCGTCATCTACGATGAAGTCATATTCAATCTAACAAATCATAATTTCTGATGGTAAACAGTGTGGCATATTACATGTACTTTCAAAGGCTTGGCTACACAAGAACAGTTAACAATTTATTGAACCTTGCACAATGTTTTGATGTGTGACGTTTTCGTGTTTTGCCACGAGTTGCTGTGAAAAGCATGCCATCATTTACTTTGTTGTCAACGTTTGAAAAAGCCGTAAATCACAAATTCTTCTTATTATTTCTGTATTTATCAGAGTATTCGAGCTTCACACACTTTAAATGACCCAGCTGTTTTCCATACCCAAATGAAAACCAACAAATTTCGATTCAATCCTTAAATAGAGATTTTAATTGTTTAATGTCAAAAGTGAAATTCTGTGTCATCTGATGATGAATATCAGTGTTCATTAGTTTTGTGAACACTGGACTAGTGCTTGCAGAATTTGTTGGACATTACAAAATTTTTAGATTGACATTGATATTTCTTCTTCTTGATATTTCTTCGGAATATTATTATTTTGCAGTTCAAAATTCTGAGGGTTTCTTTTTTCACTAGGATAATGATGGGTGTATAAATTATGAATTTTTTAACTTGTGCAAAGTTAAATCATACTTTTCCATTGCTATATCTGCTATCAAGACACAGTTTGTATTTTTAACATTATTTATAGGCACTTACCATAGAAAAACACAACTTCCTGAAATTTTTTACTCAAGATGACAATTCTTCCCCTTTCATGGTAAAATTTTCTTCTTTGAACATTTGATGAAAGTAAGATTTCCACTTGGACATTTTCTTAGTACAGTCTGTTCTTGTATTATGTAAACTTAAAAATCATGTTAACCAATGCTCTTTGATGCAAGTCATTTCAAAGAAAGAGAAAGATGGACCTCTGTATGTAAAAGAAAATTATTGCATTTATGTTTAAGGTAACAATTACAAAAGGGACCTAGCACATCTGTCTTTTATATTATTAATGTCATGCAGGCAACACAGACTTAATGACTTTGTAAAACTGCTTGAATGTTGCCTCTTGGGTCTTATGTTTATATTTATACTGCAGCTGTTTCCGCCATTTGACTTGATTTTTTATTTAAAATATTTAATGCTCAAACAAAACTAGATTAAAAACCATCATTAAACCAAACTAAGACTACCTTGATAATAAATGTTCCTATTTACAGTTTTGAACAATTTTTCATTCCAAAAAACGTCAACACATCATTTTTATCAGAGCTGTCCAGCCCCAAAGGTTGTTTTAATCAAGAGGTTTTACTGTATTATTTTTTTTTTGTTTAGTAGTATACTAAATTACTTATTTATTTATTTATTTGTAGCCGATGTTGCCAGCACAGAATATTTTACCGTCATTGTTTGAAGTGGATATATACAGTGCATTTCAGAGTATTTTACCTCATGTACAGATGTTATGGGAGCTGACTCTTACTGGAGAGGTAGGCAGATTTTGTCAGAACAGTTTTAGCAATGGCTTGCGATGAGCTGTCGTGACTGTCCTTTGTCTTGTGTCCTTCAACAATTTGCTTCAAACAACATTTTCGCCCAAACCACTCTGATAATAAAACACAAAATGTTTTCTTCATGGTTAACTGTGACAAATATTATCTATGACCCAATTACATGTATTAAGATTTGAATGAAATGTCATTTATTAAGTTGTTTATGGAAGATTGGTGATACATTCTGACCTGTATATTTCAGCCTCTGGTTGTCATGGCAGCCTCCCCATCTGTCACCTCTAACACAGTGCAATCTCTTGTCAGGTAAACACAATATTTTATTCAGATAAAAATAAAATGTCTACTTTTGATGCAGCATTCTATTTTAATGAAAATATAACCTTTGACTGGTTAACAAAACTCAAACCTTCACGGGTAGCTGTTGTGTAGTACAATATTATTTTATGCTACACAACAGCTACCCGTGAAGGTTTGAGTTTTGTTAACCAGTCAGAGGTTATATTTGCATTAACCCTTTCTTTAATACTACATGGGTTTTATCGCATGTGCAATGATTGTTGATCCAGATCGGCTGGCACATCAGTAGCATCTGATCTGGAGCTACACTGTTTGTTTCCTGATCAGAAATAATCTAAAAGCAAATAGTGTAGATCCTGATCATATGGCAAGGATGTGAGGGCTGATCTGGATCTGTACAGTTAGCCCATGTAATGAAAGATGTATCTATAATAGTAAAGAGTTACAACATCTTCTGACATTTAATGGGGGCCTTCCGATATACTGAGTTACCTCCCATTGAGAGTGGTTTCCCTTGCTGATTGGGTAGTTCCGGTTTAGAAGCGGTAATAAAGCATAGCGTTTAAAGTGTAAATATAAAGTCTCAAAGTGCTTTTGAAGTTAAAATGCCTTGTCGAATTAAACTAAAAAAGTGAATCAGACATATAAATTTAACCATCATCTTTTTAAATTGATTTTAAGTTAATAACTAAATGCAACTTTACCTATTTACGTAACTTCACGTATTCTTTATGAATTTTTTTTGCTGGCATGGAAATTATAGCTTTTTAAAACTTTCACTTAAGTATTCAGCCAATCACCGTTAAGTCATCCAAACAATGCTTATAAAGAAAAGGGCCTGGTGTTTTATGACCATGTTACGTAATCTAATTAGCAAGACTGGGTTTTACCAGTTGGAGGTGTGATAAAGACCTTTTGAAGTTCAGTTGTAGGTTTGTAAGAGGGTGAAAACGTTGCTTTTGGGGGGTAAAATTGTTGTTTTAGGAAACTGACTAGAGATTAAATATTCTAATTAATTTTCGCATTAATGTTTGAGACCCGAGACATTGATTATATGATATTGGCAACTTGAAGCGCTCCGAACTGTATTAAGTTAAACTCGGAAAGTTTTACCCAAACATATATTTATTTATTTATATAAAAATGATTGTAAAACTAAAAGAACTAAATTTTCAGAAATAAAGAGATAGACGTGAAAACATGAAACAATGTTTGAATATGTTCTTAATTGTATAAGAACACGAAAGAACTTCATAGAAAAAAAGAGCAGTGTATTGAAAAATACATCAATACGAACATAGCACAAATCTATTAATCGAATGGTGGGATTTCAATTTGTAGGATAAGGTTCAGTTATTTAAAAAATCTATTAAATATCTGGCCAAAAAAAATGTTGCATCGACATAAAAGAACATTTATAAAAGTGAACGAGCGTTTCATTGGCAGACGTCAAACTTTATTTTATATCATGTGTTATAAATTTTACTACACTTTTTAAGGTTTTCTAACTTTTCATTTCCTCAAATCTGCAATTTTTAAGCATAAGAAATGTGTATTTTTTACTCTTTATTAGTTAGGGGTTGAACACAACGATGTTTAACAAAAACCTCTCTGACGTATTAAAATAGTTATAAGAGAAAATTTAAATATTATGCGCTGCACTATAAAAACTATCTATTTTTCCATTCAATGATAAAATCAAACGTTTTTTATGCATTATGCTGATCTCTAACCAACCAGACCCTATTAAAACGTATTTGAAAGGACCGCGGATGATTTCTGCAGGTCTGTTTTAATTGTCAATCTCAGACCGGAACTACCCAGTGACAGGTGCGCGTTACAAAGGGAGGTAAATTATGACAGAATATTAAGATAACTCGGTATATCGGTAGGACCCCATTGGTTGTTGATCATAGATTTCTTATACTGGAAAATAAAATAAAATACTGCTATAATTATTATGCCCCCCTTCGAAGAAGCGGGGGTATATTGCTTTGCACATGTCGGTCAGTCGGTATGTCGGTCGGTATGTCGGTCGGTCGGTCCGTAGACCACATCTTGTCCGATCAATAACTAGACAACGCTTTGTGATACAGTCCTTATATTTGGTGTGGAGGTTGGTCATGACCAGTAGAAGACCCCTATTGATTTTGGGGTCAGTAGGTCAAAGGTCAAGGTCACAGTGGCCTTGACCACAAAAACCTTGTCCGATCAATAACTAGACAACGCTTTGTGATACAGTCCTCATATTTGGTGTGGAGGTTGGTCATGACCAGTAGAAGACCCCTATTGATTTTGGGGTCAGTAGGTCAAAGGTCAAGGTCACAGTGGCCTTGACCACAAAAACCTTGTCCGATCAATAACTAGACAACGCTTTGTGATACAGTCCTCATATTTGGTGTGGAGGTTGGTCATGACCAGTAGAAGACCCCTATTGATTTTGGGGTCAGTAGGTCAAAGGTCAAGGTCACAGTGGCCTTGACCACAAAAACCTTGTCCGATCAATAACTAGACAACGCTTTGTGATACAGTCCTCATATTTGGTGTGGAGGTTGGTCATGACCAATAGAAGAACCCTATTGATTTTAGGATCAGTAGGTCAAAGGTCAAGGTCACAGTGGCCTTTGCATACAAAAACGTTGTCCGATCAATAACTAGACAACGCTTTGTGATACAGACCTCATATTTGGTGTGGAAGTTGGTCGTGACCAGTAGAAGACCCCTATTGGTTTTGGGGTCAGTAGGTCAAAGGTCAAGGTCACGGTGGCCTTGACAACAAAAAACCTTGTTCGATCAATAACTAGACAACGTTTTTATGTTTATTTGTATAATAAAATAAAATACTTCTCAGTGTAAAGTTGTGATTATTTTTCCCCATGACAATTTCAAGTAAAGATATATATTAATGATCCATAACATTAATTTTAAACTATTTCAATATATGCCGTGTCATAAATAGGCACTGATTATCACTCACTTGTGTTTATTAAATGCTTTGGTTTCGTATGGATGGTCACTAAAGCCTGCACATTACCGGAATTGACATAACACTAGAGCTACTATATCTCCGCCAATAGCGAATATTTGATTTAAATTACAATAAAATCCTTTGTGTTAGACTAGGTTAATCTACACGCGCTTATGTTTGTCGAGGTAAATGTAATCCTCTCATTGGATGACCTGGTTATTGATATATAGGAGTTCCACCGTCTTGTAAATTGCTTTCATGACTGGTACCCTTCATTGCTAAAGCTTACAAAAGTCTCTAAATTTCCAAAAATTTAAATTCAATGCTAATAGATATCACTTGCACGTCAGGGGGGCATTTGTGTTTGACAAACACCTCTTGTTATTTTTAATTTTTCAAATTTTCTCAGTTATTGCCAAAATATGGGGAAGAATTTGTGATGACAAATGTTTTTGAAATGGATGCAGTGACAATAACATAAGAGACAGATTGGAATAGTTTGTGAAGGGCTTTTTATTATAGCCACACTCTAGAGCACATGATTTCCGTTGCCAAATAAACATGTATGAATGAACTTTATTTTATGATTTTTAGTGAATTATAAAAATTCCCGATGGTATTTCAGTTTTCGAACTGTGGAATATCATTTTTATTTTCACTGATTTTTTTCACGTTGGTACCCAAACGCATAACAAATAAGAACGTTTAGAAAATGGGCCCAAATTTATATATTTGATGTCATGACATCACGTCATAAACAAGCGGTTTTGGTGCCATTTTTTGCAACTTTTCTGTCAAATTCACGCAAATTTTGCACAAAAAGCATAAAATAAAAAAAAAATTTGTTTTTACCAGTGAAAGATAGAAATATATTTCACTCGTGAACTCCGGAATTATGTATTTTCACTTGTGGCTTTGCCACTCGTGAAAATACGAATTCCGGAGCTCACTCGGTGAAATATATTTCTATCTTACACTGGTAAAAACAAATATCCTCTATAACCTCAATGCAGCAATGTGTAATCTTGAGGGTAAATACACTTGTCATTAAATATTTGTGTACATTTCAGCTTGATTTCTCCTCTACACTATTGTTCAGATTACCGGCCATACTTTACAATACATGACAGTGAGTTCAAGGAATACACAACAAAAACTCAAGCTCCGTAAGTAAAACACAACCATTTTATTTAGTTGAAATGGGCAAGATGTTCAAACTGTATCCACCGTTGGAAAAAAAACAGGTTTATTTTCATAACAGAGTATAAATTTCAGTTTGAGTGCCTTAAACTGATTGCTAAAAGAAAAATTGCTTTTATATTCTACAGAATGTATAATAAAGCTGTGCAACTTGATTTGGAATTAACCTTTTGTTGAATTTACATGTGCATGAAGTTTCCAACAACCAGCTGGTTTTGATACAGTCTCTCTGTGCAGATTAATATCATTAACCCTTTCCTTGATATATACGCATTTTTACGCATGTGCAATCAGTGTAGATCCAGATCAGCCGGCACATCTGTGCCGTCTGATCAGGATCTGCACTGGTCGCATTTTGGTAAGAAATAACCTAATGAATCAAAAAGCGAACAGTTTAGATCCTGATCAGATGGCACGGATGTGCCGGCTGATCTGGATCTAAACTGTTTGCCCTAGCAATAAAGGTGTATCTATACAGGAAAGGGTTAAAGAGTAGTTTCATGTTTAACAACTTATCAACTGCCAGTATTTTTGGTAAATAAGTGTTTTTCCCATAAGCTTGGATATAAGTTTTAAACTAATCATATACATTAGCGGAGTAATAATGTATAGAATGTATAATAAAGCTGTGCATCTTGATTGAAATTAACCTTTTGTTGAATTTACAAGTGCATGAAGTTGTATAGTTGTATCTATTTTGCATGTTAATACTGAAATACTGCTTGATATCTTTCATAGTGGTCTCTATGGCTCATATAGCCTAGTCATGATCTTAGTACCTTTAAACTGTTTTCTTAAACATCAAAGTCTGGTTTGGTGCTAAAACAAAACAACTTGCTGACACTTCTTGGCAAATAGTACTGAATTATTCATTGCAAAAGTACTGTATCTGATAATGGGACTGGTAGAAATAATGTCGGGTTTGGGCTTAATCGAGAAAATTTTGAAATTTGCTAATATAATGGTTTTTGTGTCGCCTGCGATAGGTAGACACATAGGGATCCTATTGTCCGGTGACGTCATCGTCGTCGATGCCATCGTCCGGTAGTCCCCCAACTTTAACCTGAAACTTAATGTTGCCTATAACTTTGAAAGTACTTGTCCTATTCACTTAATACTTGGAATATATCATCAGCATGAACAATGCCATCTGTGACGACAAGAATGATAATTCTAGTTTCAATATTTTTTTAGTTATGCCCCTTTTAAATGCAACTTTAACCTGAAACTTAATGTTGCCTATAACTTTGAAAGTACTTCACTTCATACTTGGAATATATCATCAGCATTTCAAATGCAACTTAAACATGAAACTTAATGTTGCCTATAACTTTGAAAGTACTTGTCCTATTCACTTCATACTTGGAATACATTATCAGCATGAACAACAACATTGGTAGCAACAAGAATCATAACTCCTGTTTGATTATATTTTGAGTTATGCCCCTTTCAAATGCAACTTTAACATGAAACTTTATGTTGACTTTAACTTTAAAAGTACTTGTCCTATTCACTTAATACTTGGAATATATCATCAGCATGAACAATGCCATCTGTGACGACAAGAATGATAATTCTAGTTTCAATATTTTTTGAGTTATGCCCCTTTTAAATGCAACTTTAACCTAAAACTTAATGTTGCCTATATCTTTGAAAGTACTTCACTTCATACTTGGAATATATCATCAGCATTTCAAATGCAACTTAAACATGAAACTTAATGTTGCCTATAACTTTGAAAGTACTTGTCCTATTCACTTCATACTTGGAATACATTATCAGCATGAACAACAACATTGGTAGCAACAAGAATCATAACTCCTGTTTGATTATATTTTGAGTTATGCCCCTTTCAAATGCAACTTTAACATGAAACTTTATGTTGACTTTAACTTTAAAATTACCTATCCTATTCTCTTAATACTCAGAATATATCATCAACATGAACAAGACAAGAAAGATAACTTCTGTTTCAATATTTTATGAGTAATACCCCATTCAAATGCAACTTTAACATGAAACCTTATGTTGCATATAATTTGAAAAGTACTTGTCCTATTCACATAATACTTGGAATATATCATCTGCATGAACAACGCCCTTGGTGACAAAAAGAATGAAATTTCTGGTTTGACTATTTTATGAGTTATGCCCCTTTCAAATGCAACTTTAATATGAAAATGCTGGCTGTTACATTGAAAGTACTTGTCCAATTCACTTAATACTTGGAATATATCATCTTCATGCACATAGCTATTGGTGAAGAATGATAACTCGGGGTTTCACCTTTTTTTTTAGTTAAGCCCATTTCAAATGCAATTAAGGCGACACATGTGTTCCATGGTTAAGTATTGCAATAAACTTGAATTAATTATTTTTATCATATATGATTAAACATAGGCCCATGTTTCAACTTTTTGCAAGCAGGCGACACATGTGTTCCGCAGAACACCAAATTCTAGTTATGGATTAGGTATTGGATATTTTTACAAGTTCCTGAGTACCTACACAGATTTTGAAAAATTGTTAATACATCCATCCACACTTCAGCGATAAAATGCTAATGATAAATGAAATACAAAGTGTAAAACATTCCAGATTTTTGTGTTGCCCTTTCAAAGAAAAGGTGATACAAAGGGATCGCTTTGTCCATCTGTCTGTCCGTCCATTGGTCTGTCCGTCATGAATACTTAACGTTGGCTATAACTTTGCCATTTCTTAATATTTCTTATTCAGACTTTCAAATTATACCACTTATGACAACACGGTCACAATGATGCCAAATTCTTTAGGTAAAGGTCACATTTGATGGAGTTCTGCCACTTTTCCGTCACGAAAACTTAACGTTGGCTATAACTTTGCCATTTTAAACATTTCTTCATCAATTTTCAAATTATACTGCCTATGACAACACAATCACGATGATGCTAAATTCTTTAGGTCAAATTCACATTTGATTGAGTTATGCCCTTTTCTGTACTTTAATTTTGACATGAAAACTTTAAATTGGCTATAACTTTACCATTTCTTAATATTTCTCTATTTAACTTTTAAATTATATTGCTTATGACAACACGCTCATTATTATGCCAAGGTCAAGATAGAGTTAGGCCCCTTTTTCATACTTGCATTTTTATTCTAACATAGTATTCGAGGGCGACACAAGTGTCCATCTAGTTTGTTTTACAATCTGGTACTGTTGTGTTTCAGACCACCTGTGATATTAGGGGTTACAAACCCATTCTTTGCTAAAACATTACAACACTGGCCTCATATCATCCGGATAGGAGAGATGTCGGGGGACGGTAAGTAACGTTTCTTGCTAATTCTTTTGTTTACATGCATTTGTCTTAAGATAAAGAATAAGTGAAGTGGTGTATTAAAGACTATCCAAAATCCAAAGATTTTAGCTAATTATGTAAGGCATGCTGGGAAAACTGTAACAGAAATATATCAAAACAGTAATTAGGATAGAAAGTTGTAAAGTGTTGCACCTGAGTTTTGATCAGTGTAGATTTACACAGTAAACATGGTGACTGCCAAATACCTTTCGCAGACAATGCTATGAGCATAAACAGACATGAAATACTACAAACCCTACAAACAAGTGATTAGAAGATAGCCAGTCACTGATATCAAGATACTTGTCTGACATATTGGGATACTGTTTAGTCTTGCTTGGAGACATTTACCAAAGAGATAGTGCCCACTGTAGACCCTGAGCAGACCCCATAGGAAAGCAGGCTACTGTGGGTCTCACACTGTTAGATAACTTTAATCAATGTTGAATTTGTTGCAGCAGCTGTGCCAAAGGGATTCAATAAACTGAAGAAAGCAAGCTCACTGAAAACATTAGACTGTAAACCCGGTATGTCACACACAGTCACTGATACCATAAAAAACCTTGTTCACTTAAAATATCTGTTTTCAAAGATCTTTTCAAAATATAATTTCTTTCATTGAGATTTGTCCAGTTACATAAAAAATGAGAGTCACATTTTATAGACATACACCCATTTTTAGCTTGACTATTCGAAGAATATGTCGAGCTATTGTACTCACTTGGGCATCGGCGTCGGCGTCGCCGTCCCGCTTTGGTTAAAGTTTACGTGCAACCTACCTATATCTTAAAAACTACTATAGCTACAGCTTTTAAACTTGGCACACTTGTTCATCATCATGTCCTGAGTGTGTTTGCCAAGAACCATAACTCTAACTTTCATTTTGATCAAATTATGGCCCTTTTTTGACTTAAAATTTCAGGTTAAAGTTTGCGTGCAAGCTACTGTACAAACTCATAACTTCAATACTACCTGTACTACAGCTTTAAAACTTGGCACACTTGTTCATCATCATGTCCCGTGTGTGTATGCCAAGAACCATAACTCTAACTTTCATTTTGATCAAATTATGGCCCTTTTTCGACTTAGAATTTCAGGTTAAAGTTTGCGTGCAAGCTACTGTACAAACCCATAACTTCAATACTACTTATACTACAGCTTAGAAACTTTCAACACTTGTTAATCATCATATCCCAAGTGTGTATGCCAAGAACCATAACTCTAACTTTCATTTTTATCAAATTATGCCCCTTTTTCGACTTAGAATTTCAGGTTAAAGTTTGCGTGCAAGCTACTGTACAAACCCATAACTTCCATACTACTCATACTACAGCTTTGAAACTTTCAACACTTCTTCATCATCATAATTCAAGTTTGTCTGCCAAGAACCATAACTCTAATTTTCTTCTTGTACAAATTATGGCCCTTTTTCCACTGAGAATTTCAGGTTAAAGTTTGCGTGCAAGGTAGTTACTTAAATACTTCTTGTACTATAGCTTTGAAACTTAAGACACTTGTTTACCATCATGACCCTGACTATGTGTGCCAAGAACCATAACTCTTTCTTTCATTTTTAATCAAATAATGGCCTTTTTTCGACTTAGAATTTCAGGTTAAAGTTTGCGTGCAAGGTAGTTACTTAAATAGTTCTTGTACTATAGCTTTGAAACTTAAGACACTTGTTTACCATCATGACCCTGACTATGTATGCCAAGAACCATAACTCTTTCTTTCATTTTTAATCAAATTATGCCCCTTTTTTGACTTAGAATTTCAGGTTAAAGTTTGCGTGCAAGCTAGTTACTTTCATACTTCTTGTACTATAGCTTTGAAACTTATTCATCATCATGACCCTGACTATGTATGCCAAGAACCATAACTCTTTGAATTTTTTCAAATTACTGCCCTTTTTAGACTTAAAAATTAAGGTTTAAAACTTTGTATACCTTTATTTTATCTTACATCAGGTTTATTTTCAAAGACCCATAACTCATCCTTGCTTTTTTATATTTGATTTTTGCCCTTTTCACTTGAAATTAGAATTAAGACTTATAAATAATTCTTAAAGGTTCAATGTTAGTGTTTTTCATATGTAATGCTATAGAAAATGTTTAAAACAGATGTACTTAACATACTTTGGTTGAAAGTGTTGAGTAATTGTGGGGTGGGTGGGGGCATAGACTATACTATACTATACTATACTATACTATACTATACTATACTATACTATACTATACCATACCATACCATACCATACCATACCATACCATACCATACCATACCATACCATACCATACCATACTATACCATACTATACTATACTATTACTATATTATGACTATACTATACTATACTATTACTATACTATTACTATACTTTTACTATACTTTTACTATACTATTACTATACTATACTATACTATACTATACTATACTATACTATACTATACTATACTATACAATACTATACTATACTATACTATACTATACTATACAATACTATACTATACTATACTATACTATACTATACTATACTATACTATACTATACTATACTACACTATACTATACTATACCATACTATACTATACCATACTATTACTATACTATTACTATTACTATACTATACTTTACTATACTATTACTATTACTATTACCAATTATTACTATACTATACTATACTATACTATACTATACTATTACTATACTATTACTATACTATTACTATACTATAATATACTACTACTATACTATACTATTACTATACTATACTATACTATACTATCATACTATACTATACTTTACTTTACTATTACTATACTATTACTATACTATTACTATACTATACTATACTACTACTATACTATACTATACTATACTATTACTATACTATGCTATGCTATGCTATACTATACTATACTATTACTATTACTATTACTATTACTATACTTTTACTATACTATTACAACACCAGCAACACCAACACCAACACCACCACCAACAACATCAACACCACCACCACCAACAACATCAACAACAACACCAACAACCACCACCACCACCACCACCAGCAACAACACTACCACCACCAACAACAACACCAACAATGACAACACCAGCAACCAGCATACCATACTGTACTACACCAAGCCACACCACTATAGGTGGGCAAAGATAGTGGGTTGATGGGTGTGGGATCAGGGGTGTATGGGCTGGGTTGTGTAAACCCCAAAAAATCTACAAGAATAAATTAAGTGTAATTTATTGATTTCCTAACTTGGATTAAGAAACTTTTGTTCATGTGTGTTTGTTGGAGGCGTCATAAACTCCTGAATCACTCCCCAGTTTAAATGAAGCCCAGTTACAATGTGCTTAATAATTCTAACTTTTCGAATAGTCGAGCTTGCACTCGTTTCCGTCTGGCTCTTGTTGAACTAATATTTTGTTATTCTGTGTGAGGGTACACAAGTGTTCTAGTAAACACCCATTTAGATTTTTTTAATTGTGCATTTGTCTAAAGGATTTCATAGGATATTCTAGGATAACTTTGTCCTGCACTGTCCATATAATCAGGAAAAATATGCATTAATTAGCTTATTGAAATTCTAAGCTGTGTTCTTGCTGTATTCTCACTAATATATGGTGGTTTTTATCATTTTCAGGTGTATACACACAATACAAACCTTTCTTGATGAAAGATAAGGGCATATTAAAGAGATTAATCAAGGTATGTTACCTACATATGAGGCACCTTCAAATTTACATGTCTGTGTCAAAGACTCAGGTTGATGTTTATAATTTATATACTACAGATTTGGATTTCAATTAGATTTTGACACAGCAAGTGACCTCCCTAAATATTTGTTGCACTGCAACACTTCAAAATACGCTGATCTCTTTTTTTATCATGTGACGACTGTTAACTGCTGCTCCTATCAGAAGACACAGCGATTTACTTCCCAACAAGGTGTTGCTGTCAATCAAATTTTTTGTCGCTTGTGGAAGTTGAACTAAATCTGACGCTTTGTAAAGATTTGAATGATACATGAAGTACAGTTGCAATAACAAAAGGTGTGGCTTAAAATAAAGCAACCTGAAGGCGTGATTAACTATGTATAGCGTTCTGTCAATTAAATTTTGCCGCTACTTCTCAAAGTAAATATCAGTCACTGCGTCAAGCATTTGATGATATGGCTTAGAGCCAAAATCTAACTGAAATCAAAATCAGTAGTAATATTATGCTGGTATTTTAATTCCTCCTGCTTGTTTGAGTCATTATTGTTAAAACATACTTAAAAAATTCTTTTTATTTGGTTTGCATTTAAACTCTTGTTTCATAGTTACACAAATTTTATTTCAAAATATAATAATATTCTGATTACAATTTCACATCTGATGTTAAATGAATGTTAATATTGTTTCAACAGGGCATGCAATCAAAACGACCTGTAGAAGCTCAAAATGCCATTCTTCGGCGACATTTCTTAGAACTTACACAGAGCTTTATGATTCCATTGGTAAGATTTCTTTTTTCGTGAACCAAGGTGAAAGAAGTCCTTGAAGATTTCTTTCAGGAAATCTAATTGACCAGATAACTAGGTTACACAAGGTTTTTCCTAGATTAAGTACTTTGTAAAAAAGAATGACGTTTTAAGACGTTGTATATTGGTTGTATGGTGTAGAACCTATAAAACAATAGTCTTTAGTGAGGAGCCAGTTGGAACAATTTTAGGCTGTTCTATCCCTTTACTCAATAGATTCACGTTTATTGTGAGGGCGAACAGTGTAGACCCAGACCCAGATCGGCTGGCATATTTAGATTCATTGGATTATTTCTTACCAAGATGTGACCAATGCAGAACCTGATCAGACAGCCAGGATGTACACTGGTCGCAAATGCGTAAAAAAGCTTAAATATAGAGTAAAGGGCTATACATGATTAAGTTAAAAATATTTGTTACCACTTTATTACATGGAAAAATAAAGGTTAAGCAATGGTAAAAGGTCATTTTGATGTTATTTTATTTGTTTGTTATTGGAAATAGTTGATAATTATTGGAAATAGTTGATAAATTCTTACCAGGAAATGGTCAATGTAATCATATAGTAATTAGTGTAATATGTTTACCTGCAGGAGAGGTACATGGCAAGTCTGATGCCATTACAACGAAATATATCACCTTACAAGGTAAACTTTACTCTGTGTGATATGATGATTTAGCAGTCTATTTTAACTTATTGTTAAAATGAAATTTATAGCTTACAATAGTTACCATTAAACTTTAAGTATTAATTATACCCCCACTTTGAAGAAGAGGGGGGTATACTGTTTTACCTTTGTCTGTCCATTTGTCCCTCTGTCCATTCGTTACTATTTCCATCACAGTTCTAAGCAACTATAACATGCAGCAGCCTGATATTTTGCATATTGCTTTATTCTATAGTCCCATATGGTGTAAAGCGATTTTATGCTCATTGCTCATCTACTTCCTGTTAACCTAATATTTTTAGATTTTTTTGCTATATAGGTGCATTACATAAACCAAAGGGCATCTTTATTGACAATATAGGTGTATTACATAAACCAAAGGGCATCTTTATTGACAATATAGTTGTATTACATAAACCAAAGGGCATCTTTATTGACAATTGCAAATTACATTTTGAATTCATATTTCTCAAAGCGGGGGTGACACTAGTATCTTAAGCTCACAGATTTACTTGTTATTTAAATTTCATGATTGTTTTTTCTTGAGATGTGTAGCAGTCATTGATGTTAGTATACACATTTCAGATTCTTATTAACAGCCTCAACCTCAGTTTATTATCTGTGTTTTTATAGTTTTCTGTGTATACTTGATACAGCTAGCCTGAGCATAACTTTCAAAGTGCCAGTCTTGCTGACCAGTGAGGAAACAAGTTGAATTGGTTCTGTATTACACTTGAAGAATATGACACTAATGTTTAATGTTTGAGTTTATCTTCACTTATAAAAGATTGAATTAATTCATTTCTGTACACACCAGGGTCCCCCCAGTATACGTCAGTTTGATGCTGAGGAGTTCATTAAAATGGTTGACCAGGCTGGGCCTCAGTTGACCTCAGGGGTGAAAGGTGACTGGGAGGGACTATATAGGAAATTTTTCCGCTCACACAACTTTGAAGGATGGTTATACCACAGACAGTATGAGGTGAACCAGAAGTTACAAGTGCTACACATGGAGGCTTTATGTCAGGCAGTAAGTGATTAGTTTAGGGAACTGTGTCTTTCTTTAAGATTGTTAAAATATCTTGTACTGATATCACAAAAAAGATATTGCCCCCAGCTTTACAAAAATGTTCTGGCCCTGATTTGCATAAATATATTGCTTCAGCTTCACAAAAATGATCTCACCCCAGAAGCGAACAATGTAGATTTGGCTGGCCTATCTTGATCTAAACTATTGGCCCATGCAATTCAAGTGTATATATGAAGTTAGGGGTAAATTAAGTTTTATTCTATTCTGATACTGTTGTTTGTTATTTTTAGAATCTTCTTGACTGGATCCAAGATAAAGAAGAAGTTGAGATTGTTGACCTTGTTCTCAAAATCAGGGAGAAATTGGTAATCAGTCTTGATTGTTTAATAAAGCTTATTGGAAATGTTATAAGTTAATATTATATTTTTGTCTAATTAGCTTTAGATTTTCTTAATTTTCATTATTTACCAGGTTTTCATCGAAAACTGGTTATTGTAATGCTGAAGTTGGCCGGCGGGCATCAACATTTGGTTTCGACTCAATAACTTGAGTTAGCTTTGGCCTATTGACACCAAACTTGGTGTAAGAGTAGCTTATGTCAAGAGGCAGCTTGAGATTGCTACACAGATGTGATCAAGGTCAAGGTCACTGTTAGTAAAAATAGAAATTCAGTTTCCGCTCAATAACTTGAGTTTGCTTTGACCTATTGATGCTGAACTTGGTGTGTGGGTAGCTTATATCAAGAGGCAGCTTGGGATTGGCACCCAGGCTTCTGGTTAAAACATGTTCAGCAATTCATTCTGTTGATGATTCAGATGTAAAAGTAATACAAAACTACATATCATTATTTAAAGAACTTATGTTGTTATTGAATTCATTTCTTTTTGCTCATATTTATCTTTAATAAATATGTTGAGATTGAAGCTTTGGGCCCAAGATTATAAAACACTAATTGGCTGAAATAAAGACTAGTCAGTCAGATCCTTGAGATTTGAGACTGGTCTCTAATTTCAGTTTTTTTTATCCTGGGTCCTGGACAAACCAGAGTAGAGATTAAGATTGCTGATTGAGATTCGTTGTCATTGTCTCAAGTCAGACCATGTCAGAAGTAATGGTTTCTTCTCATGAAGGTTGTGTTTTTATTTGTAAGAATAACTTTTTTCACAATAATTGAAAAATACATAATTTGAAATTGGTGAACCATTCCAAATTGTTTTGTTTGTTTGTTTTTTTCAGAAATTTGCTTCAAACAACACAGTGGCAGTGAAGCAGGAGAGTATTAACAAACTGGAAAAACACATGAGGGCCATTATTTCCTCACTGCCTGAAGATCTCCAGTCAGTGCTCAACACTTGATATGAATCCAAAGATTGTTAATTGAAGACAAGATCTTGCTGCAGAATACAGCACATAGTTATTTTCCTAAGAACAGTATTAGAAGGAAAGATTGTGCCAATTGTGACACTAGAAACCACCTGTTTCAGTGACAGGTTCACAAACAATGAAATAAATGTTGTGGAAGTATATTTTCTTATACAGAGCAATGTGAATTTTGTATGAACTCTGTTGAGCACAACTGTACTTTTAGCTGGACTAAGTTGTTCATCAGGAGACTGTTTGAAACGTCTCAGAATTGATAATCAAGAATTCATCTTTAGATCAGGGTTCACAAAGTTTATGTTAGTTTTAACACAAAATCATGAACATTATCATTCCAAACTGGTATTGGAGTTGTTGAGTGTAGTAAAATTCCTGTTTGTTTTATACTGACGACTTGAATATTTTATTATTGTTTAGTGCAGCCTAGTATGGCCAGTTTTGCAGCTATCTAATTTTTCTTAAATGATACATTGTATTAAACAGTATGTATTGCACTGCTAAGAGTATCATTGGAATTGTAAAACTGATCAGTAATGTACATCAAAAATGGGTGATGCATTTTCATGGCAATGTATTGGTTAATCGTCTAGATCAATAACAATAATCAGCAATAATCCATATAAGAGTATCAATAAAAATGGCAGAAACTAAGATTTTTTCATTAACGATTATTACTCAATCGGTATTACCAGAAAAATAACTTTAGAGAACATTTTCATAATGTCCTTTTTCACTTTTAGGAAACAGTTTTCGATAACTCAGATTTTTCCCTTTAGGGAACATTTTTTGGTAATGCAGGTTTTCAGAAGTGTCTTTCATACATGCAAGGTTCTGATGGGAACATCTGGTCCAAGGGAACTGTTATACAGCAGTACACTATTCTCAAAATTTTGTCTTCCCAGAAACTTGTATCCAATTTGTGCCCTTTACTCCATATATACAGGTTTTATATATTGTGCGACCAGTCTAGATCCTGATCAATCAGCACATCCATGCAAGCTGATATGAAAGCTTATTTTCACACTACTTATACTATAGCTTTGAAACATTGTATACTCTTTCACCATCATATCCTGGGTTAATGTACTGAGTACCATAACTCTTACTTATGTTTTAATCAAATTTCACTCTTTGAACTTGGAAGTTATGGTTTATGTTCATGGTTATAACTTTTATACAATTATTTTTATAGCTTTCAAATTGAAACTTTCTTAACTTGTTAACTATCATATAACTGGTTAAGTTGTCAAGTGCCACACATCTTATTTACATTTACATTGAACTATATTCCTTTTGGACTTCATTTTTTTTTGAGAAAATGTCAGCAGAGCCATGTTACAAAAACAATTCCATGGGACCAAGAAAGATAAACAACAATATTGCAGTATGATGACAATTATTCTGTTTCTCATCAACTGTTAACATATCATCTAACACTTACTGTTGAGCTTGTTTTAGCAGATTCTTCGTTGACCTGGTGACCTAGATTCTCAGAACATTAGGTGAAGGTCATATCTACAGCAGTTCACACTATCTGCAGTATGTTGGTGATAAAGTTTATCACATGTTTTATCTTGTCTTCTTAATGAAGTTCCTGTAATGAGAAGTAAAAGTTTCCATTTATAAATATGCATGTTAGCAGATTTATATATTTTATGATTGTGCCAAGAATAAAATTTTCTTTTAGGATTCTTTATCAGAGGTAAAGACGTTTCATACAGGTGCATTATTATAGAGCGTGCATTATTAATTACCGCCATATTTTTTACACATTGTTTTGAAAAATTTATGAATTATTAGCTTTTATAAAATACTGAATTCATGTTTCTACAGAATTCTTCATTTCTTTCATGTTCATTTGCATAGAATATTAGAATAATTTTGTAGATAAATGAGAAAAATTGTGGTCGCATAGTTTTGTGAAGAACATATTGTTATTAATAATACGACAAAAGTAACTCTGAGTTTGACAAAGATTTCAGGCACCAAGACATAGAGATGTACAAATATTGTGTGGTTTCATTGTTTTGTGAAGTTAAGTGCATTCTCACAGGGTAGTTTTTGTATATAAATGCTGAATGTGGCTACATGTCATCTGTATTATGTCGATATATTTTGTTAAGGCAAAGAAATACTGAAAAAAATGTGGCTAGCTTAGGTTTTATGATTGCATTTTGATTGATTAATATTTTCTTATGATATAAAGTGCACATTAAATCAGTCTGTCCTTGAGTTTTTAAAACCTAGACTGACAACCAGTCATTAAAAGTCTGATTGGTTGCAATGGTAATCAGACTCTAAATTGACCAGTCACAAGCTTGAATCTTGAGAAAACTGGAAAGCCTTCCTTTAAAGTTATATTGAACACAAATAAATGTGATTTTTCCACTCAGCACACAAGCAGCTACTGTGATGTGACATCTGAAAAAAGCTAATATGTATTCTTTACAATGATATTTGCATGCACAATGACCGAAATAAAAGGATATTGAGAATAATTAGTACTGAATAAATGAAAAATAGTTCAACTTTTAAATTATACTGAAATAGTGGAAGATATTTCTTCAGCATCAACAATTGTTTTTAAATGTAGGATCTTTAACAAATGTTGAATAACATAATATTATCTTTGCTCGTGAAAATGTGTGATAAATTTATAAATTTTATCATCAGTTAATTATGATGATGAGAAAAAGATATTTTGTAGACTTCACATGGTATAAAATATCTGTTTGTGATTGATTAGATTTAATAATATAACAGGTTTGTAGAAATATACATACAATGTTATTGTGTGCTATTGAAGAACTATACTCGTACATGCATTTTTACAGCTTTAGCATTTGGTTAATGAAATTAGATGCTAGATTTGCCATTTATTTAAAAATTGCAACAACACAAGTTTTTTTATATTTTGTCTATTTGAACTTAATGAACACATAATATTATACAGTAGTTGTATAATGTTGCGACACTATTAAACATTATTTGGTCCCAGACTACTCTGAGGGAGACAACATGTTAAACAATATTTGCTTACACAAGCAATGGCAAATGTCTGTGCCCCAGTCGGAAAATATTTTAAATGTTTTAATATTAAGTATTCATTTCTTAGTGCAAACACCTCAAATGGGTGCACAATGTGTGACTTTGGATATGAAAACACACAGATATTTTGCCAGATATTCAAGTGAAGGCTGTATCAGTTTGATATGGGCTCAATATCTTGAAAAATTCAATTGACTTTAAACTTGACTCAAAATGCTGATCATATAAAACTTAATAATAGATTTAGGTTTAAGTCACTCATTAATTTTTTTTTAATTTAAGTTTTGATAATTTTTTGTTAATATAATAAATTCTCAGCAATATTTATTTAGCTATTAATATCCCATCAATATTTAGTGATTTCAGATACTTTAACTTAGGAATATCATATTAATCAAGTATTCTTTACTTTTTGAACTGTGAGTTTTAGTGATAATGGAACCTGAAGGTTGATTTGTGTCTACATTATTGTCAAGATGGGAACTTATCATTTACTAGTCGCCATTATTTTCTTATCTAACATTGGGTCATCACAAGCATACATCTAGTCATGCATGTGCTAATGATTAACACACACCATTTTTCAAGCAAGGCCTACATAGTTTATATGTAGAGAAAGTGACTTTAGTGTCTTTTTTACTATTTTATTTATCTATGGTAATTATTGTGTTCAAGTTGAACGTGCTGTTAAATATGAAAATAAACAGTGTAAAGGAATATCTATTTGTTTATATGAATGCCACCCATGTTTATATGTTGTTGTTTTTTTGCAAATCAATCTCAAGAAATATTGAACATTTCTTGTTTATTTTTAGGCTGACAGATATAACAATACTCATAATGATAACCAGCGTTACTTGCGTTTCCTTTTAGTGGCATGCAAGGTTCAATATACAAGGGAGGTAATGACCCAGGTGCTGTGCACACTCCTGATGAAGGCCGCTGTCCGCAAGAAGTAGAATTAGAAAAAAATGTTTCTCATTCCGATTTAAGTGCAACGAATCAAACATCTCCTCACTGATTACAGATTCGATCCTCGGTCTGATCGCCCGCCCGGCTAGCTCAGTGGATAGAGCATCGGACTGTCAATCCAGGGGTCGTGAGTTCGATCCCCAGCCGAGGCGGGAAAAATTTCTCCGTGACAATTGAACTCGGACATTGCGTCTGAGAGTCATTTGTCCCTCACCTCTGATTCAAGTGAGGAAGCAGTCAGTCGCTTGCGGAGAAATTGGTTAGTACTGGTTAGAGACCCAGGAACACCAGTTAGGTGGACTGACCGCCGGGATATAACCAGAAAGGTGTTGAAACCAGGCGTTAAACCCCAAACAAACAAACAATCCTCGGTCTTATCCTGTATTATTTTTATAATTTATTAGCTCGACTATTCGAAGAATAGGGGAGCTATCCTACTCGCCCCGGTGTCGGCGTCGGCGTTCCCGTCAGCGTCTGTTTAACAAATGCGTTGAACAAAAAATGCACTTTGGTCCATAACTTGAAAACTACTTATGGTATCAACTTGAAACTTGGAATATCTATTCACCATCAAATTCTACATCATTTCCAACAACACCCATAACTGTGCTACAAATATTTTTCAAGTTATGCCCCTTTTTCACTTAAATTTTTCGTTAAGCAAAATATGCACTTTGGTTCATAACTTATAAACTACTTGAGATATCAACTTGAAACTTGAAATATGTATTCACCATCAAATTCTACATCATTACCAACAAGACCCATAACTCTGCTGTCAATATATTTCAAGTTATGCCCCTTTTTGTTATATTTTGTGTTTAGCAAAATATGCATTTTGCCCATAACTTTAAAACTACTTGAGATATTGCCTTGAAGCTTGAAATATATTTTCACCATCAAAATCTTCATCATAACAAACAAGACCCATAACCCGGCTTCCAATATGTTTCAAATTATGCCCCTTTTTCACTTACATTTTGTGTTAAGCAAAATATACACTTGGGCCATAACTACGTTATGAATGGAGGGATTTCAAAATAACTTGGCACAAATGTTCACTATGACAAGGTGGTGTGTCGCGTACAATACCCATGCCTGTATTTCCAAGGTCAAGGTCACTGTTACTAAAAAAAGGATTTTCTTGCAAAATCTTGTCCGCTCTTTAACTTTGTTGTTTCTTACTGGATATTTAAATAACATGGTATAATTGTTCACCATATCAAGACGGTGTGTCACGTACATGCCCAAGCTTGTAGGTGGAAGGTCAATGTCACTGTTACTAAAAATAGAATTTTCTTGTCCGGGCTGTAACTTTGTTATGAATTGAGGGATTTCAAAATAACTTGGCACAAATGTTCACAATGACAAGGCGGTATGTACACACAATACCCATGCCTGTACATCCAAGGTCAAGGTCACTGTTACTAAAAATAGAATTTTCTTGTCCATGCTGTAACTTTGTTATAAATGGAGGGATTTCAAAATAACTTGACACAAATGTTCACTATGAAAGGGCGGTGTGTCGCATACCATGCTCATGCCTGTAGGTCAAAGGTCAAGGTCACTGTTACTAAAAATATAATTCTCTTGTCTGGGCTGTTACTTTGTTATGAATGGAGGGATTTCAAAATAACTTTGCACAAATGTTCACTATGACAAGGTAGTGTGTCTGCACAATACCCAAGCCTGAAGGTCCAAGGTCAAGGTCACTGTTACTAATAATAGAATTTTCTTGTCCGGGCTGTCACTTTATTATAAATTGAGGGATTTCAAAATAACTTGACACAAATGTTCACCATGACAGGGCGGTGTATCGCGTACCATGCCCATGCCTGTAGGTCAAGGTCACTGTTACTAAAAATAGAATTCTCTTGTCTGAGCTGTAACTTCGTTAGGAATAGAGTGATTTCAAAATAACTTGACACAAATGTTCATCATGACAAGGCGGTGTGTCCCTTACCATGCCCATGCTTGTAGGTCCAAGGTCAAGGTCACTGTTACTAAAATAGAATGTTCTTGTCAGGGTTGTTATTACGTTAGGAATAGAATAATTTCAAAATAACTTGGCAGAAATGTTCACCATGACAAGGTGGTGAGTCATGTATCATGTCCATGCCTGTAGGTCCAAGGTCAAGGTCACTGTTACTAAAAATAGAATTTTCTTGTCAGGGCTATAACTTTGTTTTGAATGTAGGGTTTTCAAAATAACTTGGCACAAATGTTCACCATAACAAGGCAGTGTGTTGTGTATATTACCCATGCCTGTAAGTCCAAGGTCAAGTTCACAGTTACTTAAACTTGAATTTACTTGTTCGGGCTATAACTTCTTTATGAATGAAGGGATTTTAAAACAAGTTTTCTAACAAATTCAGAAATATTTCATAGTTATTCCCCTAGTCAGTTTAATATTTATGGTACATTAAGGGATTATTTCTGTTATTTGAAATGAATTTCTCCCTTACCATTCACTTGTTAATATTTTTCCTGATTGCACATGAATGTATGGCCATAGTTGTTATTGTTTTAATCTTTAAATTGCATTTGTTTCAAATGATTCGAATAGTGGGGCATGCTGTCTCCTCTGACAGCTCTTGTTTTAGTACTACTTGTATTTGTGCAGTGAGGAGTCTCCGAAGATAGGTCAGTACAAATCAGTCCTCGTTGACAGGTGTCACAATGATAATATATTACTATAATATATATATATATACATATATATATATATATATATATATATATATATATATATATATATACAGAAATATCGTCAGATATGGGGTCTCTGTAATAAACCTTAATCAGGGGTTGTATATATATACTAAGAAATGTGGTAAGTTACGGGTCTTACTTCGATATTATACCTATATGTGTGGTTCTATAAAAGTTACGGGGTATATATGGTACCCCGCTAATTAAATGTCATTTCTATGCACTATCTGACCTTGTAAGTACTATAAGCTGTAATATAAAAATTTGGTTTATGATAAAAAAAAATTTCGGGTTTTTTTTTATAGACCGAAAATAAATTTCGATAATAAACCGTGTTACGGGAATAAAGTTTATCGTACTTAAGAAGTCCGAATATGCATAGAAATGGCATTGAAAATTACGGGGTACCATATATACCCCATTACTTTATAGCACCTCACATAAAGGTGTAATATCGAAATTAGACCCGTAACTTACCACATTTCTTAGTATATATATATATATATATATATATATATATATATATATATATATATATATATATATATATATATATTATAGTATATATATATATATATATATATATATATATATATATATATATATATATATATATATATATATATATACAGAAATATCGTCAGATATGGGGTCTCTGTAATAAACCTTAATCAGGGGTTGTATATATATACTAAGAAATGTGGTAAGTTACGGGTCTTACTTCGATATTATACCTATATGTGTGGTTCTATAAAAGTTACGGGGTATATATGGTACCCCGCTAATTAAATGTCATTTCTATGCACTATCTGACCTTGTAAGTACTATAAGCTGTAATATAAAATAAATTTCGATAATAAACCGTGTTACGGTTGCGGGAATAAAGTTTATCGTACTTAAGAAGTCCGAATATGCATAGAAATGGCATTGAAAATTACGGGGTACCATATATACCCCATTACTTTATAGCACCTCACATAAAGGTGTAATATCGAAATTAGACCCGTAACTTACCACATTTCTTAGTATATATATATATATATATATATATATATATATATATATATATATATATATATATATATATATATATATATATATATATATATATATAAGATTACTTGCGCTTCTTTTTAGTGGTTATGGATGTTGCTCAGTTTGTTATCGTGCTCTAATGAATGGCCTTGACGGTGCTGGCTGAATATCCGGTCCGATTCTGCATGCTTTGTAGCTGGTATTCGAACCTTGGTGTCGTTTTGGTCGTCGTCGGCAACCCGCGAACGCATAAATAAAAGTACTGTAATAGAATCAATCTTGCTTTCCCGGCGATAAAAGTTTGGTGAAAGTAAGCTTGGAATTATGTTTAATAATATTAAACCGTGGTTGTCGGGTAAGAAACTGTCTTGAGTCATTTTAACTGAACTTCGTGTTTAACAGGAATGCATTGAAAGAGAAACAAATTTGTAGACTCCTGTAAAATCTTAAGTAAAGTCTATAAAAACGACAAATATTATAACAATTATTTTTTATATAGAATTAATAACATTGAAAAGGTTCGGAAACCACACCGGTTGCTGTTTACTCACAAATGAACTGTTCAGTTATGAATGCAACATCTTACTGCTTAACATATTTATCATCGGTTGATTGGCAGTAAATAAAACGTTGAAAGATGCATGTTCGCAGTATCAAGGATGAATCAGTTTTAAATTTTCTGTTGGGTTTGAAGTCCGTTATTTTTTTAATGTTTATATTAAAGTGACATTTGTTTTACGTGCACTGGATTATTTTTATAATGGCACAACTGGATCTTGTTAATAGAGACCCAAACAGTCTAAATGACTTCGTTAAGGTAGGATTGTGCACGTGCTGTAGTTAGATACACGAGTCACTTTAGTCTCATTGTTCAGTTACAAGTAGTGTTTGTAGAGCCTGTTTCTTCGCAACAAAATAATGCTTTTATTGCTACTGACAGGATAAGTCATGGTCTCCACAACAAAATAACCCTGTGATTGTCAGAACCACTTCAAGTCTGAGACAAAATAACGCAGGTCAATTCTGACTATCTGCAACAAAATGACGCTGTTGTTGCCATAGGCATGCTGTTCACACCTATTTTCGTAGAGCTGTTGACGATTTTACACATATGTCCTTCTTTACAAAAGAATGTTAAGGGGAACCGAGACAAATCCGTCGCTTGTGGCGAGCTAAGAACAAATGTGATTGCACGTGGTTAAAGTTTTGAGTCGTCAGATGTTGTAAATACAAATCATCATCTGTATAAGTCACCAACAACGACTCTCTTTATATTCCAACCACGTTTGAAAAGGAAACTTTAATTAGCGAATTAGAAATAGGAATTTTCTCTTAGGAGGCCTTTTTTGAGTGCAGCATGTGCTTCAGGCATGTTACAATTGTCCGAAACTATATAAAGAATGCACAGGTCTGTTTTTGCTTCCATTCAGTAAATAACATTAGTTTGAGAAACAGGGCTCTCAGCGTCAGTTTGAATTTGATTTTTGTTGTAGCTATAGTGCGTTGGAAAAAATCCGTTCCGTCAAACTGACTTGCTTCCCTTTATGTGTTAAAACGTACATATTTATTTGTTTCTCTTTACTTGCATCTACTACACTTGTTTTGTTTGAATTGCACCCCTTTAACTAGCAAAACGACAACAGAATGGTTCTAAAATATAAATTGATTACAAATGAGTAGTTACAAAAACTGTTCTATATCTGGGATCTCGGAATTTCGCCCATCTACAAAATGTGTTTCTTTCCTTGCCTGACAATAAAAAATACTGTAAATTATAAAAGAAACGGATGATTTGACGATGATCGAACGAGGTGCTATCCTTGGAAGGGGATTTATCTAGATAGAAGTTAATTGAACCACAACCAACAAATCGGGTTTTACCGATCGGCAATGTTTTTATTATTTTCGCCGTGTTTGTCAGTCAGAGACTCGGGATCAAAGTTTCTAGTTTCATTATTTGTTCAGCTTTGTTGTAACCCTGAACCCTTTACTTCATGGGATATGACTGTTATCCACGGGCGAACAGTGTTTATCCAGATAAGCCGGCACGTACGTGCCATCAAATCAGGATCTTCAATTTTCGCTGTTTGATTCATTATGAAATTTCTGTTCAAGAAGCGAACAGGATAGATCCTGGTCAGACGGCTCTGGATCTACAATGTTCGTATATCTGAAAACCCGTTTATTTTTAAGGGTTAAAACGCTATGCTAAAATATCGCCCCAAAGGCTCATTGGAACACTTGAAACCTTTCTCCTGGTGACTACACAAGAAAAATTTGTCATTCATGTTTGCATGGCTTGTAGTCACTAGGAGAAACATGATTTGCTATTGTTTTAGTTATGTTTATTGAACTAAATTCTAAGACATTGTTAACCTTGATAAAGACAACCTTCCTGTGACTGTAGTTTAATATTATAGTGGACAATTTGGAAGTTTGGACTCCCGGCAATAAGGCTACACTCAGTGTAATAACTTGTTTCATATTTCTATTCATTTTATAATTCCTGATTGACCTGTAACATTTATATGCCCTATAAATGATATCTGAAGTAATAAGAAGATTTATAATTATTAAATAACATGGAATTTTATGAAAATAGGAAACCACCCCCCCCCCAACTTTAACTATATTATGACAAATGATACCACCTTAAATTTGAGCCAGTCCATTCGCTGTTCCCAAGACTGGGCTGCATGTGATAAAACTGAGATTGGAAACCAGTCTCAAATTCCAAGGATCTGATTGGCTGAAATGGCGACTGGTCACCATTTCAGCCAATCGGATTTTTGATATTTGAGACTGGTTTCCATGCTCGGTTTTATAAACTTTGGCACTGATTGACTGAACAGCGTAGATAACATTGTACATCCTGATCCGGTGGATATGGGTCTACACTAGTCTCCAATACCAATCTGTTGTGATGTACGCTTAAATAGTAAAACGTATTTACCTTATCATCAACTTTGCTAAACGTAATGTTCGTATTTGTGGGAAACAAAATTGTTGTAGAAATAGTATAAGGATTCAGAAATGTTTTAAAAGTATTTTAAAAATGCGGCAAATTTTGCAAGTGTAGATCATCGAGCAATCCTTTGAAGCGATCTTATTTTTATTCTTTGAGCATGATTGTGATGTGAGCTGTATAGGTTGGAACTCAAAGATATATTATATGTATACCGGAATCATAGGCAAAGATGAAGCATAAGTAGTGGGGAGTACACTGAAACAATTTATTCGCACAAAAAAAATAGAATTTTGCACTCATTTGTTGCGTTGTTTTGTTATACCAGAAAGTTTTACGCACGCAAAGATCAATGTCACCACTAAAACGAAGCTTATTTAATTGCAAAACTATTTTCCAATTAAATAAAATGTGATATTGATTTTAATGGTATGTTTGAAATCCGAAACTTTCGCAACTCGTTGTAATAAATAATGCTTAAGAAAGAATGTTTGTTCGATTGATTTGTAATAAAAGGCTAGGACCGGTTTGTTATGGTTACAGAAACCATAACAAAGTCAGAACAAATAACCTAGCTACGTAAACATTGTCTATTATGTAGGTGAATGAAAACACTGGGTTTTCATGCTTAGCTGTATTAAAAAAAAAACACTGTTTGAAATCATACGAACTGAAAATAGGACAAAGTGCTGACATTTTGACCTGCATGCACTCCTAAATAACGCAAAAGAGTAGTGTGGCAAATCTGGCTTATCCGGTCCGCCGAAACCAGACTGTACGACTCTGATCGGCGTTAATTGAGAAAGTAGGACACGTCCGATCATATGGCCTAGAGTACCCGAAATGTGAAAATTACTCTCGATCACCTTAATCTTGTTTCGACAGGAACCCCGGATTTAAAAAAATCAGTGACAAATCCTTTATTTATCTTTGTACACATTCACGAGTTTTGTTTCTATCATTTTAATGTAATGGTACACCTTTAAAAAGGAAGGGCTCAATGATGATGCCAGTACACGTGAGCCAACCCCTCCCCAACCCTTCGGCACACACACGCATACCGAGTGAATTGATGTTCTTTTGCTTTACAGGGTTTGCACTGTTTAATATGGTTTTGAGTGTGTACATACTGAAATTTTAAGTAAAATGGCACTCACTTGACATCAATTCAGTTTGATAAATGTGTTTATATTATTCCTTATTGATTGTATTTCATAGATACATTCAATACTACAAATGGCGTGAATGCAGTTCAAAAAACTTGATAATTTTTATTTAACATGGACTTTAAGTATACACTTATTTGTCAACGATTTTTGAAGAAGTTGTCACATCTTGATTATTCATTGGTTTAAAGCAGTCTTTCCATGGTACTTGTGGTTTTGGAGTTCGCACAAGAATCTCACCTCTGGCGCGACTCAAACCAGAGAAATCTGAATCAGTATACAATGTTATGACAATTCCCCGTAATAGTTGTCCCATATCACAATTGCAACATTATGTTGTTTGTCTTAAGGCTTTGATGGTGTACGGTAGAAAATAGACCGGTAACATTATAGGTCTGCTCACTACATCATGTCAAAAAAAGACAGTATTTTGTTGTTTCTGAGCTGATTTTTCGCCGCTGTTAGAGATCCATATGAGCGGCTCCTCCAGCAGGAAGTCTGTCGTTCTGGTTTTTGAAGGAGCGTTCTTGATACAGCTGACACTTCGTCTTGGATGATAGATTCTTTTAAGCGCCGTATGCATAGAGTTCCTTTAAAGTCGCATCGGAAATACTGTTTGTACTATTTGATTTTGTATCGAACAAGCAGTCCCTAGATTTAAGTCAGACGCCAACAACTGAAGCAGATACAACTCTTTATACGCCGCTCCGGTGTTTGTATGACAGTGGCGAGACACATGATAGCAAACACATTGGTCCTAATATTAGAGAAAGTATGCATGTTTGTGTATTTAGATTTATTTATCGTCACTACCGGAAGAGGCAGAGTGAAACCCCCAGAAGAGTTTTAGTCACTAGGTTTTGGAGGACAGTGCACGATTATACAGAGGCCCTCCAATTTCAGAATGGTCCCTGGTTCTTGAAGTACCCGGCGTATAGCACCACTACACTGGATCTCGGTTTTAAAGTCTCATCCGAAATACTTTTAGTAGTTTTAGTTGGAGTGATCCCTGGACCCAGACGCGCTAATTACTGGGCTAATGATCCGCTCTAAGTAAGCATGTGGCATATGGTACTATATTTAGCGTAACAACCCTATGGCACGATGACGTATCGTAGGACAATAACAAATGGACATGATGGAAACAGAGGCGATTAAAAACATGAAAACACGTTGGTATTATAGTAGAAGTAAGAATGTACACTATTATTGTTGCCGGTGCGATGTCATACATTGACGAAAGTGTAGGTATTTTGAAAATTATTTTAACGAAATCAACCGCATTAAATCCTCAAAGAAAATTGACGTTATATTTTGATTTCCATCAACTAAGACCATTCCATTCGTGGTCGGTTTGCTCAGAACCTTTTGGAACTCTGACCCAGGAATGAGACAGGCGTTACAATCTAACGCAGCTGATTGGTTGAAATAAACATCAGTGTTATAAGTGGCCAATCAAAAGCTAGAATTTTTAGACAGATCACACATTCTTGGGCTGGATCCGCAAAAGTTCATGAAGTATAGTACATGTAGTATAGTCAGGCGATCCGAGTCAGAGCAAAGAGAAAACATAAAAGAAGTATAATAATATAATAATTATATCCTGTTATTTTAAGACACAGTCCTATTGTTTCAAAGTAACGAGCTGTAAACGTGATTTTCTTAAGATCTTGATATAACAAATAGGACACATGAACAGAAAGGAAGGCTCGTGTTACAAAGTAATGTAAATCATGAAGGGTTTGGAGAACACGACGTGTGCCGCAGTGCCTCGCTCGGCTGGAGCAAGACCGTCCCCATGGTTTAGACACATGACAACAATGTACTTAAATATAAGCCAGTTTAGGCAGAGTATCCTTTCAATCTTTAGCTGGTATTTCCATCTGTCCAGTATTTTTTGTACCTGTTGAAAGAGGACTAAAGTGCAAAAATGGCTCAAGTCGACCTGGTGAACCGTGACCCAAACAATCTCAATGATTTTATGAAGGTAGGACACTGCACGATGCACGAGTAACAGTACTGTACTTCAAATAATTGATATTAAGATAATTAAAAAAAAATCTTAAAAAATTTAAACATATTCATGGACAGCAATCGCACGTACTTGCTTTAAAATAAAATGTTTAAATGTTTGGAAACTTATTAAATATTAACATTCCTATATCCTCTCTGACTGTTATATACGATATAATGTGTGTGCGCACAAAGGTTGTTCATTAACATTAAAGCAGATAATTCATATTAAACGAAAATGCCTTGTGTACAGAAACACCTAAGAGAAGAATACATAAGTTACCTACATGCATTTCTTGAATATGTCAGTGACATGGCGAAACCGATGCTTAAAAGACAAGAGTGCCGAGAACCGACGCCATCTTATCAAACGTCAGTGTTATATGAAATATGTAAAGTAGTAAATAATGAATTCTGTAAGACTTAGGGAACTTTAAAAGTTGAATATAATGAGAGAAAAAAATGTTTTATTAGCGTTTTAATAATTATTTTGATATCATCTTGAATATGAATTAGCTGCTTTAGGAGTGTGTGCACAAAAGCACGCGTTTCTACTTGCACGATCACTGTTTAAATTGTCATGTTTTTCATTTAATTGAAACCGGTAATAACACAGGCTTTTGCGAAAATATTTGTTCAGTATGTTTAAAGTAAAGATGTAGAATAAAATGGATCCCGACCAGTTGAACTTTCCAAACTCAGTGGCTGCACGCCACAAACGGCTTTCGATTATAATTAAATAACACATTAAACTTTCATGATTTGAGGGAAGTTGTGCTAGTTAATGAGAACATTATCGGACGTATCACATTTTCACTCAAAACCGAACCCCATTTCGGCATTAAGTCATTGTCAAGTTATTTCAGACTATTTCATGTTTCCACAAATATTTCGCTTTAAGTGGACAATTCCTTTCAAGATTGTTTAACCCTATATAATACAAAGTAATGTCAATTTTCTAATACAATGTATATTTAAGTGCTTAACATACCTAGGGGATCGTTGCTAAAACAAGCGAACCCGTGTCCATAACAGACATGAAAAGTCAATGTGCTCTCCGTTAATAGATCTTTACAAAGTACACTTGAATGATTTAGTAGACTACATCGATTGGCAAATATTATAGAATTCTTTTATAAATAAACCACTTGACAAAATTCACATTAAATATTCAAAATGTTGCACAATTTATTCCCAAATAATGAAGAAAGTTAACGTGCATTTCTAATTAACATATTTTCATTTTCAATTTTCCTTAAACACATAAATAATCGTATTTTTGAGTATCAAACCACGTCTTGTTGCAACAATTATAACGCCTTCATTTAATTAGAATGTATGCCAGCCTAATAACTCTTACTTTTAATTGGTCAGTTTGAGACTACAATAAGTTTTATCCAATCAGTTTCTATAAGTTTGATGCTGGTCTCAGGTCTCAGGTCGTGGACCCTCGAGAAATTGCAGGTTTTATTCTCTGCTCTCTCATCCAGTACTTTTATCGCCCAGAAGTGTTGCCTTACCAAAAACCGAACCGACCACTCAGCAGTTTGCTGAGTGTCAGTTTGAAAAATTTAGAGATCGTAAAATACAACAAAATATTTTCGTCGAGTTTTGTCACTCTTGGAAAGGCCTAAACCCTTTACTACGCGGACAAGGCTGATATATCATGTAGCGCTGCGACAATTGTAAATTCAGATTCTTGAGACTATAGGCTAGTTTCCATGCTCAGTTTTATAACATTAGGCACAAATCAGCCTATAGCTCCGGATGTATTTTGTTTGCATCTATGTCAGAAATAATCTAACGAATCTGAAAGCGAACAATGTAGAATTTGGCCAGACTGCAGGGATGTTCACATGTACAGGCTGATATAGGTCTACACAGGTAGCGCACTGGATAGCAGCTGTATCCATAGAGTAAAGGGTTATTTTAATGTATTTACCATATCGAAAATGTCCTACGAAACTAACTTGTTATGCTGCATACGTCAAACGTTTTACACCGCACCACACACGCAAATCAAAACATCTTGAGAAATCTTTAGCAACGCATTTTAAAGCTGGGAGCTAATTGGGGCGGTACTTAAAAGTAACATCGCTATGATTTCCTGTGCCCAAGATCCTAAAACTAAATCTGGCCGCCATTTTAACCAATAAGGTGCTTGAGATCTGAGATTGGTTTCCAATCTCACTTAAATGATGATCTTGGACCCGGGTGTTGGCTTTATGTCGAGGGGCGTCAAAAGTGTGGCAATTCGGAGGTTCGTGAAGTTGGCAGCCTAGCAGCCTAGCAGCCTGAAGTTGGCAGCCTAGCAGCCTAGCAGCCTAAAGTTGGCAGCCTAGCAGCCTGAAGTTGGCAGCCTAGCAGCCTAGCAGCCTGGGGTTGGCAGCCTAGCAGCCTAGCAGCCTGAAGTTGGCAGCCTAGCAGCCTGAAGTTGGCAGCCTAGCAGCCTAGCAGCCTGAAGTTGGCAGCCTAGCAGCCTAGCAGCCTGAAGTTGGCAGCTTAGCAGCCTTAACTTACCGCTAGACGTAAATATTCCGGAAACGGCTTGATAAGCATTGATTTTTAAGAACACTTCAAGCTGATCCCCTACGTAATCATCCTAAATTTTTTTATCAAATTTCTAATCCGGTGAAATGTAAAGACATTCTCCAATCGCTTCAACTGCATCATAATCCCTTTCTAAACACAAAATGATCTTAAACTTGTTGAAAAAAAAAACACATCTATTTAAAACCATAAGAATTTACTGAAATGTGTGTGTAGCAGCCTAGCAGCCCAGCAGCCTAGCAGCCTGAAGTTGGCAGCCTAGCAGCCTTAACTTACCGATTGATGAATGAATTTCGGAAACGGCTCGAAATGCATTATTTTCACTTGTTAAGGACACTTCAAGCTTATCTCATACATAATTAACAATGAGTTATTTTGTATCAAATTTCTCATCTTGTGAAATGTGAAGAAATTCTCCAATCGCTTCAACTGCATCAAAATCCCTCAAAATCCCTTTCTGAACACAAAATGATCGTAAACTTGTTGAAAAAAATACATCTATTTCAAACCATAAGAATTTACTGAAATGTGTGTGTAGCAGCCTAGCAGCCCAGCAGCCTAGCAGCCTGAAGTTGGCAGCCTAGCAGCCTAGCAGCCTTAACTTACGCTAGATGTAAGTTTTCCGGAAACGGCTTGATAAGCATTTAAGGCTGCTAGGCTGCTAGGCTGCCAACTTCAGGCTGCTAGGCTGCTAGGCTGCCAACTTCACGAACCTGCAATTCGGTGAATTATCATTCATTTGTTTTACGCATGAACACAGATGACAACACGGGCAGTCCTTAGAATCGCCGAGGTCGGGGCGCACTGATTGGGAAATGATTCAAAGCTCGGTTATACGTTTTTTCGCAGTATACTAAAGTCTTCAGTTATAAGCAACGACGGAAAGTCTTTGTTGCATTCCAACAATTTACGTCTATTTTTTCGATCGCGGGCTTAATTGATCACAGCGCTGTACAAAACTATGTTATTGAAGCTATAGATACCAGCGGGAAAATATTTACCTTACCGTACATGTATAGACATATATCAACAATAGATTATTGAATTTTCACAGTTTAAGGTCACAGTATTGGCCGACCCATGGTTACAACCCAAATATTTACTTCCCCATTGTTACGACTCCAATGCCTCGTTCTTATCTCCAAACAATAATCAGATATCCATGGTTGGTAATCGATTCGCTATAATCGTTAAAACAAATAAAGAATGTATTTGTGGCAGCTTTGAACACTTATTAAAAAACACAAATAATAAATCATACTGTTACCGTTACCCCCTTGCCATAGTGTTGAATCCCGTGTTTATGCTATGGGGTGGTGGGTTGAGGGTTGATAAATGATGTTTCTGCATAACAGAGTTTTAGAAAAGAAAACAGCTACATACATGTATATTTCTATAGGACGAAAATGACACTAACACTGTTACAAATGTTTTATAAATCAGACATGTGGAAAACAACAACAACAACATAACAACAAAGAAAAGAAACGACAACAACAAAACGTACTAACAACACATATTGTTTAAGGACTTACACAAGTTTACAACCGTTCTATCTATGCTTTGGAAGTCTCAAATTGATGTCAATCAGACCTGACATGTTACCATTCCAGATAAGAACGATGTAAGGGGTCCCTTATTTCAGTGATCAAAATGGCACTAACAAGAATTTTGTTCTTAACACTTTAGATTATAATTACACGATTGTTTATGAAGGATTTTTTTTGTTAATGAAGAAAATGAATGACATCATATTCGTAATATGTCTAAGGTAAAAGAGAAAAATTCCAGTTTTGGTACTTACTGATAATCACAATAATGCAAATTAGAAAATATCAATCGCATTCATCAGAGGTAGACTTTTTTACCCGACACAAGAGACTATTTCACCGGACCGACGAGACTACTTTACCGGACCGACGAGACTGTTTTACCGGACCGACGAGACTACTTTACCAGCCGACGAGACTGTTTTACCGGACCGACGAGACTGTTTTCACGGTCCGACGAGACTGCTTTACCGGACCGACGAGACTGTTTTACCGGACCGACGAGACTGTTTTACCGGAACGACGAGACTTTTTTACAGGACCGACGAGACTGTTTTACCGGACCGACGAGACATCTTTACCGAACCGACGAGACTGTTTTACCGAACCCTCGAGACTGTTTTACCGGACCGACGTGACTGTTTTACCGGACCGACGAGACTGCTTTACCGGACCGACGAGACTGTTTTACCGGACCGACGAGACTGTTTTACCGGTCCGACGAGACTACTTTACCGCACCATCGAGACTATTTTACCGGACCGACGAGACTGTTTTACCGGACCGACAAGACTGTTTTACCGGACCAACGAGACTACTTTACCGGACCGACGAGACTTTTTACCGGACCGACAAGATCGTTTTATCGGACCGACGAGACTACATGGAGATATTCTACCCCAGCTTTGTTTTGTGTTGTTTCTATGTAACCATGGTTGAAGTCCGTTCAATGACAAGTTGAATTGTTGAACATTATATACAATATTAGACTTGAAGATTATAAACTAGCTTAAAGATATATTGAAATACAACAATATTAAATAATCAATACCCGTACAGTTTAATAAAATAGCCTGTCATTTAAATATTGACTTTGTGTATTAGATACCAGCCATGTTATTTAAAGATTATATTTTAAGATATTAACCGAGATCTGATGTTTTTTTGAAATCTTTATTTTAGTCAGTTTTATTGGTCCAAAGTATAAATATCAACTCACGAAGCTGGTTTGGCATCACATTATACTGCCACTAAACAAACAAAAGTTACATTCCCGCCACAGCTTCCCCGACCAAACCCACTCGCTGGCACATGACCATCCCCGCGGCCACTAGCACTTGAAAGCGTAGGTCACATAAAAAAACAAGACCTTATTTTCTTAAAATTACGTAGTTAAATTTATTCTATTTATATGCAATTAACTATAAAGAGTAGATGGACTTTAATGTCATTGATGTAAATTGCATGGCACATAATCATATCGTTAAAATGGAATAGTATAATTGGGTTAATGAAATATAAAATTGATTGAAAATGATATTCTATACTCATAAGCCTCTAACATGAAAGTTGGTTGACGTTCATTGTACAACACATGTGCCACAAGACAAATGGAAAATTATTCAACCTTCTGTCTCGGATGTAATCTGATGCTACATTTTGACCGGTTTCTATTACGGGGTCTAACCTAAAGCAAGAAGATCGCATCTTTAAGTCGGCCATTTCAGGGAGAGTGACTGAAGGTTATAAAACTGAGATTGGAAACCAGTCTCAAATCTCAAGCATCTGATTGCTTGAGATTTGAGACTGGTTTCCATGCTCCGTTTTATAACCTTGGGACCTTATCTATACTTCGTTTAATGGTCTTCTTTGTCGACATGAAAAATCCCCCTAATTGTGAACGCTTGCAAAGAACGAGACAACTCTAAGGTTATAAATCTGAGCATGGAAACCATGGAGTCTCAAATCTCAGGCATCTGATTGGCTGAAAATGGATTTGAGACTGGTTTCCAATCTCATTTTTATAACCTTCAGCCCTATTGTGCAACTTCGAGTTCTGTGGACGCTTCTGGCAGCGCTCAGAATACACCAAAGTCCTGTGTACAAAAATAGACATAAAACTAAACCTGGAGGCAAGTCTCAAATCTCAATCATCTGATTAGCTCATCAGAAGCTTGAGATCTGAGACTGGTTTCAATCTTAGTTTTATGATCTTGGGTCGTTTTATGACGAATTGATCCTTTTTTCCAAGTTAAAGTTATCCATGCACACTAACGAAGCAAGAATATTGGCAGAAAAATAATAGTACGAGTATAATGATCTGATGGAAACAGTAGGAACCTATTTTTCACCATGAACCTTCGCCTTCCTGCAAAAATTTTTCAATCTATAATATAAATAGTTAGATTTTATGGAACAAACTCTTGAATATAAATGAAAGAAATGTTACAGAGATGTATGTCTTACCTACTAAATAAGAAAATATTACAAGTTCATCTTCGAGAAGTAATGGAGAAATGACCAAAGCCCCTCAGAAGTTGGACACATCTTAAACCATGTAAGTAGACAACAAAAAATATAATTTTAATGCATTGAATTGTTAGTGATCATGCTGTATATCAATGAGTATAAACAATAAAACTTTAATGAAAGAATATGTTGATCCTGGTTGACTCAATGGCGCATCTGATATCGTTCCAAATATAAAATAAAAGATAAAAGAACATTTCAAATGAACAAAAGATGAATAATCAGAACGGCTAAACAAAAGAATCAAACTATTCAGCATAAAATGTTATGGTATCAAACTTGGCTGATCATTCTCAGCCGCGATTCCGCAGACGACACAGCAACGCGCCACACGAACCACCATGGCGGATTTAGATCTTACACAGAGAGATCCAAATGGAATTAACTCTCATTTGAAGGTAAATATAAAATTTTGTATCATATAATTTTGTCTATTGTTTCGAGTCCATGATTAATTACTTCAAACCCAGCATTTACACTTATATTCTTGTTAAAAAACAACCACTACTGAATTGTATACAAAAGTAAAGAACAATGCTGAAGAATATAAAACTGAGATTTGAAACCAGTCTCAAATCTCAAGGATCTGATTGGCAGAAATGGAGACTGATTTCCTTTCTTAGTTTTATAATCTTTGTACCTGAATTGTATACAAAAGTAAAGAAATGATTCTCAGAACGAGATGACTAAAGAAAATGTGATTTTTGAATTTCAGTGTGCATTTGAGGATGTGTTGGCTGAGCCAGACGACCTTCACAGCATAGACTGTGTTTGGAAGCTTACCCATTCTTGCTTTACATTCTGGAGAAACTGCTGCTACCGACTGGCAACTTTCCTTTTCGGTTGCTGTATCGCCATCGAACTTGGGTGCGAGTTTGCTGGGTTAATGTTCCAGCACATTTGGTGCATTACCCCCATGCTGAGAGTCTGTGCCCTCAACTGCACCCCATGGCAGAAGTGTTGGGGAATTTGCTGTAATTGCTGCATCGGACCCGTGATGGAAGCCTGTGGGATGCTATTTTCCAATATCAAAGTCAATACGATGAAATCTTAACACTTATTTTAGCGTAATACGAGACTTTCTGTGAATTCACAAATAACAAGACCAGTGATATTTAAGTACTTTGTAGCTTCTCTCAAAAGCAATAAAAGTCAACAGGAAATTGTATGATCTACAACATTAGAAATTACAAATGAACTATAACAACAGAAGTACTGGAGTAACCTTTAATATTCCATCCTGACGTAACATGGCTTGATTCAACAAACATTTCAGTAAAATTTTGTTATTGAATAGTATGCTGTCAGTTAAATATATGTGCTATTATTAGTAAAACATAAAATTAAACTCTTAAATTTAGTTATATAACGTCTTCTTTAACCTAAATAAACTAAATCAGCTGCATATGCCAATTCTTTCAATGTGTTCAAACAGTCGTTGTAATAGTGAACAAGTTTAATCTTAAAATTACGATTTTGAGCAGGTAAGATTGGAATCAACATCTATTGTTTGAAATCGCTTCGTTGTGATCCCGAAATCACATTATAACTACTTGCACTAATTTTGCATTACCTATGCATAAGGCATTTCACGAAGTGCACTTTTCATTTTTACAGCGTTTTGCCAATAAATGTGCGCATTCTAATCGCTGATCTAAAAGTCATGATTCAAAGCTGAGACAAAATGTTGTTTTTTTTCTTTTTAATATAATTATTCCAATGCATCATACTTATATGATTGTGTAAATACTGTACCTGTATTAGGTTACGATCGGCGGCGTTGACAGTAATATGTGTTGTCACCGCCATTACTGCTCATGAACGCTCAATTACACTGAGGCTGCAATATTTTGAAATTTTAATATGATGAAATACATGACGACGTTCCTGTGATTCAGACGACCAAAATAATGTCGTCACATGACAATTTGTTGTGTACATTGGTTTATTCTTAATGTTAACTCTTTTTTTTTCCGCATATTGCGACATTACCACAATTTTCGAGCAGAAGCTTGTTCGGGTTATAAACCGTCATATGCACATCATCACTTCAGCACTCGCCAAGGGGCTAGTTGGTCTTGGTTGTAATACGCATTTTGATTTTTGCACCTGAAGAGGCTCAGTCAAAATAAGTCTGCACTATTTTTATAGTTGTCGTGTTCGGTAAATTTCTAAGGTCATAAGAAAGTTGTTTCCTTAAAGTGACTTTCAAAGTTCACGTTTCGTCTATTCGAAACATCATAACACATGTAAATGGCCATACTTTGGACTATTTGGGTTAATGAAGCATTTCACGACATTTCACTGGATAAAACTAGTCTGCACGATTCTATCAACACATCTTGAAGATTTTTCATAGGCTACATAAAAGGTAACATGATTTGGTACGTCACGTGAAATGAAGACTAACTGTGTCACTTATTAGCTTAACTAACACTTGGTTTGGTTTGACACTCATTTATTCTGTTTCTCAAGCTGATCATCACTTCTACAGGCTTTTAATGTATTGCTTTAGGCTGAGTTCGAGGACGTGCTGGGTGAACCGGAAGGTATCCGCTCTATTGATTGTATCTGGAAACTTTCCTTCACTTGCTTCAACTGTTGGAGGGACTGCTGCTACAAGCTGACAACCCTGCTCTGCGGCATCTGTATGGCAGCACATTGGGGATGTGAATTTGCCCGTGTTGCCATTAACCACGTGTGGTGTTGCACCCCAATGATGAGGATTCTCTCGATAGAATGTATCACCGTCAGAAAATGTTGGAGTCTCTGCATCGACTGTTGTTTAGGACCACTTTGCGAAGCATTTGGTCTTTGCTTGAGCAAAATAAAAATATCAAAGAACTAGCATGTGTATTTGTTAAAAAGACAGTGCGCATTGACAAGACTTTGTCGCGTGTACAAAATCTTTCATCCAGATTATAAACCAAGAACACGTGAAATTAATACAAGTAAAATGGGGTTTTTTCCTTAAAGTTTCAATACATTTTAAACACGTGATATATGCCAAATTTGTGATGACTTCTTTGAATGAACAAATAAAAGAACGTGTATTCATATGTGTTAATAGAACATATGCCAATTATTTAAATAAATTTAGTGTGAACGAACATTCTTTCCTTTTATTTTCCCTTCGTATGTGTTTGCGTTTGCCCCATTGTTATGTGTAGTTAGCCCTAGAGCCATACAAATGCGGCGGCGGTAGCGCCTAGCCAACCATGCACGAGACACTCACAGTACCTACCATCCTTGTCCACAAGAAAGAAAAGTTCCATTATGCCGATATACTGCCACCCACAATCATAGACATTATGCAAGGTTTAATTTTAGCACATTACCATCAAGGAAAGTCATTGGAACTGATCACTAAATGTTAGATGGATGTGAATGTATTTTGACTTTAGCGCAGCCTCTCGTCTACTAATGCAAAAGTCATTAAGATATCTACATTGAACCCTGTGCCCAGAATGATAAAACTGAGAATAGCAGTGTCTAATCTCAATCATGTGATCGGATGAAATGGAGATACACGTATATATCCATCCGAGCTTATCACATTCTTGAGAAAGCAAACGTAGTAGAATACTCACCAATCTTTGAACCTTTCATTTGGCTTGCACGGAAAAATCTTCACAGATATGTTAAGATTTAAAAAGACACATTGGTGAGGGATCTCATTTATTGGCCTAAAATACTGCACAATGCATCGGCACATCTTAATGAGATTTTTTTTGCTTTCTATAAGAGGTATTGCGTTTCTGTGTGTCAATGGTGAAATGAACACTAACTTTTCGACACTTTACTTAACTAGCACGTGGCTTGATTTGACTCATGAATTCTGTTTCTCAAGAAAATAAACACTAAGAAAATCTTAATATGAACTGTTTTAGGCAGAGTTCGAGGATGTGCTGGGTGAACCGGAAGGTATTCGCTCTATTGACTGTGTCTGGAAACTCTCCTTCACATGCTTCAACTGCTGGAGGGACTGCTGCTACAAGCTGACAACCCTGCTCTGCGGCATCTGCATGGCAGCAGGTTGGGGATGTACCTTCGCCAGAGTCGCCCTTCAACAAGTGTGGTGTTGCACCCCATTTATGAGAATTCTCACGATAGAATGTATGACCGTCAGGAAATGTTGGAATCTCTGCATCGACTGTTGTTTAGGACCACTTTGCGAAGCATTTGGTCTTTGCTTGAGCAAAATAAAAATATCAAAGTAGCATGTACATTTGAGAAAGAGACAGTGTAAAACGATAAGATTCCTACGTGTGTAAAACATCTTACATCCAGATAATAACCCAGTTACAAAAAATGCAAGGTTAATGGTTGTAGCCCTAAAAGTTTCAACTCATTTAAACACGACGAACTTTGTCGATTTTGTAATGACTTCTTTGAAGGAACAAATACCTGAACTTGTATTCATTTTTGATAATACACTGAATATATACATGACAATTATTTGAATAAATAAGTGTGAACTGTTCTTCCCGTTTTAATTTTTCCTACGTTTGCGTTTTAGTTTGCCCTATTTAATATCAGGTATATAAAAACATTATAGATTGCATCGCAGTCTGCCGTTAGTTGACTCAAACGTCATTAAAAAATCCACATTGAACCCTGTATCCAAGATCATTAAACTGAGAATGAAGATCAGTCTAAAAATCAAGCATCTTATTGGCTAAAATGGAAACTTAGCTCAGTTGTTTGAGAATAGAGACTGGTCTCCGATCGCAGGATTATAATATTGGGCCCTTAAGTTTGCAACATTTATGAGTACCGATTTGAGGATATCAATAAATTTTCGTTAAAGTTTAGGTTTATTAAAACAATTATAGATTTGTTCACTTAAAAGTAACCATTATCCTGTTCTTGTTGTTTGATACAAACGTCCCGAAGTGCACGTCAAATGAACAGTTCACACTAGTTCTATACACTTATTAATTTTCTATCAAACTGTGCATATCGCGTTTCAAAGTATTTTCATTAAACCTCTGGACACTCGTAGTTGGGTATTATCAGCGTCCACAGAATTGAACACATATATAAGCAAACAAAAAGCAACAAAAAACAAACAAACTCAGCTACTGGCATGGCTTTATAGAAGAAGAGCCATCGCCGTATATCCTCCCGGACTAAGCGTAAGCGTAAATTATTACTTAAAGATCTCTAACTTAACACACTAAACCATCTAAGAAGACGAAATGCATACAACGGTGTCCATGGAATTCATCAGCTCAGATGAATGCCAGACACAAAGAAAACATATGAAGTATGATATAATTATTCTCACTGTTAAAGTTGTTTAAATTTCACCAATACTTGAACCTTTCATTCGGCTTGTACGGAATTACTATGACAGATGTGTTAAGATTATGCACATACACATATTGGTTATGGATCTCATTTGATGGCCTCAACAGGCTGTACAACTGCATCGGCACATCTTCATGATATTTTCTCTAGCTATCTAGAACAGGAATTGCGTTTTTGTGTGCAAACTGGGAAGGAAACACTTAATGTTTGACTTTAATCAACTAACACTCGGCTAAATTTGAATTCTGTTTCCAAACCTTATTTACTCTTATATACCCTTTACCCTTTAGGCTGAGTTCGAGGACGTGCTGGGTGAACCGGAAGGTATTCGCTCTATTGACTGTGTCTGGAAACTCTCCTTCACTTGCTTCAACTTTTGGAGGGACTGCTGCTACAAGCTGACAACCCTTCTCTGCGGCATCTGTATGGCAGCACATTGGGGATGTGAATTTGCCCGTGTTGCCATTAACCATGTGTGGTGTTGCACCCCTTGTATGAGAATTCTCACGATAGAATGTATCACAGCGAGGAAATGTTGGAATCTCTGCATCGACTGTTGTTTGGGGCCACTTTGCGAAGCAGTTGGTCTATTCTTCAGCAAAATAAAGATATCCAAGAACTAACTCATGCAATTGCAAAGTGGAAAGTGTATTCCAAAATAAACTGTGATGTAATATATATACATTCAAGCAAAACGTCCTCTTAATGAAATGTTATTGAATTTGTGATGACTTCTTCGAACGAACAAAGCAATATAATTGTATTAATAATACATTAATAAAAATATCTTTATTTTATCTATTCATGTTTATTTTTAATTAAATAAATGTCGGCTATCGATCCCTATGGCTCTTGAAGTTTTTTGCTTAAATATAAAGTTATGCTTTTTAGGAGCTGGGCATATATGTCGCTAATTAATGTTGTAGCTTTAGCCACCGGTCAAACCTACAAATGAGCTGACTTCAAAGCTAATTCTAACGGTGATATGTACAATATCTCCTTGACGCCATTGTTCACAGTTAATGCTGGCAGCAGTATGTACAACAGCTTCGTAAAAAGCTCGGCTTATGTGTATAAACCATCCGCCATTATGTATGTCAGACATCATAACAGAGTCCCTTGATTCTACATCTGAATGCGACACATTTTTGAGTACCATTACTCAATCTAGTTTGATATCAAAAGTCACCACCGATATGAGAACATAAAAAAATTACCGTTAAAGTATTAGGAATTAGGAATTAACAAAAACAAAAGATAACAAGAAAAGACATAGTAACAGGCGTTATCAGAGAAACAGAATTTAATGTGCAGTCCTTCCTAAGTAGCATTTATGGTAAAGATTTTAGATGTAGGGAATTAGGTAACGGTATCCTAGCCCTTTATTAAGCAGGTATCTTCAGGTTGTTATATGTACCGGGTGTATATCACTGATACATAACGTGTTATCATTCTTCCTGGAAGTGAACCAATTCATGTTTGGCGAGAAACATTGCAAACCATTTCAGATTTTCCGACCAAAGTGGTTGCTAACATAGGGGGCCGGGGCGGTGTTGGGATGGTGTGGGGTGCCTTTTAAAACCCAAATCTTTGACTGATATAATATACCATAAACAAGGGAAGGAACTCTACACATTCAATTTTCTACCATGTCTACATTTTTATCAATATTTTGGATACAAGTGGCATGAATTCATTGAAGCATGCAGATAATTATCTGTACTATATATCTCTTTCAATAAACATGTACATCAATTGTCAAATCCAAACCGTTTTTCTAAACATCTCAATAGAGTGACACAAAAACTGCACTTTCTGTTTAGTCCAACACGATGTCGCAACAACGATTTACACCTGTAAAACGTTCGAGCACGAGGAAATCGGAGATAAAGGTTAACAGTCCTGTATAGCCTGCCCAAAAACTTATCGTTTACCGATAAATGTAGTCGCTAATCACTTAATCCAAGGGTAGTTTGCACCGAAATTCGTAAACTATGTTCAATTTGTTGCTGTGAGCTGCCATGATTAATCACGTGACTTCGGTTGTAAAGCAGACATAAAAGATACTTTCTAATTGGTCAAGAAATCGACATTAGTTTATTGACCAATCAAAAAAGTCCTTACAATTTCCCTGTTGGACAAGGTCACATGATTCATCATGGAAGCGCCCAGTGACAACTTTGTATTATTTTGACAATTTCGATGCCTACAACGATTAATTAAAGTGTTCTGTGAATACCGTCACCGGTAAATGGTGACATTTTGTACAAGTTATGCAGGGCTTATAGTCTTTATCTCCGATTTCCTCGTGCTCGAACGTTTTACAGGTGTAAATCGTTGTTGCGACATCGTGTTGGACTAAACAGAAAGTGCAGTTTTTGTGTCACTCTAGTGAGATTTTTAGAAAAACGGTTTGGATTTGACAATTGATGTAAATGTTTATTGAAAGAGATATATAGTACAGATAATTACCTGCATGCTTTAATGAATTCATGCCACTTGTATCCAAAATATTGATAAAAAATGGAGACATGGTAGAATATTGAATGTGTAGAGTTCCATCCCTTGTTTATGGTATTTTATATCAGTCAAAGATTTGGGTTTTAAAAGGCACCCCACACCATCCCAACACCGCCCCGGCCCCCTACGGTTGCTAAGGTTTAGTGAAATAATATTTTATTGCATGTTCATCAAAAATAGATACAGACAATTACAAATATAGTGAGAAACAAACAGTAAAAGGGTTGAGCCACAAGTTCTTACAACATTAGCAAACGGCTCATCCCCAATAGATGTAACGGTAACATCGGAACCACTATGGAAGCCTTTCACCTCATTTATTTAATTTCGTGTACACAGTTTCCTGAAAAAAAAAAGATAACAGTTAATCATTACAGTCTCATTTTCGGCGTAGCTGTCTAAGCTCACTTTTGACCTAATTTATTAACCAATGAAATGTTGTAAATAATACTGGTATTATATTATTATGCAGCGGGAAAATTAAATAAACTATTTCGATTGGTAGCTATTTCCACCAGAGAGGCATCTAGCAGGGTGTAGAGGTATCTATTGGGATTTTTAAACAATTAGTTTACACTGTTTAAAACGATTATTGCTGTGACGTTTAGATCTTTGTTATATTCTTGTGTTGAAAGATGTTGAAATGAGGCACAATACAGTACTCGTCATTGGCTAGGATTATTTGTCAACAACAATACAGTCACTCTTTTATATCAACCTATACAAAATGAAAGTGAAAGTAAGTGGAAATGGCTTAAAGAAAACGATGTTACACTTTCACTGTAAAGCTTAAAATTTAAGTAATAAAATCTGCGAGCTTGAATTATTGTAATATTTGTGAGATTTTAGTTAATGGAAATTTATTCCAGCTCTTTCAGTAATTAAAATGTTTAAACGTTACTTCAATCGGGCAGCTGTATATAATATGCTACGCGATATACATAAACAATGAGTTCGCTATTTTAAAAGTCTTGAAGTCTTCACTAAATATATTTTATTCTTTCGGCAATTGTTATATCATCTGATACATTATGTTTTAATAATAAACACAACCAATGCCTTTTATAATACGTTTCTTATATAAAACTCATTCTTTATCGCGACTGAGGATTTTACAATGTGCTTACTTGTCTTAAATCTGGCAACTACGTGTAATATGTTACGCGAAAAAACTTCGAGTTCGCTATTTAAGGCCCAATAAACTTATCAAAACGTTTTTTTTTTCGTTGTGAAAATTAATTAACCACGTTGACCCTTTTCAAAAGAAAGTATAAATGACCAAATATTTATGTTCTCAAACTATCCCCAATCATTGTGACCCAGTCCGAATTAAAACGTCACACTATTTTTGTAGCCCACAAAATTACTAACCAATGTTTACAATCACTCGGCGAAAAGTTATCGTTTTTTTTCCGTACGTGGGCCGTAAGAACGCAGAACGCGGTGACGTCATTCACATAAAAGTTGTAAACACAAAATCATGCAAACATGGAAAGAAAAAGACGAGGAAAAATAGAGATTCTTTAAGTTTTAACTTCATTACAAGGTAAACAAAGAAAGATTTAAATGTTATACGACCCATCCCGGTAACGGCTTTTAGTGTGGAATATGTCATCAATTTATGCACTTCTGCATAATTAGCGACCGTCGCCTGTCGAGAGTTGCCGAAAATCAGCTCGGAAAGATTCGCTGTTTGTTTTGTAAACAAGATAAACGATCCGCAAAACATGCTGCAAATCAATAAGATAATACCCTTTTCTTATTGTAAGGTTTATTCTTTGTGTTATTATGCATACAGGTGAAATCTAAAATGTTTAGGTTAATAAAAATATGCTGTTTGACAAGTTTATTGGGTCTTTGAAGCAATTGCCGTCAAGTCAGATCCAAGAACATGTTAGCGTAACGGTTTTCAGTAGATGAATTTTATCAGATTGCAATTAAAGCATGCAGCTTTCACAGAGTAGTTGTGGTATATTCTAGAATTGTTTCATGTTCCTAGGAATTTCTCTTCAAATTTTGAAGAAAACACTTATAACTCATTATTATTGTTTATTGCTCACAATAAGTCTTAAGATCTTTACTGAATTTCTTTATTATCTTGGTAATTAATACATCCTCTACTAATCTGTTTTTTATGTTTAATGTATTAATATAGCAAAGACCTTAACAATCTTTTTTTCATAATTATTAGATTCACATTTATAAACAAAATGAAAATCTATTTATCTGTTCCTTAATTTGTTTGGGATGTAATTTTACATCCAAATCTAAGTAATTTTAATAAAAAGTCATTGTGAAGGATTCACAATGAAATTATTTAATTTACATGTAAATCAAGATGAAGTGAATAATACCAGCTACAAACTGCATCGTTTCATATACAATCTACGCCGTTTATCTTTTTTAAAGATATTTCTTGTTTCTTCTCTTCCCGTTAAATATTTATGCTTGGAGTTACAAAACAGTGGCATTTAGATCTTCAAATCGTTTCTCTTTTAACGAATAATACAATTATGAAATATTTATAATTGTAGAAATGAAACTATATATAACATATTTAGTAATTGTTCTACCCTACCCGGATGTTGCAAGAAAAGAGAAGGTGCATGTGCTACCGTAGAGATAGATAATATAGATAAATAGAGGTAATGGTTTAGTTTTTATCAAACTATTAGAGTTATGATTATTATAATTACTGAAGTAGAAGTGCATAATTTAGCAACTAACATCATTATATACCTATGTTTCTCTCCTATATCACTCGCATTACGATATTACATAGACACATCATGTAATTTGCTTTAATTACTTTTCTTAATAACTTTAATAAAATAACAATGTCCCTTTGTTTCTTGATCTGCATCATATTGAAGAAAAAGTAGATATTGATGCAACTTGGTTAATAATTTTCATTTTACTTTCAGATAGGATTTCACGATGTTTTTGGTGAACCGGACGGCGTGCACAGTATTGACTGTGTGTGGACGACCAGCTACAAGTGTTTCACCTGCGGCAAAAATTGTTGCTATAAAACAATTACGTTCCTCTGTGGTATCTTCATTGCTTTGGCGTGGGGTTGTGAGTTTGCCATGACGGCATTCTGGCATATCTGGCTCTGTACACCTCAGCTAAGGTGGTACTCTATCTGGTGCGGCCTGCTGCAGAGATTCTTTGGGACATCTATAAACTGTTTTCTGACGCCGATCTGTGAATCCTGCAGTATACTGTTTAGCAATGTAAGGATGCGGAAAGGATAAATACAGAACTGTGATCTGTCGGTGCAAAAAATGAAACGTGATAAAACTTTATTTGATACATGATAAATATGCTTGACATAATTATAGTGGACAGGATTGACGGATACTTCTTTGCAAAGAATATTTTTAAGACAGATATACTGTACTTTATTTAAAAGCCTCAGCTATGTTATGATTTTATATTAGAATGTATTCTGATTCATCCAAAGGCTGAAATCTTTAAATCCATAGAAAAGTCGAATAGATTCAGAGTCGAATAGATTCAGATGATCTTTTAGAATCCAGAAGTATCTAAAGCAAAATCAATGTTGATTTAAATTATTATTTCTGATGCTTAAGTTAATTTGTGCAATACATTGTTTCTAGAAGACTTTGATATTTTTTTTATTTTCACTTAAATGACAGTTTGTATTGCGGTACAATTTTTATTAAGTTTTTCTATATCTGATATTTTATCAATAAACGTTCTTTGTGTTATGAATAGTTTGCCTATATGATTGATTACTTAGAGGGTTTAAATTACTTGATTATTTCTAATATAAATCTTACAAGAAAGTGAAATAAGCATATTAGGAATCTCAACACTCATCAAACACAGCCTCCCCACGCAGCGAAAAAGAAGTGAGGAAGAGAGAACATGTTTGTTATAAGAATGTCAATTTATATAAGAAGCCTCCCACAATTATGGAAAAAGAGAAACCTTCGGGTCACCGCATTGGAACGGTCAAGCAGAATAGCGTGAACATCACCACATATGTCAAACATGTTCCACGACAAGAAGATATTTAATGAATCTGCTGTGAGTTTCAAATAAAAGATTTAAGTTAAATTTGAGTTTGAAACAGTTAAAAACACTGTTAAAAACAGTGAAAGAAGCATTATCAGGAATAGATACACTCAGAAAACAAAGTGTTCACACATAGACAGAAACAGAGAGGAAGAGAGCTTTTTTTAAAAATAAAAAATGAATAATTGTAAAATGAGACACTGCAAACAACGAAAATGATAAACTAAAGGATCACCGCCTTCAAACGGTAAATGCCAAACATTTTCCCAAAGAGGGTAAGAAATATTTTGCATCATTTCTCGCTTTCAGTTAGCACCTACTCGGTTCCTAAGCGAACATAAATTGATCGCATTTTTCTAAGATAGTGTCTCTAGCTGGGAGCGAACCCGCACCGTCACGGCGACAGCGCCTAGCCATGCAATTCCTGTGACGTAACCAACTGAGCTAACCGGGACAACGCCAAAAACGTTGATCGGATAGCCCTGATATACGTAACAATCACTGCATGACATCGGTAACGGGTTAATTTACTGATAACAGTTCTGACTAAATGTACGGGGAGACTTTTTACGGCCGCCACACTGCACAAATAGCTCTACTGTGAATTTCAAATGATAGTGTCTCTAGCTGGGAGCGAACCCGCACCGTCACGGCGACAGCGCCTAGCCATGCAATTCCTGCGACGTAACCAACTGAGCTAACCGGGACAAAAACACAGCTAGGTTAATATATTAAATCCCATGACATTTATGTCAGACTCCGTTAGTCTTACTCTGAGGATTATAATCTGCAAAAAAGGGACCCCATGTAAGCCACCGAACATCGCTAGTTTATTGAATAACATCGGACGATAGACTCACAGTCGAGAGTCCTATATGGGTACCATTTACCTCCATAAAAGTTCTTCTTCCAACCTCTAGTTGAAACATGCATTCAGAATGTTGCTAGAGCATCGTCTATTCATTTCGTAGGGCTAGCATCAGAAGAAACCCAAGGAAAAGTGCTGTTCACCAAAAGATTTCAAGATCCGAATACTTGAGAGAAAGGTGCAAGACATTTCTTAGGACCAGAATGGCTTTAAACCCCATACCCCTTTAAGATAAGCTAACAGAACCGTTAAACCCTAACTTATTAGATAGAATTAACGTCCGCAAGGGTGAAGTACATTAAAGAAAGGGCCACGAAGCAAACCATTAGGTAATGCTTGCTTTTGAGAGCCTCAGATGCGAAACGAGATGCTCGTATTTATATGATATGTGTCGAACATTAATCCCTTTCTTCTGTTGACATATTTTATGAGAGCGGTTAAGTGCATCTCACACATTCATGGAACCCAAACATTTCTTTCTTCTAGCAAAGCCACACTCATTGCCGACAAATAATAGTGAGGAAATGTATATAACTTTCAAACGAAATACGGTTTGCATCAGAATTTTGCAACTCCTTTGACATAGTATAATTATATGAAGGAACTTTGAAGACAGCAACACGACAAATATGAAAATATATTTTATGCTCGGTTGGAATGAGCATGTTCACGAGTTGAACTGGAAATACGTATTGCAGTGGAATGGCAATGAAGTTTAATGACAGATTTTGCTTAAAATTTAAGACACTCTCCAAGCTGTTAAAATCCGAAATCACCTAAGATATAATTCGTATGTTTTGTTATAAAAGCGATTCTGATGCAAACGGGTAATTTGGGCATTAGTTAATAACGTTTATTAACGTTTTCGCCGGAAAACTGGGTTTTTGTCACAGGGAGTCAATAAAAACTAACACGGTCCTTGTTAGTGTACAGGTAAATATTTGCTTTAGTAAACTTTCATGATTTTATCAAAAGCCTTCTAAAACAATCAATTGCATAGAAGTTCTCGCATTTATATCTAATCACTGTATCCGTTCTTCTTCCGAGGCGTGTATGTCCAATAGATTTTGATCATAACAGCTATATAACTAGTCCATTTAAGTTTGATTCTGTTCACAATAGGTTATTAAATTCCTCTAAAGGTGTTATGGTATCGTTTTAAAAAGTCTTTAGTCCTAGGATTTAGTTATCTTGATTCTGCTCAGGAAAGAGCCACACGCCTCACACACAGGAGTAACACAGCAGTTGAGCACTGCTCCAAAGATCCTCTGAGCACAGCCGAGGCAGATAGAGCAATCTCTGATGCAAGGGGTCCAGCACCACACGTGGTTAAAGGCCACAACGGCAAACTCACAGCCCCATGCCAGCGCGATACACAGACCACACAGTGTGGTCATAATCTTATAGCAAAGACTTTTGCCACATTCGAAGCATGCGTAACTGTTTTTCCAAACGCAGTCAATAGACCGCACGCCTTCTGGCTCACCGAAAACATCTTCGAATTTCACCTGCAAATAATAAAATAATTAAAATTAATACTCTGGTGGGGTTGAAGTAAAAAGTACCTTGAAGTTTAAGAAATTAAATGATATATGTCATGATGTATCATATTAACTAGTACATCGCGTGCATTAAACATATCAATATGGTCCGAACAAAAACTGAGTTAAAACCAGCAAGAGTGATTTTGTTGTGCTCCTGAACGGATTCTTAATACAATCTAGTTTACATTATTTGAAATCATTTTGTGTATTTGATTCTAAGAATAAACCAGTCTGTCCTATTATCAAACAGTTTTTTTAACGAGTCCAAATAAAATAAATACATTTAAGTTAAATTAAAAATATTAGCCTATATTTTCTAGTGAATCTATAAAATATTAGCATTAAATAAAACTACAGAATGATCCCTTCTTGCTTACCTGTATGTGAGCATTAAGCTCATTAGGATCACGATTCACGAGGTCGATGTCCGGCATGTCTAAGTTGTTCAAGACCCAAGATTCAAGACAGCACTGACTTGGACTGTCTGTAGAAATATTTTATATACAATATGAACCTGACTTTTGATTTGTTACAAATATAATTGCGTTTTATTGTTATCTGTGTGGCACATCAAGGACTTTTGCTAATAACCATAATTACATCGAAGGCGTGCTTAATTGAGGTTCGACGTGGGCACCTTGGTAACTTTGGTATTTTTATTGTTTCTCTTTGGCATTTATTTAAGATGGTGAATCTGTATGATCACTATTGTGCTAATCTTTTCTAATTTGGAGATGCAAAAACAAACCCGTAACAAACGAGTATTTCAATTCCCCTAATATCAAGAACATGTTGGTATGTTTTTTTGTATGAAATGTAAACTTTTACCTTGGGCCTACCGTTCCTAGGTAATTACGAAAATTACTTTGCTTTATACAAAAATAAAATATTAGTTTCTTTGTATATGTATCTATAATCATCAAAGTCGTTAGCAACAATCATATTTAAATCATTTTTTAAATATTTAAACTCAAACGGTTCTGTTTTCAGATCATTTGGCTTGCTGGACTTTCGGAGGCATTAAGGTGTTGGAACTTTAGAACAACTGGTTAAGGAATTAATACATTAGAAAATGCCAGATCTTGATATGGTCAACAGAGATCCGAATGGGCTCAACGCACATATTCAGGTATATTATCAATAATATTAATTTACTTAACTGATATTAATTAAAACTATTCCACTTATTATAGTGTTATTTATTCTTGGCGAGGGCAGTCATTAACAACGAACGCACATTTTTCCAAAAATTGTCTGCATAAATATTATGGAAAATAAAATGTGTTTAAAAAACATAACTATATTAATCAGTTTTTAATGTTTCCATTTTTCTTGAAATTTCATTTAAAAACAACTGAAATTAGTAACTTAAAAATAATTCAGATTTTTCTTCCGTTTCTGTCATTTTTTTAGATTATTACAAAGTATGTAAAACATATCTCGACTATGTCAACATCTGTCTACTTTTGGTTTAATTGCTTAATATAGAGGTCGATGCCGCATGATTTAGAAACCCTTTTGTCGACTTTTGTAGCATCTAAAATATAAACTTTTCATTTTCGTTAACGAGATGTGGTTTGCAGAATTTAATTCATTATTTCTAGTTTGCCCGTGTGCATGTTTAAGTGCATAAATCACTTAAGGTCTTATGACTGAAGCACTGATGTAGGCTGCGCACATATAGATCATAAATCGTAGAAAATGGATTGTTTTATTTTTATAATTATAGCTTTATCCTAATTCCGAATATTTTTTAATCAATCATCGTATTTTAGTAGAACATCATTGCTGAAATTATATGATCATAGAAGCTCTTGTGTGAGGAAGAGAGTGTGTGTTTTAAAGTGATCAATTAAACAGAGAGACATCAAAATTAATTACCCCCAAAATAAACCAATGACCGCAAAAGATCCATAACTGCACAGGCTTTTTCTTACGTTCTGTGTGCCTCTTCGTCTTCGGCTGGTTGCATGGAGACTACGTTTTGTTATGGCAGTATTCCCTGCTAGCTTATTTCGCGTTTTTACAAGCTAAACAACCTTGGTAAAAAATATAAAAAAAACAATACAGTGAAACATGCCTTAGCAGCCACATGCAAATATCAACCACCTGTCTTCAGCAGCCACATTTTGTCACTCCCTTAGGTGGCTGCTAAAGACAGGTTTGACTGTATTTTGAAAAGAAAATATGTTTTTATTTTAGGTGAACTTTGAAGATGTTTTCGGTGAGCCAGAAGGCGTGCGGTCCATTGACTGCGTTTGGAAAAACAGCTACGCGTGCTTCGAATGTGGCAAAAGTCTTTGCTACAAGATTATGACCACCCTCTGTGGTCTGTGTATCGGGTTGGCATGGGGATGTGAGTTTGCCATGGTGGCCTTTAACCACGTGTGGTGCTGGACACCTTGCATGAGGGACTTCACTATCTGTCTCGGCTGTTTCCAGAAGTTTTTCGGGTCTGTGCTCAATTGTTGTGTAACACCAATATGTGAGTCGTGTGGATCCTTTCTCAGCAAAATTAAAATACAAAAGTCCTAGTGACAGATCACTGACCTTTTTGTTGACAGTTTTAAGTTAAGGGCGTTTAATGACTCTTTCAAAGAAGATGATTCGTCCTTTTTACCAATATCTCTACCGGCCTGAGTTTTGTCGACAACTATGAACAGAAATGCAATTTTGTCTGACGGTTGACACGAAGAAAGAACATGGAGCATTAAGACCTAAAGTTTCTTCTTTTCGTTGTTTCTTCTTCTATGTGTTTTTTTGTAAAGTGTTAAGAAAATAAATATCAGTTGTTCTAATCCTTTTGTTGTTTTGAAACATCTTTAAACACCGGGTAAATATTCGTACCAATTCATTTCTGAGGGCATATAGAAAGTTGAATGGCCTGGATGCCTGCACACACACACACATATATATCAATTCAGTTGTTCTATATATCCTGATGGCGCAATTTTTATTAAAAAGTTACTGATAAGCTTTATCATTTTTATGTCCAGACATACATTCGTTATTACAAAGAATAAAAAGAGAAGGGCAAGAATTACGGTCACACAACATGCGAAGCTGTGTTTTAAAATGGTTGGCAGTGTACGTTCATGGTTATTATATTACATACGTAGAACTTGTTGCTTTAGGGTAGGAGGTGATTGCTGAGTCTGTATGGAAAATTTAAATTTCTGCTCTTCATGCGCCGAAATCCTATAGGTCACACTAAGATACCAATCTCGGATCTGGAAGTAAAAAGCCGAATAATCTATTCCCGAGGGACAACTGTTACATATGGTACGGAAGCGCTGTCGAGTTAACATCGGCACACTTGTCACAATAGATTAGAGTTTCCATCTGTTTCACAAACATTAGAACGATTGTATTATTGCATATTCAAATGATGAAACATATCAGAAAAAGCAGTAACATTAGAGCTAAAAAATAACGCTATTAACCCTTCACTCAATATATTATACAGGTTTTATCGCATGTGCGAACAGTGTAGATCCGGACCAGCCGGCATATCCTTACCGTCTGATCAGGCTATAAACCTTTCATTTCTTCACAAAAACTTAATGAATCAATAAGCAAACATTGTAGACCGTGTTTAGATAGCACGGATGTGCAGTCTGATTTAGATCTACACTGTTCGCCCATAGATAACAATCATATTCCATGGAATGAGGTGTTACAGTTTCACGTTTCAATGTATGACGTGGAATTTGTAGCGGAGGTGGCTTTGAATGGTAGAATAAAACTGTATATGTAAAACCTGAATAACAATCACCTCCGAAAAAAGAAAACGAGATCGTGATGCAAGAAACAGCTCATTTTAACCTCCTTTTAAGTAGGCCTATGACCTAAGAACACAGGTTTGACTGTAACTTTATTATTGACAAAATGACAAATAAATTACAATAGATGAAAAGGGAACTTTGAAAGCCACCAAACACGACAAATATGAAAGTATTTCAGGCTCGGTTTGATTGAGCCTTTTAATGGACAGTAATGGAAATGTGTCACGGTACGAATCTAGTCACTATCTGGGGAGAAGATGTGTAAGCGGACGGATAGCTCAGTCGGGAGAGCACTCGCCCTGTAAGCGAGGGGTCCTGGGTTCAAGTCCCGGTCTGCCTGCACATTCTTTCTCACCCTGTGACAAATGCATAGTACTGCCCATGCTGCCTAGCCCCGGTTTAAGCGCAACTCAATATTTACACCAATAAACAGTACAGTTTTGATCCATCCTAAACGATAGTATGCCAGTCCTATCTGAATATCAATATCGAATAATTCGTTAAATTATATTCAAATCTTTATTTTATATGGGAACTATATAGACGTAATCAATACTTTAATGATTGAAATTCGACACTAAACTTTATAATGATGAATTTAACGGGTATTTATGAGGTATTTATCGAATCATCGTTAACGGTACACTTTGCTATTTGAGAGTTTTATCGTTACATTTTTGCGATAAACTTCAACACCTCCGACGAATGCATTCACTCTTTATGACTTCTAAAGATAACAGAAATAAAATATGCTGAACAAGTTTAAGGTTGGTGCACCATTGAACTGGCTGAAATCTTTTCTTGAATGAAAATTATGTCACTGTCTGCTCCATCACGATTTCTCCTTTATATCACTAATTGTTTTCGATGTCTAATTTTGCCGAATTACTGCGTTTTATGAATATAATAAACCTGCACTCAACGCATTCCTTGCTTCTTTCATGGTTGTTAGTTTGGCTAGCGTGAAGTTTATAAATGGTATAAAGAGGTTATAAGTTTGCCAAGCGACATTTTATTCTTATTCAAGATAAAAAGTAGAACAATTATAAAGCTGCGTTTGTATCTGATTAGAAATTACGGAAAACTGCAACAAATTACCGAAATGATCCTTTTTCTGAGCTAGAGCCAATATTTGATGGTTTCTACTGACAAGAAGAACACATTTCAAGCATATATACTAATACACTATGAACAAGTTTTAATTCGGCTTTTTTTCAAAATATTTAATAAGATATAAAGCGATATTACACGTGAATTGTCATAAATTATCAATTACAGTCTTCGATTTGTGATTGAAACTTTTAATCAGTGATTTTGAAAAAATTGACCAGAGTTATAGTACATTTATTTTTTTCTAAAACTGTATTCCATGCAATCAAAACTCATGCGACCGAAAACTACCATGCAATACACCTTTCACGAGTTATTTACTAACCCTAATAAAGTAGAAAACCATAAATTTTTAACAATCAACAATACTTTCCTTTTTATTAATCTGTACTAAGGCAAGGTAACCGCCTCGGAACGGTCATTGGCAAATCAAAATGCCTCTGAAGGTTTGTACCAGATTCTAGGCACCATTCTCACATTTACACCAACAGATTCTCATCTAAATAAAACATTATAAGTTGTCTTGGGGAATTAGTTCCAACCCAACCATCAACTCGATAATATTGCCTACAAAAGCACGCAAACGTATAAAACATTAAACATCAAGCATAGAAGATAGGTACTCAATGACTTCACTAAGAACAGAGCTTCTGGAGTCAAATCAGCAAGAACACGATGGCCTAATAAAAGAAACAGATCGATCCTCTACATTCTTTAAAATTCGAAACTTGCATACATTGTCAACGAATGCAGGTGATTGACACTTAGAACTTTGGGTGGTGCGTTTCTCTTGTTCGTTATATGAGAACCTGTTTAGGAAAGTGTGAGGTTTGCGGACCCTAGAACCTTGTGTAAACCCTTTGTGGCAAATTGTTTTGCCACTGACTGTTCCAAGGCGGTAACCTCTCCGGTTATTGTTTTTGTTAATTGTTTTATGTGTCTGTTTGTCCATTTTATAAACCATTCTCTCTCTCTCTCTCTCTCTCTCTCTCTCTCTCTCTCTCTCTCTCTCTCTCTCTCTCTCTCTCTCTCTCTCTCTCTTCATCTCTTCTTCTTGATTGTGTGGGTTGGCTGTTTTTTTTTAATGTGGCAATTCCTGATTTGTATACTAGTATTTCACCTTTTTGCAACACAATATTAAAAACTTTGAAACAAAAATGAGAAATACGAAATACTGTTCATGGGCAGTAAATAGAAATTCTTAGCTCCTGATTGAGCACAATTCAGACAGAAAACATAAAGACTTTTGGTTCACCCCAACCGATGGGATTCGTATGAAAGTTATAATCCAAACTTCAATGTTTATCTTTTGCCGAGGTGGGTCAAGTAATTACTGTTAAACAATATATATTTGTGCCGTCCATTTAATGTCGCCCCGGACATACAATCAATAATGTTATTTATTACAATATTTGAAGCCCGTTGAGGAAGAAACATATATTTGTGTAAATATTGAGAATCGCTCAACCCGCGGCTGGGCGGCGTATTATGCATTTCCTTCGTACCCAGGCTCAATCAAACCGAGCCTGCAATATATGTTGATATTGATGGTATTATGTTACTTTCCGAGTTCTTTTCCATCTATTTTAATTTCGTCTGCGATTTCATTTTGTTTTCTTTCGCGTTAAATCTTAATTGAAAACATGTCTCTAAATCACACAATTCATGTTTTGTTCTCGTTATGACTGTACTGCGGGTTTCAAAGTCAAAATTTTACTGCATTTTAATGTTGTTTTCATTAATGACCAACATGCATATTTCAAATTTTATTACAGTATATAAGCATTTTCATAGCTAAAATGCAATCACTCCGTTTCGGAAGTACTTTGAACCGACGTGCTTTAACTTTTAATAGTAGGTTTCGCTAAAGAATGACTGGAGATGTAAAGATGACCCTAGATATGGAAAACAGGGATCCTCATGATTTGAACCAGCACATAAAGGTTAGACAAACTTTCCGTTGTTCTCCATTTATTGTGAAGATAATTCACATATCAATATTACATTGTTCTAGCGGAATAGGTTTTAACTTTTCTGCAGTTTCCTCCTCAATCCACATTCGGAGCGATACCTGGTTGGCGACCCAGGAAGCAGTCATACGTTGGAATAACTTGTTTCACAATCGATGTAAAATAAATAAGTTTAAACTAAATTAAATCTTTCTCTGAGACGATATGCATGAACAGAAGCAAGTAAATCAATAATCGGCGATCACCATATAATATAAAGGCACATTTATGCATTCGATAAAGAAACACATAATATATTGTTATTTTGCTGACAGTAAATAAAGGCTTTTTTAATTTGAGCTTGCTTTTAAATTTTGCATTAGGGCGTTTTTCTATGATACTTAGGTTATTTATTCTCTGAGCCGCCAAATTTCAATTCTTCCACACATTGTTAAAATATTTCTTTTATCGTAGAATCATACGTCTTTGGTTGTGAATTGGAATACATGTGACTAGCCATGTAAGATCGGGCATACGGCGTATAAGACCAGTAATCGCAGGCTGTTAAGGGTCTACACTGTTTGCCATTAAGTTATATTGTTAGTAAAAAGTTTAGATCCTTTTCGGACAAAATCAAGTTTGTAATTTGATCTGAGTGTACATTTATCGCAAAGTCAATCAGTCCCATTTTGTCGCATCACATATGATAATAACACATTTAAGCTACCATGATCACAGCCATATACACTCTGTCTTCGGCGTGCTCTCAGTTTAGGGTCTAGACGGAAAGCGCAGTGATAGGCGTTTCAATCATTGTCAAAGAACATTCACAATCAAACTGATCCTGAAACATTTACGTAGTTAAACGTTTACTTTATAATATTTAATTGTCTTTCGATCCAGACTTTAAGTTAGAGCAGTGTAGATTTATTTGTAACATTTATAATGTTTCCCATTGTCTGTATTGTTATAATATTTGTTTTAACATTAATATTTAAGATAACTGTTCTTTTAAAAACCCCTAGTTATTATAATTATAAACGCCATTCTTGTCCGTAAGTGAAGTGCTTGAATCTCATCAAAAATTAATTTTATAATTATGTTTTAAAGTAAAGACACACACAGTTAGGTCAAATTTCAATTAGTCTTCAAAAGCCGATCTGAAGGTGAAATACATGTAGGTTTATTAAAAGGTGTTTAGCTCTACTTCCTTCAACTTAAGTTTATTTCCATATTACTTGTTGCAGGTGATGTTTGAGGATGTGATTGCCGAGCCGGAGGGAGTAAGATCAATGGACTGCACATGGGTGAATGGCTTCAAATGTTTTGAATGTGGCAAGAATGTGTGCTACAGAATCATGACTGTGCTATGTGGACTTTGCATCGCCCTGTTCTGGGGATGCGACTTTGCAGTATCAAGCTTCACACATATTTGGTGCTACACACCGTTCATAAGGGACTTTTCAATCGGAATGGGATGCCTTAAGAAAATATTTTTGATCATTATTGACTGTTGTTTGTCACCTGTTTGCGAATCTATTGGACTTGTATTCAGTAAAATACAAGTCGCAAGAAGTTAATCATATGATATCTTAAAGACCATTACGGTAGCTTCCGTTTTCACAAGGTTAATAATTTTACTTGTTCACCGTTTGCATGACACAATCGAAATTAACAAACTCATTCGTTCCACATAGTTGATCACAGGTATTATTTAAGAAGGAAAGTCATATTTTCATTTTTTTGTGTTCGATGGCTCTCAAAGTTCCCTTTTCATCTATATTGCTAAAAGATTATGCAATTGACATTTCTTTGAACCAAAACAACCCTAAAAAGGACGTAAAATATTCTAACGGTGCTTATGTAAAATTCATAATATGTGAAATCGGAAACTACTACAATCGTCTTTAAAACATTTGCAAGTTGTTTCTACATAGACCTTGTATATTGCATGGTGAACTTGGCTTAACGTATACAGCCTACTACTGAATTTCAGTACCCAGTGTTTTAGCAGTATGAAATTATAGTAGTTATAATAAATCGTGTGCTTTGAAGAAGTTTGCATCAAAGCCCTTTGTTTGTTTTCCAAATGCGGTAAATGCAAATATTATTAAAACTTTTTAAACAACAATTTGCAAACGAGGTCAATAAAATACAAGAATTGATATTGATAAGATCTGAACTTTATTTGGAAAAGAACAGCATATCTTACCATATCAGGATGGTAACAGTAACAGAAAGATGACGAGTTATGGCACTTTACATCGTACATTAAACTATGCCGTTAATAACATAATAATATTTAGGTCTATGTATCATAAAAAACAATACTTTACAAGAGTCCTGAGCCACTATCACAGATAAGATCATGTAGTTTATATCCAATCGAACAATAAAACATAGAAGACGATTTTTAAAATAAATCTGCAAATTTGTCATGTGATTATTCCATCGAAATTGCAAATGTTTCTTGAGCACTTTAATCTCTTTTCATTACATCCATCAATAGACAGTGACTAACTGCCGTTGGTGTTAGCAATGTTTCTCTAACTATCCTTTAGTAATTTTGATCTTGCTGAGGATCATACCACAAGCTTCACAGATCGGAGAGCAGCAGCAGTTTACAACAGTGCCAAACACTTTCTGGAAGCATCCCACGCAGATGGAGAAGTCGCGGAGACACGGAGTCCAGCACCATACGTGGTTGAAGGCCGTCAAGGCGAAGTCGCATCCCCATCCAAGAGCTATACATAGCCCACAGAGGGTGGTCATGAGTTTGTAGCAGCAATTCTTACCGCATTCGAAGCATTTATAACTGCATGACCAGATGCAATCAATTGAGTGGGCACCCTCTGGTTCTCCCAGAACATCTTCGAACATAACCTGTAGAAAAAAGAATAATTAACATGAATTGAAAACTTAATTTGCCTTGGAACCTTTTGATAATTCGTTAGAACAGTCAAAAATAAAACTATCATCCGACGAAATAAATGCAATGAACAATTAAATAACAAACTCGATAAGAACAAAATGTTCATGTGATAATAAATATATAAAATACCTTAATATGTGAATTAAGCTCATTTGGATCCCTGTTGTTCATATCTAAATCTGCCATTTTTATTTTTTTTATTTTTCCTTCGCTCAGAGTGGCTTCTCTCTACAACAGACTCGCAGAATTCTAGCCCGTGAAATCCGTGGTCTCTTTAAATACCCATTTCTGTTGCTACAGAAATGACAATTCATCTCAGCCTTAGAGACCGAACCTTTGAAAAGGGTACTTGCTATTCAAAAAATTAATGGGCATATTTTATCATTTCTATATAAACTATTCAAGTTCACGCATCCATTCATATTTTGACAATAAAAAGAGGGGTATATAGAATGAATATGAACTTTGTCCTATGATCATTTTTTTCTTCAAAGTTTGGATTTGAAAGAGACCTTTTCATAAATTGTTATACTTTCAAATGATTTAAGATAACAACTTTCGTCGTTATGCATTGGACAGAAAGAAAAAAAAAACATAATAGGAACAAAAGTATAAAATTCATTAATAGTCATGTCGAACCACCGAAATTAGATAGATTATGTTAAATGTGAAATGCTCGTAATAAGTTATGAAATTATATTGAATTCGATCATAGACTTTTAAAAACTTATTGTTTTACCACCTGTATGTTGGAAGTAACAATTAGTTTGATATGTAAACGCTAGGCATGGGTAAGAAAATTGTCAATGTACATGTCCTGAAACGAAAGAGAAGATATAGGAACGAACAATCAAATGAGACTGACTACGCTTTCTCTGATTATTTTGTTTGTACCACTCAACACCAAAATTCCAGAAACAGATTACCGGCAGTATAGAGACACAACCTTTAAATGACTTTCCTGGACTTGTTTGGTCAGTCTCTCATTACTTTACATCAAGTAACAGGAGCAGCAAATGTTTCAAACGGATCTTTGGTCCAAACAGCAACTGAAGCATATTCTTGGTTTAAGAAAGGAAAGAACGCGTAAAGCGTTCTCGTATGAAAATGACGCATTACAAGAACACACTTATATTCATCAATGCTATTTTCTGCAATGCATGAAATCTTAACCGTCGTTAACATCTTTAAAACGTTTGTCCAGTCATAGACGAACCGGAAACTATCATTTAAATTTGATAAGCAAGCAGTGGAATTATTTCATTTGCAATAAATATCGATACAATGACTGTTAACATTAACCGTTTCCTTTTCAGGATTTCGTTCGATACATTTTTACACACATGAAATGGTGCTTAGAGTAAACTTCTCTGAACATTTCACGGGACATTTGATGTAGCTGCCTGCAATCGATGGAGATCAGGAAGCCTTTTGTGGCAATATTTGGATATCAATAGATGGCAGGGGGTCATTAAACGATTGCATATCGAACGGAGAAGACTTTCATTGATAGCTTTTTTATACGAAAGGCAGTTCCTATCTAAAGAACTCTTTTCTGACGTTTTATATTGTATTTTGCTATGAATAAAAGTTATTAAAAAGGCGGTACTTGCTTCCTTTTCAGAGGCCTGGAAGCAAAATCCATGGTAACGACAATCAGTAAGAGCTATAAAATGTCCGAATCTTACGGTGAAGGAAGAAAACGTAGCATTTGTAAGTGTTGTAAGTGTTGCCTGCAATTTTGATAGGAAAAAAGGTCCATCAGAATGGATATTGATATGGACAATAGGGACCCTAACAGTATCAATGATCATCTGAAGGTATTATTGTTCAATCGATATAATAATAAAATATTTTAATATTTTTTTAGTTAAATTAGATTATCTTTAACATAATGCGAAAATCCTATATACGCTTCTCAAAATTTGCTCAAAGTCGTTTTTACATGTCATATCATTTGTAGAAAGCGCTATAAAGATGAATAAATTTACATTTTAATTTCGTTAAACAATTGCAGTTTATTAAAAAATGATCAATTGATTTCAAAACGTATTTATCATTTAACAGTACAGTATCAATTATGACTGCTAGCAAATTGGACGTTTACGCGTTTATGCATAGAGGCACCAGTCTTCAAAAAAAGTATCATTATACTTTCAACAGAAAAAAACAACTTATGTACTGGATTGCTTAACATGAAACAAACGTAACAAGTATAAAGCTTTTGAAATATTACAACAAAAATAGTTATATCATTTTGGCTATCTTTTATGTGACACTTGAAATTAGAGGATATATGTTTTCTGATACTTAAAAAACGGAGAAAATGAAGAAGATAATGACTGAATTTGGTACTAAAACAACTGTTGCTCTATAAAACATTAGATGATATCATCCAAAGCATAAGTAGTTTATTTATAATGAAAATATTAATGTAGCGTCGTTATAATCACCTGTCATTGAGCCTATTTCGTTTGATCGAAGATAGAATTACACCGAAGACGATGTAAAGGTGTAAGGGCGAGTCGGGAACACGCAGTATCAATTTACTCTATTAAACGAATTGAATCGAACCTGTTCATCTTATTCTGTAATTTTATGACATTCACTTGTCAGTACAACTTAATTAATTATGAAAACGCTTAAGATATACTGAATACATAAATATTTTTTAAAAGATAGTCGGTGTAAATTAAAAGATGTTCAGATATGAAATAAAAAATAAAGCGCGGTGGAGAGAAATTGCCATGCAAATTCTGTAGTGCCATCGTAAAGCAAGAACATTTGATCTATGTAGGTGTTAAAACCAAACGCCACAAAATTGACCATAAGATTATGTAAAGGCGATATAGGCTACCGAAACCGGCTAAAACGGCTGAAACATTTTTGTCAGCATTTTTTTTTCACAATCGCATAGAACAATTCAAAATTTCTTGAGAATCCGTATCGAAATACGAAGACATGAATCATTGAGAATATTCTCTCTACTAACTTATTTGTGACTACCAGTTGTGAGTTTTATTTTTGCCCTACTTGGTTAAATCAGTGGTTTCAAAACGCATGTATGGAATTTACTTGTTACATCATAAAAGGGAAAACGATGGATCTTATTATGTTGAGTATAATCCAGTTTCCCACTGAGAAGTTTAAATATTAGGATAGGTGTAGTTAGAACATTAGTTTAGTATAGTTCTTATGTCCTTGACCTTGATTTCAGTAAAATACGTGAGATATGCATATCAGGAGAAGCTACAGAAAATTAAGCTCAACACAGCAAAATAGCATAGGAAGAGTGGTACAAAACGTGATCAGTTTCAAAAACGACAACATAATTTACGAATACGAGAACCTGAGGGGTTACCGCCTTGGGATTTGACCCTTTCCTTCATAGATACACCTTTATTGCGTGGAAAAATCAGTTTAGATCCAGATCAGCCGGTGCATCGGTGCCATCCGATCAGGATCAAAACTGTTCGTTTTTTGATTCATTAGGTTATTTCTGACCAAAATGCGACCAGTGTGGATCCTGACGGATGTTCCGGCTGATCTGGATCCACACTGGTCGCACATGCGTAAAAATGCGTAGATATGGAGGAAAGGGTTCTAGGTTGCACCAACTTATCACTTGCCCCTAAATGTTCTTTTAGAAAATAAACAAGTAAAAATACTAATTGCCTTTGTGAATTAACTCCAACGCACCTATCTACTTAACAATGCGTCATACAAACACACAAACACAATTGAAACAGGAAGAAAGCTTACGTCATTGTTAAGTGAAGTATTTTCATGAGACCCGTGCACAAACAATTACATCAGCGAGAACACAACGGCAGAAACAAACGATTCAGATCAAGTTCCTAAAAAGATGAAAAGGGAACTTTAAAATCCACCGAACACGACAAATACATGTGTGAAAAATTGAAAATACTTCTGGCTCGGTTTGTTTAAGCCTGTTCATGAGAGTAATGGAAGTGCACTACTGCCCACGCCGCCAAGCCCCGGTTTGAGCGCAACTCAATATGTTCATCAGTAAACAGTATAATTTTGATTCATCCCAAATGCATATGACGGTGAACGTGTAATCTTCAATGCGGTATTTTCAGATTAACACCATTCCATGATCAGCCGCGTATCGCCCCCAGAAAAAAATGGTTTTGCTCTAAACGAGAAAACGAAAGGTGAAACTGAATAGAATAGTGTTTTGAAAACAACATTGGTTGTGGTTTGCTATTTCAGAAACAGTACTTATCTATACATTGTTCTTAACCGTTTGTTTCTTTTCTTGTTACTAACAGCTCACTGGATGTCTTTGTAAAACTAACCACAGAACAGAATCATTTATTTTATTTTCCATCTTTAAGATCTACAAACTGTGTGCATTTTACAATTTTTCATTGGCTGAAGAGACTATGTCAAGGCCATTTTAGACAACGAACTCCGAAAAAAAGTTAAATATTACGGTAAAAAGTGAAATGATCTGTAATTTCAGGTTAATTTCGAAGATGTGTTAGCAGAACCTGAAGGTGTCCGGTCCATCCCTTGCATTTGGTCAGGCAGCTACAAGTGTTTCGAGTGCGGTAAATCCTTATGCTACAAATTGCTCACAACCCTCTGTGGCCTGTGTATCGCTCTTGGTCTAGGTTGCGACTTCGCATTGACCGCCTTCGACCATGTTTGGATATGGACACCATGTATGCGGGACTTTGGTATCTGCGTCGGCTGCTATCAGAAAATATTTTCCACAATCATCAACTGTTGCTGTTTACCAATCTGCGAAGCTTGCGGTGGATGTTTTAGCAAGATCAAAATACAGAAAGGTTAACTGGTTTGTTTACCTCTAAAGAACAATCTGTGATCTTTTGTATTATACAGAACATTGAATTTTGTTACCTTTTTATGCAACCAATCACCTTAGATGTCTAAACGTTTAAAGAGTTCACAGCGAATGGAAGAATGCAATACCGAGACAACACATCGAATAAATAATGCGTTACAAAGAGACGATTGAAAATAATCAGTTTTGAAGTGCAACACTTGCAATTGAAAAATCTACTTGTATAACGTTTTACCGGGTAAACATAAATTAGTTTTTTTTGGTCGTTTGTAATTTAATTTTAATGTATTTTTTTCATAGCAATTTAATAGGATTCAGCAACATTATAGATTGAAAACTGAATACCAAAGTGGAAATTTTGTTTGCCACTGACCTCTACGAGGCGGTTTTCGTTTATTGACTGTTAAGAGGGTTTACTTTTGTAAATGTGTCTTTTCTTGATATGCGTATTATGTATTTTTATTATCACAATGAAGCCAGTCGACCTCGACATATTCAGTGCGTCCATCATTACTAGGAATGAAATACACTCATTGGACTCATTGGATCAGCTTCTCCCCACGAACCGGAAAGGGAAAACGAGAGATGGCAACTAGGGACACAATCAAACAAAAAAAAAACCTAATATGGCTTAATCGATGTAGGCTTTATGAAGTTTATTGAACATCTTAAATAACTGAGAGCCTGAACCTGGTTTAAACACCCAATGACCAATTATTTTTCCACTGACTGTTCAAAGGCGATAATCTCTCGGGTTAACGGTTTTTTTTTGTGGTGTCTACTTTAACATTATAAATTTTATAACCCATCCTCTCTTTTTCTTTCTATATTTTGGCTATGTGGGGAGTCTATAGCCATACTTGATATGCATAATTCACTATTTTTAGGTAATCTGTTTTGAATGTCTATTCTTTACTGCAGCGCTGAACTTGTATATTCGGTAACGGTCAGATAGATCAATCTTACCGTTTATTTTATTGTGTCAAAATTGTTCACATAAAACCAATAAAACCGAAAAATTTATTTTTTTCCTGTTGTGTTTTATACAACATATTTACACTATACATGTTCATTTTTATGAAAAAAAATCTATTCATCTCAGACATTTTCTACATCGCGCTGTGCCCAAGATCAAAAAACTAAATATGGAGACCAGTCTCAAATTGCACTCATCTGATTGGCTAAAATGGCGACTGGTCCTTCATATTCGAGCATGCCTTCTTATCTTATTTTTATGATCTTGGATGTTCTTAATCGGTTCAGATACGTTTACTAAAATCTCCATTTGCGGTGAGTTCGTACTCAACTCGGTAAAAGTTTTGAATTGTAATGCGCAAAAGCGAAATCATAAAATAACATTTTTTCAAGAAAAAATCTAAAAATGGTTTGGTGAAGAGTGATTTCATAAATATGGTGACCAGTCTCAAATTGCACTCATCTGATTGGCTAAAATGGCGACAGGTCCTTCATATTCGAGCATGCCTTCTTATCTTATTTTTATGGTCTTGGATTTTCTTAATCGGTTCAGATACGTTTACTAAAATCTCCATTTGCGGTGAGTTCGTACTCAACTCGGTAAAAGTTTTGAATTGTAATGCGCAAAAGCGAAATCATAAAATAACATTTTTTCAAGAAAAAATCTAAAAATGGTTTGGTGAAGAGTGATTTCATAAATGAGTTTGTTAGTTGTTTTTGTTCTCCTTTTGTCAGTGGAAATACGTAACTCTGTACCACCTCTTTTACACGCACACAAACTCACAAATACTATACAGTTATGCATTGTGCGATATAAGGAATCTCAGTCCATGTGTTATTCTTTTAAAACTCGGTCAGTTAAGGTCGATCGTCCTTGTCATTTATTTTTCATAACTTTGAAAATATGAGCAAACATCACTTATTGAATTTAAGGTAGGCTTTTAAACATGCCCTCGTCTCTTTCTTTTGGGTGTGGAATTGGGTACTGGGGTTAAGGAAAAGGATGCATATTTAATAACTCCTCACACCTTTAAGACATGAATAAAATTTATTTATAGGCATATTTCTAGGTATGGTTATATTGAATGGGAGTAAATAATTTTGAATTTATATTCAGAGATTCCAACATTTAAAATAATAAAATAACGAATGTTTTGCCATTATGTTTAATGCAGCAAAACTTTATATTTAAATTCGAAATTCAAAAGTAAGTAGTGAAAGTATATGACAATACAATGTAAACTTGAACACAAAATATGACTTATAAGCCTGGCAATAACTCACCAAGTTGACAATTGCACTTCTTGGCGAAAATGTAATTATAATTTGCAGCTGACTGCACTTCTTGGCGAAAATGTAATTATAATTTGCAGCTGACTGCACTTATTGGATAAAATGTACTTTTAATTTGCAGCGTACTGCACTTATTGGAGAAAATATGCTTATAATTTGCAACGGACTGCACTTATTGGAGAAAATGTACTTATAATTTGCAGCTTGCATGTCCATTTGCGATTTTCAACATGTATTTTCAACATGTTTTAACATTGGCAAGAAAATGAAACAAAACAATTGCACTTATCCGTTTGGTAATCATTGTCTGTCTTAGTTTAGTCTTTCGCTAGGTGGACTTTGATACTGCTGAACATTTTACCGAATGCAGCGAAGCATGGCTCGATGAAAGAATTGACAAGAACAGCATACACCCGTGACAACGGTTTCACCTGAATCGAGAAACTTCGGATACTTGGCTGGTAGTACCAAATCATACAGAAGGAAAGGCACGCAAAGTGAAGACCCCAACATAAAGCGCATGGAACTCCGCATAACGCGGATAGGAATTTGTAACACCACAGCTTGGTGTCTGTGAATATTTTGTGGGTTGCTCCCCAAATTGTCCCAAAACTGTACGTGCCCTCGGGCTCAGCAAATATGTCTTCAAAGTCTATCTGAAAAGTCAAGAAAAACCATGAATGATTATAGCCTAATACAGCGTGTATCCTCAAGGTAGATACAACGAGGCAGATCAGTATATCAGTGAAAACAATAATGTTTTTAATACATTATATTTAGTTTATTTACAAAGATCAAAAACAAGAACATAAAAACATGAAAATTACTTTGCATTAATACACATAAACTAATTGTGATGAGATCAATTTGGATAAAAACTATCATTAGCATAAAACTGTGTTAAGAACAAATACCATGACTTAAATTAGATATTTACAAGAACGGCAGTTAAAGTTAACACTTCGTGATCAACTTTCAAAAATAAATAGACCATTTTCACGAATCATTTGAATACTCTGTCTCAGAAAATTGAAATAGGCTGCTGAATCACATTAAAATGGGATGAGTTATGCTGAAGTAGCAATTTTACTGAATGGATAATTTCATCACTGATTAAAATTTGTTTAAGTTTGGTTTAACGCAGCACCTTGGTAAAACAGTTTCAGTAGATCACTGTAACGCTGACAAACCAGAGCAGCGAAACAAGGAAACTAATGTCAACCACCTGACTGGAAACACCTTTTTCGCAAAAATATTAAATTCCTGACTTCTTTTAAACATGGTAATTGTTTTAGAAATAAGATGTTTTGCTGTTTATTCTTTTGAGAATCTGTCAGACAAGTATGCGCTTGATTTTGTGACCTCATCCCTAACCCCGCTAACGTTTCCCCTCAGTAATTCCGCTGGACAACTTTCTCGTCTTCTTTTTTTTGCTGCTCATTATCGTTTTTACTGTATCTTCAAACTTGTTTGTTTTATGCGTAGAAATGCTAAGTTTATACAGAAAAATGTTAAGTTTATGTATCATCACTGATTATGTTAAGAAACACACAAAAACAGCTATCGACAACAGTTTGGAACATGGCCACCACTAAAATTGTTTACGTGTACGGAAATGCAAACGTTTATGATTTCCCATTCAAACAATACGTGAATAAATTTATGTGTTTTTAATAGTGTTGTAAACTGAAATTCTTTAGTTTCTGTACGAATACTTATATAGGATCACTTTTTTACACAATACTTAAATTTATTGTGTAAGGCAACACGCATTGTAAAGTGTTTCATACTTATTTATCTAAATTGTACTGCATCGTACTGCATTGCATTGTTTTGGCGTGCGAAATGGCTTCTACTGTAAGAAATATCGAGAGACGTGTTAACTGTAAGCTAACAGGTCTTGTTTCGAAGCCGATAGGAAATAAATAAGTTTTTGATATATCATACCTTGACAATTCCATTGACGTCCTCCGGGTCTCTGTTGTCTCCAAATGTTTTCCGTTTTGTCTTAGTCTGTTTGCTTTGTTTGATCTGTACTTTTGTTCGTGCTGACTTCGTATTGGCTTTAGGCGACGCTCCATGTGTGTTTATATGTGGTGACTGTACTTTTGGCGAAGTCGGTGATGATAGAGGTGTGTGAGCTTGTGTCGGGTTGTCTTCTATCGAAGATTTCTTAAACGCCAGCATTCCTTTCGGCGGCGATGATGGTGTTGTATCCGATAATCTCGACCCGGCCGTATGTTGTATTTCCTCTACGCCTACTACAGCGGGTGCTTGGCTGTGGACACTGTATTCACTATGGTACGACTGTCCAGAATGGCGTCTTGATTTTATAAGACGTAAAGTATTTAAATCCTCAAACGATGATGTAGAAGTAGATGATTTTCTGCTAGATTTGTCGCTTAAGCGATCATCCAGGGGTATTTCCACTGACGGTGGCTCTGTCATATTTCCTTCTCGGTCTTCGTCATCTGACATATTTAAAATTCCAACTGCTCAAAATCGGTGGTAAAGCTTCTAATGTATCTGCATGCTTTTTGTTTTAATCAATGGCAACACGTATATTTCAACGGAACAATAGATGGTTCAGTTGTTGTCTTTCTGTAGCAGTAATCGTCAAGGGACCAACACGGTGGTCTGGTTTTCTTCACAATGAAGCTTTAAAACGTAAGATTCATTACGTTAATGGTATTTGGCGTCCCTATCTATACTTTGGGAGTTATGATCGGCTGCCATGTAATTAGGAAGAATTTATCATTCTTTATCAACATACTAGCTCCCAATTTGGCAGTTATGTTCGTGTCATCATACATATAATACGAGGCACTGGACAAAACTTTATAATCTAATTACTTAATTACCTTATTAAACATAGTGTATCTGGGCATCAATTAATTAAAATGGAAGTCTAATCGTCCGTTATATATCCAGATATCGGCATAAGTGCCAATTTTACTGGTATACCAGAAACTATAATTAATTTTAAAAAAAACTTGAGGCTAATTGCATAACAGAAAATGAGGCGAAACACATTGACTTTCAATAAATGAACAACAATGAAAGCGATAATGGTGACTGGAAAATAAGCATAAGAGAACATTAATAATCGCATGATGATGAGTATTCAAAGGCTGCTGATGTGTCTTGTCATATTTACTTTTAAAAAAGATGAAATATACATATCAGGAAATGCCAATAAAAAAAGCCTCCCCAAACAGTCAAGAAGAAGAAGAAGAAGAAGAGAGAGAGCATGGTTATTAAAATGATCAGTTTCAAAACAGACACCACAACAATTAACAAAAATGAGAACCCGAGGGGTTACCGCCTTGGAACGGTAACCAATTAAGTTAAAGGTGGTGGTATGAAGGTAAGTAGGCCTTGTGTTATGATATAGATGAGTGTGCCGGCCACTTTCAATAAAAGTTTTTTTGCCGAGATGCCTGAATATTCAGTTTTGTCGGTAAAGATCCAAACGTTAAACGTGAAAGTTTCATGCTTTTATCAAATTGTGCAGTATTTTGGACATTTTGTCGCTAGCTGCCGTATCGTTCTATAACAGTTTTCTAATCACTGAACCATTGAAAAAAAAAAAACTTTAAAAATGTTGTCACCAACTGTTTTGAATATGCAGACTGCATTTTATTTTTTTGTTCATTAAACGGATGAAAAGTAGGCGTGCGTGCGCGCTGATGAGCGCGCTTGCATGCGTTGTTTGGGGATTGCGGATGGGGATTCACCGCATTCATTGAGTACACATAGGAATGAACGATCGCTGACCATTCTTAAACATAAATTAATTTCAACACATTAAACATTTTAATCTGAAACTTTAATTTTTATATTGAAATACTTTATCCTCGCATGAATTATAGTAAAACAACCATTAGAGTGATAACATAACATACTAAAATAGCAAGTTTCAATTTGCTCAGCGCATAATATGTAATAAACGAGTTTAACTAGCGAGGTCAGAAAATTTTCATTTCCAAACATTGTTACAGTGTTCAATTCATCTGATTCCATCCAAGTCTATAATTAAATCCGTTCTAAAGAAATCCGAAAATAAGCTCAGAAGAATAATTGTCAGAAATATATCAGGGCCCAAGATCATAAAACTAAGTTTTGAGATCAGTCTCAAATCTCAAGGATCTGATTTGCTGAAATGGCGACTGGTCGCCATTTCAGCCAATCACATGCTTGAGATTTGAGACTGATCTCCACATTTAGTTTTATGATCTTGGGCACAGATGAACAAGGTAGTTTATCTCTTGAAAGCATGGAAAATGAGTCCACATGCAGTACAGCATGGATCCATACAGCACCGGACACACTGAGACCACATTTTCTTCAAACATCCGCAGGTGATGTCCATGTACTTGAAGAACGGCGTGAAATACCAGATATGTACGAAGGAGAGCTGGGCGAATTCACAGCCAAGCTGTGCGGCGATGCAGATTCCGCACAGGAGAGTAGAAATCTTGTAGCAGAGACCTTTCCATAAGTTGAAACATGTGTAAGAGAGCTTCCATACACAGTCTATACTGTGGGTACCCTCCGGTTCTGCTATTACATCTTCAAACTTGCACTGGAAAATGGAAATAATTTTACTAGCATGTGTTTTAATTGTTTTATCTGGCGAAAGTGTGTCTTTTGCCATATAAGAACGCCATGTTTTTGCAGTGAAAATTACAGCATAAACGTGGCTGATTTCGTTTATGCGGCGATGCTGTTATGGGGCATTACGTCGCATTTCTTATCTGACAGTGTTTTAATTTTAATAACTTAGATGAAAATTTAACACGAACGCCGCCGAACACCACAAATAAACAAAAATTTATAATATATTCTTAACTGCCTTATGAAACTCGCCGAGAGAAGCAAATCACATAAGAAAGAACTTACACTTAGATGGTCGTTGATGTTGTTCGGATCTCGGTTTACCAAGTCCAAATCTGCCATTTTTCTGATACGTGCGTTCGTAAGTATCACCAAGTATGCTGTCTTATACAAGACCGAAGTGGACAACATGGACCCGTTTCAGTTTATATATTTGTAGCAAGGAGCAAATTGGCTGATTTCTATTAACATAAGAGATTTATACTATTTGCTTGTGCTGTCTGTCGAAGGTCTCTTCTCGCTTCGAAAATCAAATCTGATAGAAAATTGCCATACTTACATTAATTTGTAAATACAATTGGCTATTTTCAACACTATACACTATATAGATTAAACCCTTTATTCCATGGATACACATCTGTTCCCATGTGCAACAAGTGTCAATTAAGATCAGAGTCCATATCCGAGCAGTCTGGACCACAATTTTCGCTTATTGACAATCTTAAATTGTAGAACATGATCAGACTGCTCATCTAAATCTGCACTTGTCGCACATGGTATAAGGTATGTAGGCATGGAGGTTAAAAAGCTTATAAAATGTATGATTAAAGTACCGAATTGTCAATGAAAATTCACAATGTATGACACAGTAATCAATCAAAAGAAATGCAAAATAAAACCAATAAATCTGTTAAGGTTGCTGTACTATTTAATATTCAACCCGCTGTTTTGAAGAAATATTAGCACATTGAATGCACATTTTTTTCTGTCCGTTCATCAAGAAAAGTGCGCACTCTTTAAGGGACAACAAACATACAAAAGTATATCAAAAGAGGAAAGACCGGCATTTTTTAATGTGTTCAACTTTTCTTTCTGAAACAAAAAAGAAGTACATGTTATCGTTTCCAATTAAGTATTTCACCATATTTCACCAAGTTTTCAGTGGTTCACCGCAGCCCTTTAATTATTACAGGGAGACCCTACATCTGTTGCGGGGTTCACCGCAGCCCTTTAATTATTACAGGGATACCCTACATCTGTTGCGGGGTTCACCGCAGCCCCCCTTTAATTATTACAGGGAGACCCTACATCTGTTACGAGGTTCACAGTAGCCTATTTATCATCACAGAAAAAGTAGAATAAGTCTTTTCTTGAAAAAGGTTTCCCTACTCGGAAATTACCATTTTAGGAAAACCATTATTCTACGCTCAAATTATTCAGTTATTTATTTTTAGAAATTAACTGATTAATAAATGGACACTCGGTGCGCTATTGATTTTAATGGAACTGTCAGGAAATAATGCAGAGGTCAACACTCCAGACCAAATATGATAATAGAAAATGTTATTGCAAAAGAAAACGGTCATGTCATAATACTAGTATATTATTAATATATTATCTACAGAAGTCTTTGCTGTTTTGTATGAATAAAACCATTGATGTATTCCATTTATTACTTAAACATACAAACACAATGTACACAAATTAATGTATAAATAGAAACTGTATGTAAAGATAAATATTAAGGGCCTGCCACACTCCTCCCAATTCTATTCATCGATAAAAAGAAAATTATCAAAATCCCAATAACGGCAAAATGCTGTTAAATGAAACTTTGCAGAAATGTATGTTATTAATGGGTCTTTATTTTACAGATGGTAAGACACGTTAGAAAAGTAAAGAAAAATAGCGAGATCTAAAAATTCCCTCAACTTCTATTTACATTAATTCACAAAAACTAAAGAACACAAAACATCATTTTAGATGCCCACATGAGTAATATGATACTGACAACAATTTATTGTGTCCTCGTGATTTACAAATGTAAACTTTACAAGATATTAGTAAAAGTGTGTTTGACCTTCAATTTCCAGGTCGCGTAAACGGATGACAATCACTGATTTCTCTTTTAATAGTTGAAAGTTTTTTACAAAGTAATCAACATTTTCTTGTCAGTATCATTGCGCTCACGAGGGAATTTAAAATTATGTTCTGCATCGCTTAGTTTTTGTGAATTTATGTAAATAGAATTCAAGGAATTTTTAGGTCTAGCTTTGTTTCTTTACTTTTCTAACGTGTCTTACTGTATGCAAAATACAGATACATAAGTAACATTCATTTGTGCAAAGTTTCATTGAACGGCATTTTGCCATAACTTTGATTTGATGATTTTTATTTTATCGATGAATAGGATTGGGAGGAGTGTGGCAATCCCTTAAAAACCATTACGGCAAGATTAATGGTCAAGTTGTCAGTTTTAATAATGTAATAATGGACAGGTTATATATCCATATTCCTCTATTCTGTTGAGGTAACGAATAACAAAAGATAACTAAATTCACATTCTACATGGCAACCGGTTTAAAACCGGTTTTCAGCACTTCTAAGTCTACTTGTCTCTCTTGAATGCATTGAAAATGGCTCCGCAGGCTGCACAACAAGGCTCAAGGCAGCAGGACAAAACAAGCTCGTTGTATTTCTTGAAATATGTACAGTTGATCTGAAGCATCCTTAAGGCAGGTGTGTACGACCAAACATGGAGGAATGCGACTGAGGCGAATTCACAGCCCAGTTCCGCTGCTATGCACAAACCACACAACAGTGTGCACATTTTGTAGCAACACCCCTTCCAGCATTCGAAACAAGAATAGGACAATCTCCACACGCAGTCAATACTCCGGACTCCGTCAGGTTCCGCCAGTACATCTTCGAACGCACACTGAAATAAAATAAATAAAATTTCAATTTCAACCTATACCTCCTTCGTGACTGTACAGTTTGTTTGCTTGTATAAATAATTAGTTGCGCTCAAAACCTAACTTTACGTTGTGAAAATTAGTTTTTCCATTTTGGATCTATAAACAATCAAACCGAGCCGTCAATAATTTCTTAATTACCGTATTTTATGACCTCTATAATTAAATTACTCTTATTTTATTCGGTAAGTGAATTGATAAATAAAGAACTTTGAAAGACACCGAACACGAAACAAGAAATATCTTTAAAAAAAAGATAAACGGCGTTGATGGAAAAGATTTTTATATATAAGAAAGAAAGAAATAAAGAGCGTGCAAAAATTTCGTCTGGTGATAATACGTCGATTAATAGAAGAATGTCTAACATTAACTGTACATTTATTCAGTTTCAATAAAATAACTCTTGTAGAGTTAGTACTAATGACGAATAAATGTTATTAAAATACAATAAATGAAAATAATAACAACTTGTTACAAGAGCGAAATCTACCAACTTTTACGTAAATTAACTTAAAAAACGTGTCCCTCCCGAGTATTGAACCCGGGGCCTTCGCTTAACAGGCGCGTGTGATAACCACTACACCAAGGCGATTTGAATATCTCGTCTTGAAATTAACAATCAGTATCAAAGGAACTAGAAAGGAACCAGTAAGAACCAGAAATATCTGCACTTCTCTGTCCTTTTACACTGTGTATTGTACTCGAGTGTTTACCTGACACCCATGAATATTCCATATATATCGTATTTAAGCCATCAATTGACTTGACTGGTTATTTATACCGTAAATACTTTTTTCTCCAATACAATTATCGCTTTTAAAAACGAAAATGCCCGAACATATAAGTGCCATGTAAATACTAACACACAATATAAAAATCGTTACGGTAATCATTAACGAGACCCACTAATAACCAATCAAAATAATCTATTTGATTTTCCCGCTGCATAATAAGTTTTATTTACAATATTTCATTGGTCGAAAAACTAGGTCAAAAGTGAGCTTAGACAGCTAACGCCGAAAAATATCAAAATGTTGCAGGCTCGGTTTGATAATACCTGGTCAGGTAAGTAATGAGAATGTATATTTACTGTCCACGCCGCTTAGCCGACGGTTGAGCGCAACTCAGTATTTCCCCAGGTACATGTATCGCGCTCAACGGCCTTCAAACAGCACTGTCTCAGTCAGTCTCGAGACCCTATAACTACATTACGGAATAAGACTGATCAATTCACGGTCTTGCCGGTTGGCAAACTCCAGTTAACTGATTTTGCGGCGATAAAGAGACTGCGAGAAACTGAATTGTAAGCTGCTTACCGGTATTTCTATTTGTCTTTTTACGGTATTTTGCGTTTCGCTACTTTTAAACTGAAGATGTGACATTACATCTATATTTTGCTTTATATGTAAAATATAATTAACGACAAGCTAAAAATCTATGCAAACATACAGTTTTCTCATGTTTAAATAAAGTGATCGGCTAAAATCATGTTCTAAATAAAAGAAAAACCTCCCGTAGGATTTGTACTTCACGTCACGTAATTATACCCGTCGTCAATGAAAATTATGTTCAATTCAACCTTTTAGAGTGGGTTTCACATGTCAGTCAATATTTGAATAATACTCAACAAACCTGCACGTGGCCATTAATATTATTTGGATCCCGGTTAATCAAATCTAGCGACATTATCCCAAATTATAAACAACGTTCTTCAAATTAATCTGTTAAAACAAAACAAGGTCTATCAGCCCAGACAAACGACAGTTCACTGTTTAGCTGTGTTCATATAATGAGAAGTATTTTATTTTATTTGTTGATTCTGTTGGCAACGCAAAACGATTTCTATTCAAACAAACTTATCAGTTCACACTTAATTATAGTTTTAAGGTAGCCTTATCAAAACTGCAATAAGATTTTATTGATGGTAAACCCTTGATATAGGTCGGGTATCTAAATTAATCAAACACTGGACGACGTGCTTCAAGAGGGAAAGATAGACATGATGGAAATTTACTGAAATAAAACAAATTATTGAAAACAAATGATTAAACACAAATCATTAAAATTTTATAAATATATGACATGTCATCCTTGTTGTTTTTAAGATCCCATAAAACGAAAAGGTTACTGTTCAAATAGATGAAAAGGGAACTTTGAAAGTGAACGAGCTCGACGAACATAAAAATATTTCCGTGCCCAAGGTTGTAACACTGAGCATGGAAACCAGTCTCAAATCTCAAGCATCTGATTTGCTGAACTGGCGACTGGTCGCCACTTCAGCCAATCAGATGCTTGAGATTTGAGACTGGTTTCCAAACTCAGTTTCATAACCTTCAGCCCCGGCTATGTTTGATAGAGTCTGTTCGAAGTCAGTAATACTGCCCTTGCCGACTAAACCTCATTAATGAACTTAGCAGGTGTTTCAAAACTCTTTTATTCGCTTATGTGGTTAACAAAACAAAATGAGTTTAATATAAATAACATCTGTCACACAAATTATCATTTCCTAGGAAGGAAACATATGTCTGTTGTTGTTTTTTTTAAACCGCCACTGCGTCACTATTAGAAGTAAAACCTATTGCAAAATAGTAAAACTACAGTTCTGTTTTGTAGTATTAAGAGTATTTAATTATTATTTTCTACACAAAGTGATTTACAAATAAACTACCGTTCCGTTTATAATGATACGAGTAGTAATTGAATAATTTCTGCCATAATTAAGGAAAAGTACATTTCGATTAAAGTATTACAAGTATATCAGTATTTTTTACAAACCCTTCTTAATGATTTTACAAAAGAATCACTGTTTCAATATAAGTATTACACATATTATATGAGTATCTTCTACACACTGTTATAAATAATATCGCAAAAGAACTACCTTTTTGATTGCAGTATTACAAGTATTATATCAGTATTTTCTACACATTGTTCAAAATAATATCGCAAAAAATTACCTTTTTGATGGTATCATAACAAGTTTTATATCATTATTTTCTGCACTCTGTTCTAAATAACATCGCAAAAGAATTACCTTTTTACTATATCAATATATTCTAAGCAATGTTGCAATAGAACTTTCGTTTCATTTATAATATTACGAAATATTTTTTTATCATAATTTCTCTTTTTTAACAAATAGTAGGCGTGCGAAGCTGCCGAAACACATGTTATGTAAATCCCATATAAATTGTTTATGACCACAACAATTTCACTCACATGCAATTGAAGCTGAACACCATACTCAATTCGTCATCTCATGTGGTTGCTCGGCTGGACGCTCGCAGCCACGTTCTTTTCAAACGTAAGTTCGAATCTATCCATGCCACACAAATATGTCTGGGCTTTCTTTCACAGCTGAATCCGTTGCAAACATTAACGATGATGAACATGACTGTAGTGTAAATGTTTTTGCTTCTTTTAAAACACTATTTTCAGACAAACTACGAAATGCAATAGGAAATATACAGTTCAAACTTGAAATTGCTATCTGTTTCATAAATAAATTAACAACTAATATCTTAAGACAACAAACATTCTAAATGTCAACAATTCCATTTCAACCCATTAATTGTACAAATATCGATAGCTTGGATCCATTAGCAAGTCCATTGATAGTGGTGTATGCTGCAGATCTTCAAATACCGTTGCAGTTTCTGTGTTTGGATTGGGTTAAGGCTTCATTGACCATGTTTTCATAAGTAATATGTAAACCGTAACTGAGCAGTAGTAGAAGCTAAACAGTATTCAAGTGGTTGAAAATGTTTACACACGATCCCCATTCGTTTGTTTTTTTTTCACTTGGCTGCCTGTTTGAAATCACAGCCATCACCCTGGAAACGCTGTGCACATATTTAACCTGCTGCTTGCAGGGGTAGAACTCAGAGCACTGGTAGTTGTGTTGCCTCGCCATTTCGGCAGTCTGTGAATAGCTAACCGTCAGCAATGGATTCCATCGACCTTGTGAACAGAGATCCCAACAACATCAACAATCATTTACAAGTACGATTTTTTTATAATTTTTTTATTTATGTAATTTTGATTTTTCGATTTCGAAATAACAATTTTATACCAGATATGATATTTCAATATATTCTTGGTAAAAGTAGACAATATAAGTTCAGTTTGTATACTTTGAGTAATATAAGAGTATTAAATTATTAAAGAAGTAAATGAGTATATTAGTAAATGCATTAACGCATTTTTGTTATTTTTGTAAAAAAAGTTTGATATATTACAATATTTGTAAATTATTTGCAGCCTACTAACCTCTCATAGAAATTTAACATTTTGTAGCGCTTGATTAGTTGATTTGCATAATTCTGCTATCTTTGCTTGCTTTATACGTTTTTATCTAGCTTGTGTTTTTGTTGAGATTTCATCCTTTTTAATTTTTATCATTAGAACATGTGAGTGAAATTTAATATCAAATTTCACTTTCTCATTATTCATTGCAGGAAATGGCGGATTAATTTATTAATCACATCTTTCTGTGGCTGAATGAGCTTTTGTTTCTGATAATTAACCTTGCGAAATTAAAGCGCGTGAATGAGTGAAGTTGCACCAAATGCAAGTAGCTGTTACGTATCATTTTTATACACAACATTTTAATCAAAAATATTCTGAACGCTTACTGTTTTGATTTTGCATTTGGAATTTCATCGAAAATGCAATTATTTTAGATTTTTTCAATTCATTTTTAAACATAATTGAAAACGCCAACCATGTAACTGCAATATATGTTAGTGCTTCGCTTTCATTCAACAGCGGATTTGAATTGTGGAAATGTGAAATTTGGGTCAGTGTAACCCTCAGACCTTAAATGGATTATTTTGCAACATCTTTTGAAACAAGTGTTTCGCACAGTGAATGACGTTAGTGAACTGGAAATATTAGAAATATATGGATTCGTGAAAAGATGGATTCGTGAATACTAATCGGATACTCTCTCCACGGTAACGTATTGTTATAAGAGCTACTATTCAAAATAAAACAAATCTTTGGATATATCCTAGGGGCACCAATAAACTGGAAGTTTCTTTTTGCAAATCTCATGTTCTCTAATCATGTTATTCAAGTCAAGGAAGACCGTAGCAATCACTCCAATAATTGTAATTTCTCAGAATGATACATAACAAAAAAATTATTTTCGTTGAAAGTTAAATTGCTAACAAGTCATTATCATTGCTTCATATATTCACCGGTCGCAAATAAAATTTATACCTTGTTTTTGATTTAATATGCTCCTAACCTTTGCCAGTGTCATGCTCATTTAAATAGTCGATTTGAAGACAATTGGAACCGAACACACTTCGTCACTTAATTATTTTTGTAATGCACTTTAAGATTCATATTTGGAAATAAATGAAAATTTGTAATGAAATATATCAAGTGAAGTTATCATATGAAAATGATGAAAATACGGACATCATCCCTGTAGTTGTTATTTCCCAAACTGACACTGAAACACACATTAGTGGTTTAGTTTAACAGTTCTTCTTTTTAGAAACCTTCCCGGTCTTATTACCTCTTCATTTTGCTTGATCAAAGTGGAAAACAGCAATCCTTTTATATTTGAACAGTGTCAATTTGAAGATTGCTTTGCTGAGCCCGAAGGTACCCACAGTATAGACTGTGTGTGGAAGCTGTCCTACACCTGCTTCAACCTCTGGAAGGGGCTCTGCTACAAACTCCTCACATTATTCTACGGAATTTGTCTCGCTGCACAGTGGGGTAGCGAATTTGCTTATCTTTCCTTTGTCCATATTTGGCTACTCACACCTGCCTTCAAGTTTCTCGATCTCAACTGCGGATTTCTCAGGAAACTCTGCGTGCAGTGCACCGGATGTTGCTGTACCCCGTGCTGTGAGGCTATCGGAGGAATCTTCCATCACTTCAAAAAATAATTATAGACATTTAGTAATTAAATTTATGATGATTAATTTAACTTCTGAAAGATACCTTGCTTTCGTAAAAGTTTGTTTCTAAAATAAATTGAAGTGACACAAAATACCACAGGCAGAGAAAAAATGTGTGTAAAAGCTTTATACGGTATTAAAAGAATTTGATTTAGAAGCTGTTATGAGATTCTTGTGAGATCATTGTTGAGCTTTGTATTCATTGTATGATGACAATCGAAAAATTGTTTGATTGATTACGGAGCTTAAGTTATTATTAATAATGTTAAATAAAATATTTATTTCATATATATCTCTTTGCGTATTGACAAAATGGCCTAAACTGTAAGCTTGTGCTACTATGCTTATAACTATATGCTTTTGCTTTGCTTAGTGTTGCAATTTCGCTGTTTTGCTAGAATACTTTCTGAGCAAATTCCATTTAGCACTACCTGAATTGTGCTTGCACACTGAAAGGTAAGGTGAAATTATCGAATACCTTGGCTAAAACAGAACTATCTCAACAAAATGCAGCAAAATTGAAGTCTGAGTAGGCATGACACTTTTTGGCAATTTTTCTGACTGTTTTAAATTAAAAAAACAACAACAACATGTTTGGATAATGATGATTAATTGGCTGGGACTTCAGTATTTGTCCATTTTGTTATTTTACAAGGTCTTATTGAAACACACGGTAAAGGTTTTTGCTTAAAATGGTTAAAAAATGATTAAGACTTTCTGTTCAGGAATATCTATAAAGATAGAACATTCGAATTCATAATTTTGAATTTTGAAGTGTTTTTTCTATATGGTAATTTGTTAAAGAGTCAGAATTACGATTTAAAAAAAGAGATTTAACCAAGAAAACAGGCTAACTGTAAAAAGCCATTACAAGGACAGATAAGTACAGGCGAGATTCCAGATATAGATGTAAAGGAAATGACACGAAACGAAGGTAACAGTTACACTTAATATATTTACATATAACTATCGTTGTTGCTTTATAAAGTGTTATTTTGATATATTATTATCTACATTTAATTGTTAATAATATACAAATATATCAGATTAAATAGCTTATTTAATTATTGAGAAATTTTTATTAATTGCTTTATATTTATAAGTTATTATATTGCTTATGCTTTAGCTTAGCTTAATAATCATGCTTGTTGTTGTAAGCAATACCGTTATATGCTTGCTAAAGAACTTTGCTTTGCTTGTTGTTTGTGTTTGCTGTGCAAGCTTGCTTTAGTCTGTTCTTCCTTGTAAAGAGTCACGTGATCTTAAAGGATGAATATACCAGATACCAGTATTGACAAAAAAATTATATAGTCTGTAAACAATTACCATTTTTCTCTACAGTGCATGTTTGAGGATGTGCTAGCCGAACCAGAGGGTACCCACAGTATCGACTGTGTATGGAAAGCGTCCCACAGCTGTTTCACTTGCTGGAAAAGTCTCTGCTACAAGATATCTACGCTCCTCTGTGGAATCTGCATCGCTTCGGCGTGGGGCTGCGAGTTTGCCCGAGTATCATTCATCCATATCTGGTACTTTACGCCTTGCTTCAAATTGATGGACATCAATTGTGGTTGCATGAAGAAGATATACAACCAGTGTGTAAGCTGTTGTGTAGAGCCGTGCTGTACGGCTTGCGGAGAGTTATTTCATCACTTTAAGAAAAACTAACATTCAACATCTTGAAATATCAAAAGCAGTGACTGTGATATTACCGTAAGGTTAGAATGATCAGTCATTATTTGACTAATTAATGTACATTGGGTGGTTAATTAATGTGTACTTGTGATTTACATGTAAACCAACTAAAGTGACAAAAAGAAAAATAATATACCGAGTGAAACAACCAACGAAATGACTTCACTATGTCTTTAAATGTGCCATAATTCATGTTATTGAAAAATACTCTTCGTTTACACGGGTATACTCCATTTTATTGTTGAGAAGTAAATCTTTGATCAGCCTATCGATAGCTTTGATTTAAATTGTGATGTTAGATAAGATCGAACTGAACTGCATCTAATGATGTATTTCATAATGTTTCAGGATATACCATTCAAGTTATTCAAAGGACTATATCTCTAGCAATATTGTTTTGTTTTTTTGTTTTTTCTTAAAATATACCGTGTTACAAAATATTTAACTCGATGAAATGACAACGATATCAAATATGAATAAATTTTAAAGAATTAAAGTAATTTTGTCAATGCAATCCCTTAAGAATAAGCTGATATACCCCCAAAAGGTGATGAAAATATGAGCACACCCTTATATGGCCAAGCTCTATAAGGTGAAATTTGCATATCAGGAATGGCCACAGACACAGCCTAAAGAGCGTATTCTACTTAATTAAATGATCAAGATTGGGGTACTTCTTAACTTAGGTATGGCATCTCAGATCCTTCCCTTCCCGAGACGTAATCAGGAATATTAAAAAATATCCCGTACATTCAATCAGTACTGTTATACTGTTATCATTTACCAACTTTGAACGTTTTTGAGCTCGGTACAATTATTGTGAAAATATCGAGTATAATATTGAGTTTTATTCAACCCGGGGCTAGGCGGCTTAGACAATAAGATGCCTTTACATTACTCCCCATGAACAGGCTAAATCAAATCGAATTTGAAACATTTTTATATTTGTCATGTTCGGTGGCTTTCAACGTGCCTTTCCATCTGTTGCGGAAACGAGATAGCTGCTTATAAAACAGTGGTATGGTGGTATGGTCCAACTGATATATGCGTCTACCAATTGAAAAAAAGGTTAAATTATGCCTGTCGAGAACGCCCAAACCAGTAAAAACATGTCTAATGTCATCATCGATGCATATACTTCTTATGCTAAGAACTATTTACTATTTCTTATTGAACAGGCTGTCCCTATCTACAATATCAACTGAAGCAGCAGAATGGTTTATATCTCTCACACCAGCTTTACTGTCAAATGCCCTCTTGATTAAATGTTAATACCAGTACTTATTTGAATTTTTCATGCTGGATAATGGTTTTTATTTGAAAATTTCAAATTGTCTTATAAAACCACCAAATGATGCTGATTCTTTGTGAAGAATTTGACAGTGAGATAAAAAAAGAAGAGTAATCTGTTCAATGGATTTGACAAAGTCAGTGTATTAATTCTGAAAGCGTTTAATATAATACTTCCATCTTGGTTGAAATCTGGAAATAAACGTCATTTTGTCAACTGTAAGTCGCCTTCCGACAGTTTAAGGGTTGAGTTTTTTTCACTTTGCTGGTGTTATGTGAATTATATACATGTCTACTGATAAATGTAACACCGGTAACCGATTTCATACTTGTGATGACGTTACTGACGTTTTTGCACGGGGCGACTTTTTACGACCGCCACACTGCACATGCTACTATAAATTATAAATGATATTAAATGCCTACATTGGGAATCGACCCGTAAGGCGACAGCGTCTAGCCAGGAAGTGAACCAATCAAGTCTTGTCGTAGAAAGTTTATTTAACATAACAGTGAAGCAAAAACTTCGAAACCTTTTAGAATCTTCCTAATTAAAAGAAATCAAACAAACATACGTTTCTCCGTTTAGTTTTGTGGCGGCTCAAAGATGTGTTTATCAGCATCTGGTGTATGTATACAGTATGCATTTCGTTTTTTCTTTTGATATGTTTTGGCTTAAATGAATTAGCATGATTTCTCTCAAAAAGTGCAATTTAATATTTCGGTCCTTTCAAGTCCCGTGAAAGTAATACAGAGAAAATGATGGCTTGCTATATAGCGTAAAATGGAACGTGTGCATACAACTTTCAAATTTTGCAAAATAAAATTCCACTGATCTATCCGAGGCGGTAATACCGAAAGTTATGTTAAAACCTTTTTTATGTATTTTGTTCGAAATTTTAAATGTTAATAACATTTCTTCTCTTCTTCTGTGATTCTTTATTGGCTAGACAGACTATATGTTTTTCTTCTTCTGAACGTTGCTTTTCCGAGTTACTAATTGCTTCACCACTTGTTTTACATCAAAGATCAATTAGACCAAGCATTCGTATGATCAAGATTATTGGTGGATATTACAAACAGTTAGAATGTTATTAACTACAAACATTTGAAATGTGATTAACCCACACATCCAAATAAGATAGGGAAAAATGCTTTATTGCTTAATACATTTAATTTACAAAAATACACCAAAACATCAATGGCAATTTCTGGAAACAGAACTGTGTAACTCCCAAAGGCACGTGAAAACTGAATTAGCACAACGGTGACCGACATAAACTGATGACATTACTGACTAATTTATGTGAGGAGATTTTTAACGACCTTCATACTGCTCAAATAGTAGTATTGTAAATAATAAATGAGTTTCTTTATTTATTTTTATTGAAAATAGACAAAATCTTGTTAACTTTTAGTATTAAATGAAGCTAAAAATAGACGTGTCAATATGCCAATACATATTGATGCAACACACAATATGGTTGTTGTGCAGACTAAAAGACATCAAAATTTAAAAAAAAGTTCCGTGCTGTTATCAATTACGCGCTCTGAATAAAGTTGATATTTATATTTCTGAAAAAAAAAACAACAACACACACACACACGAACACACACACACACACACACACGCACGCACGCACGCACGCACGCACGCACGCACACACACACACACACACACAAACATCAAACTGGATTGCGCTCAAGCCTGGGCTAGGTAGCGTGTACAGTAATATCGTTTCCATTAACGCTCAATTAAACCCATCCTTCAATATTTTCATATTTGGATGTTCGGTGGCTTTTTCTTCATCTTTTTACTTCTATAATGAACTGAACAATAATTGCAATTTTTATTGATTGCCCTAGAGCTTTAATGTCGTCAATGGTTTACCATGATCGAAAACTGTCTGCAGAAAATGCTTTGACATTAACCGTTCCAAGGCGATAACCCTCAAATTTCTCATTTTGTTAACAGTTCGTTATGTCCTTTTGAAACTGCTCTTACAGTTATCACACTCAACTGTTAAGCTATGTGGGGAGCTTCTATTTTCCCGAATGTGGCTATTCCTGATATTTAACTTTAAAATATCATGCTGTCTCAAAACTTATTTATGAAGGATGAAGGGACTTAGAATCTATCAATATTTTCTTGAGGTTATCAGATATTCCACTCAGTAAATACGGATAAAACATATAAATGATTAAAATCCATGTCTTGTTTTGATGGAACAGTGTTGAGAAACATATTGGTCTTTAGTCTTCTGTAGACACCCATTCACAAAACCATCAGCAGTCTGTTAAACACTTCGTGGTTAAAGGAATGAAGTTGGGGCCAAAGCCCACATCTTGAAAATTTAACTGCTTTTTAAACGATTTTCTTTTAAAGTACTTCCAAACCTGACATTACCTGAAGTGTGTACATCGCGACATTTGAACATCTTATTGATCTACATGATAGGTATACATTAAATTGTCGCCAAATTTTCTTAAGTCAATTTGCATTTACGTGATCATTTTTTACAGAAAACCAAGAACAATGTTTGTTGTTGACACAGCCTATCGTAATAAGTTTAATCTTTAACTTTCGTCTTAATATGTTGTCTTATGGGTGGGGGGAATAATATTGTTACAATATCTCTTTGAAAAACTTTGGCTACGTAAACAAATGACCCTTTATAAAGTAAATGATGAGTAAAAAGATCCATTCAGGACCTGTGAACCTAGTGTGTAGACCATTTGGTTCGGTAACATTCAAGGATGGCATCGGACCTGGATCTAGTTAACAGAGATCCAAATAGTATCAACACTCATCTCACCGTAAGTTGGTTGTAATAAAAATACATTCAACATAATAATTTTATTTCTTGATATTATTCTTCGTGCAAAGTTAAATATTTTCAATAGATTAATTTTATATGGTTTATATGTTTATAAGTAAAAGCTCGTTGACATGATTGTCTATATATTTTCTTATTGAATCGGGTTCTAATGAACTGTAAAGAACTATTGTCTGTAAAAGTAAATTTGATTTAAATTTATTTAAAACATTCCAAAAACAAAAGAAAATCAGGCTAGGCTAAATTAAAAACAAGCAGAATATCAACCCACACCCTTTAATTGTCTTTATTCTTCTATTATATAGACATTATTTCTCCTTAACATCCCATTGAAAAAAGTTTCGCTTTTGTCTTAAGTGTCAATTCGAGGATGTGCTGGCTGAGCCCGAAGGTACCCACAGTATTGACTGTGTCTGGAAGCTGTCCTACACCTGCTTCAACCTCTGGAAGAGACTCTGCTACATTATCTACACGACGCTCTGCGGCATCTGTATCGCCGCCCAGTGGGGTTGTGACTTCGCGCTAGTGTCTTTCTGGCATATCTGGTTCTTCACACCTCTCTTCAAGATGTTCGATCTGAACTGTACCTGCCTGAAGAAGCTTTGGACCCAGTGCATCAACTGCTGTGTAGAACCATGCTGTGTGGCCTGCGGTTCACTCTTCCATATGTTTAAGAAAGGATAAACGTTCCTTGAATGACATTTCGTTCTAAAATAGATGCTGTCTTTTTCAGTAAATCGAAAACTTTATACCACTTAGGCCTAATAAAGTCAAGACTGCGATTGAAGTGCTAGAACATGATGAAAACGTTCTGGGGATTTACACTTTACATTTAAAATAGTGATACAATTTGAACAGTATAATTTCTCTAGTTATGACTGTTTTGAAGTATTGGATATTCGATCAGATACCTCAATTTAAAAACAACTCTAGACTTTCTTCTTCTTTTCTGGCTTATCCAGACGCGAATGAAGCATGTAGCAGTACTTGCAGAAAAATGTCTGTCTGGATATGTAAACAGAACTTTTTAATTAAAAAATAATTTTATTTCGATGGCTATAATTCTTTGCAAAGGTTTTGCTTGGATGTCAATTAGTTTAACGATCACATGACGCAAACTTGCGAAAATAAGGTTTTTGTCCGCTTGTGAATACACATTCCACTGTTCATGCAACATGAATATTTATTTTTAAGGTAAGCATGTATTATAATGTGTCATAGTATAAACGGTGCAAACTCCTAGACAATGTCACATCATCAAACACCAGCTTAACATTAAATTTTGTTATTTTTCATATTAAGTTATATTGATACGTTACTTTCTCTAGATCCATTTCTTTAGATATTCCAGTTCAATTAATTCTATGAAATGCCTAATTAAAATGATAAAACGTGTTCAACACGAGAACCTAATTGAATGAGATAATTCAATCTTCTTATAATATCTCATGATTATCACAAAAACAAAGTTTTCTCTGTACGGATAGTAGCACTGAAGCTTTTCAAAAGTCAACATATGAATGCATTTAATTGGAGAAGTGGAGTAAGAAGAGTTTAAGATGTAATAATTTTGTTTCACCGCATATACCTAATTTGGAGTTATTTCATTTTACTCGTTCATAATAACAATAAGAAAATAAAAAATACTATACGCTATAGTGTCTTTCTGGCATATCTGATTCTTCACACCTCTCTTCAAGATGTTCGATCTGAACTGTACCTGCCTGAAGAAGCTTTGGACCCAGTGCATCCACTGCTGTGTAGAACCATGCTGTATGGCGTGCGGTTCACTCTTCCACATGTTCAAGAAAGGATAAACGTTCCTTCAATGACATTTCGTTCTTAAAAGGATATGCAGTCTTTTTCTGTTAACTGTTAACTTTATACCACCCAATAAAGTCAAGACTGTGATTGAAGTGCTGTGCTAGAATATGGTGAAAACGTCCTGGGGATTTACACTTTACATCTTAAACAGTGGTACAATTTGAAACGGAACAGTATCATTTCTCTAGTTATGACCGTTTTGAAGTCATGGATATTCGATCAGATACCTCTTTTTTACCTCATTTTTAAAACAACCATAGACTTTCTTCTTGTTGTAACACCTCTTCTTCTGTCCTTGGCATTCGGTTTGGATGCCAACAACGACTGATCTGGATCTTTGACAGTAATACCGTAACTCTTTTGGTAATTTTCAGCATAACTGATCTCCGAACCATCCCACAGTTTAAAAGTATGGTTGGGATGAATATCCCAAGCGATATCATCCACACAATAAGTCTTGTTATTTTATGTGGTCAGAATAATACGGCCAACTAGTTTCTTGGTGCAGTCATCGTGGAATCTGTCACCACTCCTTTGATACATGTCATACATGATGTCCAACACAGTATCAGACCTGAGAATGTTGTGAGAGATGTCACAGTTCAGTAGCACACTGTTCTCATACTGAATCATAATAATAATAATAATAATAATAATAATAATAATAATAATAATAATAATAATAATAATAATAATAATAATAAATTCTTTATTTAAAGATGGTGAATTCTTAAGTTTTATACAAAGTCATATAAACATTTACAGAAAACTTATTTTTAAGAGGCCATCTATAATAACTATACACAAACACACACAACAATAATACATTTATAATAAATAATAAATAAATAAAAAAATAAAAATCAACGACACAAAATCACGCACGTTTACCAAGCATTGTTCTAAGAAGTCAAAATATTTTAAGCCAATAAGTTTTATACGTCTTTTTAAAAATTTAAAGAAAGGAGGTGATAAATCCCGGCATCACCCTCAACTGGTGCTGGGGAATGTCAACAGCCAGGTTTTGGATTGTAGTAATTTCTTCCAATCTGTTTCATCTCAATTGTTGCTAGCACTCTTCTGAAAATAATCTTGTAAACCTGGATGCACTGTGGTGAGCTAGGAGGAAAGCTCATTGGTTAACTTGATTGTTTTCTGGATTTTTTCACCATCCGACTTTCTCTCAGGGTACACTTCAGTCAGTGGATTTTCCAACTTGTGGGGTAAGAAAAGTGTCATTCCATCAAAGGCTCTCGTTCCACCAATCAATTTCTCATGCTGATAGAGCAATGCCATTCTCATCTTTTTACTGTCCACATCAGCCTTGTAGTCAACACGATACTGGTAGAGATGCCAATCTGGCTTTTGCTCAAGGTTAAAGTAGTTAGTCATCACAGGCAGTGGCCTTCCAGAATTTCCAGTCTTGTCTGTGACATAAGCAGGCCTCGTGTGAGGCTCCTCATATCTTGGTGGCCTTCTCCGTCTATCTCCACTTAATAATAGTACTAATAATAATAAAAATAAAAAAATTAATAATAATAATAATAATTATTATTATTATTATTATTATAATAATTATAAATTCTTTATTTAAAGATGGTGAACTTTTTAGTTTTATACAAAGTCATATAAACATTTATAGAAAACGTATATACAAACACACTCAACAATAATACATTAATAATAAATAATAATTAAAAAAAATTAAAAATTAACAGCAAAAAATCACACATGTTTACCGAGCAGTGTTCTAAGAAGTCAAACTATTTTTAACCAAATAAGTTTTATACGTCTTTTTAAAAATTTCAAGTTTTGTTATAAATTTTATTGAAGCTGGAATAGTATTCGAGATCACCATTCCAGAGTAACTGAATGTCTTTTTAGAGTATTCTGTGTTTGGTTTTAGGATGCTAATCGTGCCATTTCTTCCGCGGGTGCCCTCATTCCCTCTCCTGCTGCCATTCCGGGCCTTGGTTCGCGAGCACCTCCTCTGTAAGATGCTGCACCACTTGCAGGAGGGGGGTCACCATTGTCTGTCTGAGGTACTACTTGCTGAACCGGTTGTGGAGGAGGTGGCTGACTGACATCCCCAGGAAGACTAGCAGAATCATCTCCTGTTCCACGAGCATGCCCTCTTGCTCTTCCTCTTGTACGGCCAGTCATGGCTACCTAAATATCAGTAGAATTCTGCAACTTCTCGTATTCGCTTTCCCTCGTTGCTGCTACCGGAAACGTTTTTGGGGGCTTCTTTTCTGACTACTCCAGACTCGAATGAAGCATGTAGCAGTACTTGCAGAAAGATGTCTGTCTGGATATGTAAATAGATCTTCCGTGTTAATTAATAAAGACTGCAGAATCATTTTATTTTGATGGCGTTGATTCTTTGCAAAGATTTCTTATTGGATTTCAATTAGCATAGATAAAACGACAATCACATGACGTAATATTGTGAAAACGGGTTTTGTCCTGTATTGTAATACACAGTTTTCAATCAGTTTTAAGGCAGTTAATGCAATGAGCATGTATTATAATGTGCCAAAGTATAGACGATGCAAACTCTAAGACAATGTCACATCATGAAACACCAGCGACACTTCTTATTTTATGTTTTGGCATATAAAGTTATATTGTTATGTTACATTCAAATAAAACAGTGCTCCGAAAGGTTATTTCTCTGGGTTCTGATTTCTCTAGATCCATTTTTAGATGTTTCAGTTCGATTGAAAGTTCTATGGATGAAATGCCCACTTAAGATGAGAAAAGGTCTGTACACGAAAACCTTATTGAATGAAATAAACTCATTTATCTTATAATCTCAATGTCTCATGATTATCAAAAAGAAAGTTTTTTGTGTACGGGTATCACCACTAAAGCTTTTGAAAAGCCATAACAAATTAATGCATTTAATTGGAAATGTGGAGTAATAAAAGTTTAAGATGCAATAATTTTGTTTCACCGCATATACCGATTTTCTTTTTACTTGTTCATAATAACAATAGGAAAATTAGCTATACTATGCTGCTTGTATGCGACCATTTGTCTGTTTACTAGATCTGGTGGAAACAAGATTATGTCCAGAAAGCAGGAGTCGCAGCCAGTCGATCAATCGGTTTATTAGCGTTCAATCATTGTTCCGAGAGTAAAACAAAATAGTATACTCGGCAAAAAAAGTTCTGCACGGACATTTTATCAAATATCCTTTTAATTTCACCATACACAACAAAATGATACATACCAAATAAATCAGCAATTCAAAGTAAACAATATAAAAAGTCAGAAACACCTGCAGAACTTTTTTGTTTGGTATACAATAATGTGAGATATAAACTAAGTATAGTCATGTCTGGGAAGGCTTCGAAATAATTTTGGTTGAAATAATTGTTGGACCTCTATTTTAACCTTTATAATAAATGGTTAAGTAAATCCTGTTCATGTGGCAAAAAGGTATAGATGCACCCAATATAAGCAATGTCTGCATGCGTTGAGCTCTGCCGCATCAACGTTGTCGCCCTGATTATGTGTTGAAAATTACCGCATAAACAAAAATATAAGAGGCGATGCTGCTATGTTCAACAGCCTTCAAAGGGTATAATCTGTGTCGTGTTTAAAGCAAGCAAACTTTTTCAAACTTAACCTTTGCATGCCAAGAAATACCGAAGCAAATGTCCGTTTTTCAAGTTCTACACAACTGTCCTGAAATGCCCTTAATTTGACCGCACGATCCTATTAACCTTCTCTAATTGCATCAATTCGAAGCAGGCGAATGTTTATTTAACAAGGTTTATCAGTAACCATGCAGTTGAGTTGGTGTTGATGATACTTTATACATGTACATGAAATTTCTGTGTCAATTTCTGAATATTCTTATATCACTAAATTAATTTTGATTGTTATATTAAAGCTTAAAATAAAAATTATCGGGGAAAAAGTAAAAATATAATAAATTATATATGCAATAAATAATATGGTCATTATGGTTTTTTTTGCGTCCAATAATTTAACAGTAAATAATACCAGTGTTTTAAATCTTTTAAATGTAAAAAGACATTTAACATTGTTTTGTTGTTGTTGTTTTCTCAGAAATTTTGGATTTATAAACTTTTAAGAAAGTCTAATAAATTCATGCAATTCAACTTAAAATTATGTGTAGATCCAGATCATCTGGCACGTCCATTTTTCGGTCTTTATCAGAAATAATGTAATGAATTAGAAAAGCAGTGTATATCCATCAGACGGCAAGGTTCTGTTAATAAAGGTGTATCTCTCAGTGGTCGACAAAAAGAGACTCGGTCGTCCGCCTTCCTCATTCCTAAACAAGAAATATCGCATAATATCTTGCTATGAATTATGCGTTCCCCAACAAAACAACAGTGAAGCGACTATTTATAGTAAATACGGTCGCAATGAACAAAACTCACCTTTTCCCGTATAAAGCATGAACATCCGAGAAATCGGTGACACTATCCAACGTGCAACAAGTTACGTTTTTTTCTTTCTTGAGCACAATCTTTGCATAACAGAAAAAATACTTTTGAAATGGGAGTTTGGTACCACAAAATGTCGCCGCTAACCTGATTTAGTTAAAAAAAGTGCAGTTTAAAATCACTGCGGCAAGAATGTTTTTCTCAAACAGTGTTTGCCGCTGATTCTTCAAAGGCTCCAAGGCGGGTTCGGTTTTTTTTGTGGTGTCTGCTTTGACGTTGACCATTTTATAAACATATGCTCTCCTCTCCACACTGCTTTTGGTTTTAGGGTGAAACTGTGTCTTGTTGCAATTCCTGATATGCAAATTTCACTTTGGTTTATTGCACGATGTTAAATAATGGATGATAATTTCAATAACAAGTTATTTTTTAAGTGTCAATAGGTGTTTATTACTCAGTATTCAAAGTAGATTACAATACAAAACTAACACCTTTACATCGGCTTTTTATGTTCAACAGTTCAACTTTTAAAATACTGTATCATTTATTATGTTTTGATGTAATACACGAAAGTTGTATAGATTAGATGAAATTTTTTAAAGTAACAACAAACCAGTAACTAATTACAAGTAGTAAGAACGTCAACGTGTTCCCTTTGTTCTCCCCAGCAATTCTGACAAAGAGGCTTTGAGGTAGTCAGAAGCTAAACAAATCTGTTTCTTTGTTGTTGTTAAATAAGGAACTACGTATAAATTATTATGAAATACTAGTATTAATGGTGGTCGTTCTCATTTTGATAAAATCGATAAATTGTGGTCTATGTATGTTCCTGAATGCTTATTATCACTACGAAAACAAAACTTTCAGCATTCAAATTCGTCTAACGAGATCTTAACTCGGATGTGCAACCAGGCAAGCTTTTTTCACTTCGACTCGAAAGTCACCCCTATTAACGAGGAGTTAAATAAAGTTATATAAGTCATCGCCTGCGCACAATCTCTTTAAAAGAAAACGGGTATATGGTATAAATCATAGTTTTAGACACGGCTTCAGTCCCGGTTTGACGGACATCAGGCCCCCCATCCCCATCCCCAAAACAGAGATATTTCATATGAAACATTCGCTGAACTTGCTTTTGAGACCTCTCTGTACAACGTAATCCATGGATTTAGACACTTTTATTTCCAATAAAAAGCTTACAAGTGTCTCGGATTATCAGCTGTTGCTGGCTCCATTGGGATCATGTTGTATAGTATATTGATTTTACTAGATTTGATACTAAATCAATTTTCTTGCTTGATTATAAACAAATATTTTAGAACAAAGAAAATTATTATTTCTATTCTGACAAGATTTAGTTATGAAAATTGGTGCTTAGATGCACGTTTAATTTAGCAAAGTTTGCTTTCCACAAAGCATTTAACCAGTCAATAAGCTTCGTTATCAAATGCTCCCATTCACCCCTCTTTTAAAGTTGGAAAATTTACCATTGAGCTTTAACTGGTACATATCCGTTTAAAAATGTGACATGTGACTGATATAACCCCATTTTCCTAAGCAACAGAGATATACAGCGGTTTTTATCACAGATTGGCTTTTCACATGCAACGAAACAATCGCTGTCAAACTCCATTCAGAAGATAAAAATCCATACAGCTTTCTGCTGGCATGGAAATAACTTCAATTAGACATATTATCATACAAAAACCTTACACTCTTCAATATAAAAACTATATAGACAGTTTATGTTTTGTACATGGTGATGCTAAACTGTTATTGTCACGGTTAAACAGGGATAGCTAAAAGTATTGACAATAAATAACAAAATCTGAAATGTTTAATCAAACTATTCTCAGAACAGACTGAAAGTCTGTAGAAGCGAGCAATACTCGAGTATTGAGAGTTCGCACACGTCTATAAACCGTCGGAACATTGATATCACCTTTTTTAATTAAATCCCAATGACATAATAAATAAGGAACAATATCTCCACGCGGTCACCCGGAAACACTCAACTGTTAACGTTTCTCGAATGACCTAAAGAGAGCTCCGCATGCTTCACAACAAGGTTCGATACAGCAGCCGCAGACGGTCTGGTGGACCTTCTTGAGCACGGCACAGTTGATCTCGAACATGCGCAGTGATGGTGTGATACACCAGATATGGGTAAAGGCGACCTGGGCGAACTCGCAGCCCCACTCGGCGGCGATACAGATACCGCACAACAGGGTGGAGATCTTGTAACACAGATTCTGCCAGCATGTGAAGCACGTGTAGGATAGCTTCCATACGCAGTCTATGCTATGTATACTCTCCGGCTCGGCTAGCACATCCTCGAATCCAACCTGCATGTAAAAATAATTACACTGTTTATGCTCACATGTTTTATTTACGAGCTTAAAATGAGACTGGTAGCCTTTCTAGGTCGTGCGGTTAATGTACTGTTTGTAGTTAGTGCGGTAAATATATTGTCTGTAGGTAATGCGGTAAATACTTTGTATGTAGTTTAATATATTCCCAAAATAAGTTAAGGACCAGATATAAACAACTTTGTGATACGGTGTTGAATATTGTTGTTTTGAACAAGAATACGCAATGCAACAAAATTATTGCATCTTTAAATATTTCAATGAAACATTCTACCCGAATGCATGATATAATGGTGGTCCTAAATTGGTTTGAGGCGTTTACTGCATAAAATAGCATAGTTCATGTTTTATTTTAAGACATGGGACAGTAAGTAAAGAAAGTAATGAAAGGATGTGAAGTAAAACACGAGTAGTGCAGATTGTGAGCGTATTTGTCATAAAACTTGATTAAATTAAAAGGCCCTTGCGAAATTCGGATAGCGTATAAAAAGGGTATTTAAAAAAATTGGAAGAGAATTCCAGTGCAATTCACACTTTTTCTACATTTAAATAAAAAGAAAAAAACCTTCAAAATATTTTACCTATAAATAAAAATGGAAACATTAGTTGCATTTAACAAATTTTTACAAATAAACTTTTTGAACCGATTATTTCTTGTTTCAGTATTAAATCTAAAAGAAACTCATTTAGGTCTCATTATAACTGTTACCTTCAGTCGGTCATTCAGATTGTTGGGATCCCGATTTACAAGGTCCAAATCGTTCGACATTTTTGTTCAGGAAATTTAAATAAAAATTCACAAACTTAAAAATATCCTGTCGAAGGTTCTGCAGTAGCCGGCGAACTTGACGCTGTGTGAGCTTTGTTTTTGTTTTTTTGCTCTTTTATATAGCCGGTTTCCAAAGAGAAACAATTAATAATTCAGTGAGTTTGTTACGTTTCTACAGGTCCGTCATGCGTGATGCTTTTCTCCGCTTTCTCAAACGATTTGATTTGTTTGAAGTAACGAACAAACGATCTTGACAGGCTATTATTTCAGCTTGAATAACTTAGATAAGTTAATGAGTATCATCACATTAACTGGAACTTATATCAGATGTCGTGGCTTGAGACGTAAAAAGAAATTTCCATACACAGTAACTGGTTTCAACACTTATAACTTATTTTATCAAGCGTATTCTTGCTGGGTTGCTTGTGTCATAAAAAACGTTTGTTATCTGTGGTTGCATCGTTTTATATCATGCAAAATTGTCAAGAAGATTGGTGAGTTGGAGTGTTGTGTGCCTGTGTGCGTATATGTGTAGGTGGGGTTGGTGTAGGTGGGGTAGGGGTGTGTTGGTGGTTATGTTTAAAATCTGGAACCGGGAACATGTTTGCCAATAGAGGCAAAGTTGTCATCGACTTTTATGGCTTTTTTGGTCCAGCTATTTTTCTTTACTTTTCCAGCTTTTCCAGCGATGTTTTACTTTATTTAATGAAGTATCTTTAAATGTTTATCCTTATCTGATGGAGTAGCTTACAATGCTTAAAACTTATTCTTTTTAATGGAATACCCTACAGTGTGCCATACCCTACAATACCCTAAATTGATGGAGTACCCAACGTTTGCCTTTATTTAATAAAGTAACCTTAAAAGTTCACCCTCAATGTTTTACCCTCATTTATTTGATGGAGTACCGTAGCATGTTTTACCCTGATTTGCTAGAGTAACATATAATGTTTTACCATAGTTTGATAGAGTACCTTTAACTGTTTAACCCTCATTTAATGGAGTTACCTGCATTAATTTGATGAATTACAATGTTTTACCGTAGTTTCATGGAGCAATATACACTGTTTTACCCTCAGTTGATGTAGTACAATGTGTGACGTTTATTCATTTTAAGGAGTACTCTTCAAGGTTTTACCCTAATTTGAAGGAGTACCATACAATGTTTACCCATATTTTATGGAGTAGTCTAAAATATCCTCACCCCAATGCATATTTCTTATTTAATTAAACACAAGACGATGTTTATCCCTAACGGAGGCCCATGCGATGTTTTACTATTTGTAAATAATCAAATTTCTTTTATTTTGACGAACCAATGATACTTGTATTTGGCAGAATTAAAATGTGGAGATTTTGAAGAAGAAGAAGAAGAAGAATTATTTTCATTTTGCCAGCAGAATGAGCAGACGAGCAGATTGAACATATTTCCATTATACTGGTTTGCAGAGTCTTCTGGTAGTATTTTCTGCTAGTTTGCCCAGTCTGCTGACAGAATGAAATATTTTCATTCTGCTGTTCTGCCATTTTGATAACTTTACCATACCTACAATGTTTAATGCTAGTTTGATGGAGAGTCGTAAGAATCTGATGTTTTATCCTAATTTAATGGAGCACCATACTAGGTGCTATCCTAATCTGTTAGAGCACCCCGATTATCTGACTGTTTCACCCTAATCTGGTCGAGCGCCCTATATTTTCAAACTATTTCGTATAATGTAATTGTTTGGCTAAAGTTCCATTTAGTGCGGCAGTTTCGGGTTAAAGAAAACGATTTTCTTTGGAATTTGCAACTACACGCCAAATTGCCGCCCTGCTATCAGTTATTGTGTATGACAATTCCGAGGTGTGATGAGATGGCACCTAATGGCCGACAGTGAAAGGTAATACAAAGTATTTGGTATACGTTTTGCAAATACTTATGACTTCAAATTAAATAAAGGCATGCTTTTATATTGCTGTTGTTTTTTTTGCAAATGCGCTTATACATTTCATCTATTTCTTATTCGCACAATCCATGGAGATATAAATAAGTGGCTAAATCTGTTTAATGACATCGAACGACGATATGTTCTACATTTTCATCAGTATTCCTCCATTTTCGGATAAATTGCTTAAAAGAAACATATTTGCCAAAGTGGGTCCGATGCAAGTTATAAGGTGCACCAACGTCAATCATTTTTCGCGGCCAGATTCTCGGGAACACACATTTTCGGATCAACATTGGCTTTTGATTCCCACTTTTTTAAACAGTCTCTGACAAAATTAAGCTTATTTCTTGTAAATTTATCGGAGTTCGGAAAAATAATACAGAATAGAACATACGAAATAGTAACCCATATCGATGACTTAACTACTCTTCGAACGCATATCTAAATGGAGAAACATCAAACGAAATACAAATTAAATTTTACAATGTGTTTTTGGAATAAAACATTTGCGAGCGTTTAAAAACAAAAAATACTAAAATATTCAAGAGCATGTAATCGTGTGTACATATCACAATAGTTTGGTGGTGGGGTAAAAATAACGGTTTTGGAATCTATCAATTAAAATACATGTACATGTAAAACATTGACGTAATATCATCAAAAATAAACTTCAAAGCTAGATAACGAGTAAAATGATCTTCACTAAGATGGATAGTTATAAGATAAATCTGTTAAAGAGATTGTCTGGCCCTGCCTCCTTGCTTTACCGACGATTCCCCATTCCATCCACTAGCCCCCACTCCTCTCCGTAAAATAAAGATAAGAAAATAAATACAAATTGAAATCCCCAATTATTCTTTGGTCAGACGTATACAAATCGAAATTCCCATTTAGAGGTCAAACATTTACATTACTACATTACTACTAACGAACTAATTCACATTTACCACTATATAATTTAGTCCTATATACATATCACATAATCAGAAACATAGATTGCTGTCATTATTTATATTATAGTTTTATAGTCTGCAAGCATACTTCTGTCATGCTCAACATGTCAATGTGTTAGTCAAAATATATAATTTAGTTTTTCTCGAAAGATCTGAATATTTTTCCGCAGGCATCACAGCATGGTTCCAGACAACAGCCGCATATGGTGACGTGGATTCGCTTCAGCACGGCACAGTTGATTTCGAGCATGCGCAGTACGGGTGTGACACACCAGATATGGTAGAAGGCGATCTGAGCAAACTCGCAGCCCCACTCAGCGGCAATGCAGATACCAAAGAAAAGTGTGGCTAGCTTGTAGCACAGTCCGAGCCAGCAGGTAAAGCAGGTGTACGAGAGTTTCCAGACACAATCTATGCTGTGGATACTGTCTGGTTCAGCCAACACATCTTCAAACCCAACCTGAAATCAAAGGGTTCTACATTTACTAACATCCACATTTAATGGACAGTATCATTTATTTAGTTATTTGTTGCTGGAACTGTAATAAACATGAAACTTCTAGCCGGGCTCCCTGAAAATAAGAAATAAATGTAGATGGTCTAATTGTCAGTTGTTAACCTATTGTTATTTATCTTACAAATAGTAAGTTTCAATTTGGAAAAAACATATTTTAACGCCACGGTACATGCACATTATTACGGCTGATATGCAGGAATTACATTCTCAAATTCCCTGTTAAAAGTATATTATATAACATTCTCCATATTGTTTTCTCGTTAAAGGTAAAGCTCATTCATTTATTTGAGGACCATGACAACGATGATCATGAAACATTATTAATTTAAAAAACATCACAATGAAAGTTGTAAGATCTCTGAGGAATGGATCAAAGCGTGCACTGCTATTCGCGTTATCGAGTTGCACTCAGGAAAGTGTTATGCATTTCCATTACTGCCTATAAACAGACTCAATCTAACTTAGCTTGAAATACTGTATCTGTGACGTTTCCTTTTCATCTCTTGTTTAGATTTTAAATTGTGATACGATATAAATTAACCTTATGATACAATATAGGCTAACTTAACATGCAGTCCCAGCTGAATCTGCAATAGTTCTGCGACTACAAAACTATATAAGGTAACTAATGTAACCAATTGAACCATTTGACATCATTTTATCGTATGTTTCCCTCTAGGGGATATAGTTTTCCTATATCCTTTGCAAAATTGATGAAGTTTGGTCATGTAACGCAGCAACAAAATAGTAAACAACACACTCCTCATTGTGTAACTGTGAAACTAAGTGAGATAACGAACATGTGTTCCAATCGTTTATATAGAATTCATGTACAATCAATATATTGTACTATGACATGCAAAATTAAATGTGAAATAGTAGGCATCGCAATAATAGTAAAACGTACGCCTGAAAATATTTTGTTACCAATTTCTGTTTTTAATTAATCTGTATTTTTCAGAAGGCACCATCTCTCTGAAAACCGGCTCCAACTAACTCTTTCTCAAATTTCAACAAAAACCCATGAAGGTTGTCTCATAATACAGAAAGTTTCTTCAGTAAGAACATGAAAAAAGAACCAGACGAACAAGAGAATATAGAACGCCGGTGTAGACACTGTGTAAATATATATTGGTATATCGTTATATTGTTATATGTTGTGGTTTTGTACTTATCGTGAAGAAATTTATTACGTTATGTGCACCGTAACCAAATATAATAATGTGTGCGATAAAATATGGGCATAACATAATTTTAAATGCAAATAACGCAATGAAGTGTAATCATCTAATATTATATTAAAATAATAACTATGTAAAATAATTAGTTCAGGACTACGAAAGAGTGCTACATTGGCACCGGAGTCCGAAATGTCCTACTTTCGCCGTGCTCCAAACATTATTAATTTATGAGGTGTCGCCAATGTTTCCCGGATCTCATTAATTAAAAGATATGGTGTGACAAAATATGTTATATGAAATGCCCGAGTATAACTTGTAACATGATATGTACGCTACTTAACTATTATGTGTTTCTTTTGTTAAATACCTGTTATTATTCATTATATTACCTGAACACTTTCCCCTTTGATAATTTGCTAAGTTGCTACCGTCTGCCATAAACCCTATATTGTATATTATATTATTGTCATGTAGTTCTTTGTGAACCTGATTCCAAATAAAAGAAATGTTCTGTTCTGTTCTGTTCTGTTACTAAATATATAAAGAAAGCGTGTGATGTGTTTGTATCCAGCGAGGTATTAAAAATTTATCAGCCGGTGAAAGAAACGCGCGCTACGCCATAGATAGGATTTCAAAATGAGAGCAAAAGGAAGTTTTCAGAGTGTCATTCATCAAGAACGTTTGATTTTCAATTATAAAACCAGGTTAACGTTTAACCATTATTTATTCTTTAATCTATTTCAAAGTTGAACTTCATTTTTGTAAATTCTTATGGCGTTTTTCTAAGACGTTACTAACATAACTATGGATTTAATTTATATTTCACTTGGGAAGACTTTTAAAATGCGTGTATATCCCCGCAATAAAGTTAACAATCGCCCTAAATTTCATTACGCCACCGGAACTTCGACCCTCTGACCAGTATTCCTTCTCAGAAAATGGTATGGAGTAGAAATCTATTTGCCTTAAAATACCACCATGCCTAGCGAGCATATCACAACCGAAATGAGAACCCTGTATTCACGGTGTGAAACCATACACCGGATAAAAAATGCATTTTGAGTCGTAATAACATTGGAAAAAAGTTACCATAGGTTAAAAAAGTTCGATTTCTAAGCTTGTATGACACTTATCGACCAGGGTTTGATTTTGGCATCATATGATATAATGTACAAGTATCAACGAAAACCAAGATTTGATGTATTTTCTGTAAAAATTCACTGTTGCTCACAGGAGAAATTGTTGCCTAAGAACCAAAAATCTAGTTCCTTTATTAGTTTCGTCCAAAAATAAAATTTCTGAACCTATAATTTAACCAAGTTGTTGTTTAAGAAATTTTAACTGCAAGTCTTTGTTCTTTGACCATAAATCTCCGATCAAATCAAATAATTGAGTGCCTTTCTTTTATTTGGATATTTTATTTTAAAATGCTTTGAAATACATCCCATTTATCACTCAGCCCATCGCTAGACGGCATGGAAAGCAATTTACATTTCTATTGATGCCCATGTATGGACTCAACTATTCCTGTTTATATTTGTCGTGTTTGCTGTATTTCGAAGTAATTCTTTCAACTATCGTAACATAGATAATTGCAATTAATAAGAGGTACCGTAAGTATCGCAGCTAAATAGCCGAACGTAACATGGGCTATAACTGAGCCTCCTCAGACAACAACATAATGACCTACCGCAAGGTGATCGTTGAGTTTGTTCGGATCTCTGTTTGTCAAGTCCACGTCAGCCATCTTCTCTTTTTTTCCTTCGAGATTTACAGCTACACGAACAAAACCTTGTATTGAAAAGAATTTTTTTTAAATAGAAAGCAAAGAATTACTTAATTTGTCAACTAATTTGTCAACTTTTTTTAGAGGAACCGATGTTTGCAAATCAAACATTATCCGCAGCGTTACGACGAATACTGTGATTGCCTGTGAACATGATATGGTTTATACCCGGTAACTATGGCGATATATACATTATTGATGCAGTTATGTGATGTCCATCAGGAAACTCTTGTTGCATTGGACCCTTCATTATGACGTCATCAACTGCCAGGATAATGATGTACGCCAAAGGTTCGTCTGAATCACTCCGAATCACTCTGGTGAAGAGTGAATAGCTTCGATTTCTGTTTTAAATAAGGTCACATATATATGTTTTTATTTATATTAATTTTAATTGTCGTTACTGCAGTTATGATAAATATCAACTAAGAACAGGTAACATATAAACTCCATTTAACTTTATTCGGAACAAAGATGTTATCTACAGTTACAAAAAAAACTTGTATGATTTTCACAAAAAATGCAGGTTTTTAGATAAATACCCAGGGTATGTGAAAATCAAATTAGAAAAAAAATTACAATGGCGTTTGAAGTTTGTATTTTATTTTATTTTACTTTGTTCCTCATTAAAAAAAAATGTTGTTTAGAAATAAACAAAATTGCGGCTGTCGTAAAATCTTCAAGCCGTGAACGCAACGTACCAGACCAACTTTTGTCGGCTTTTTTGGCAAAATTCTAGCAATTTTGAGATGTGGCAAGTTAGCTGCGAGACTTTTGAAAGACAGCCTTTCTTACAGTCTTCCCCTGGTACGGCTATCAACCAAGTTTTATGACTGTCTTGAAAAGTTCGCAAGGTAGCTGCACAAAGACGTTGCGGCTGGCCCGAGGTTTCCGTGAAAAATCCAAGTGACTATCTCAAATCTCTATTAAAATGTATAGCTGCTACACGAGTTCGCACGAAGTGTCCGTTCAGAGTTAGTCCGAGCAACACGAGACGGCATAACATAATAAAAAGGAATGTGGTAAGTGCTCTATTGTTGCCAAAGACCCTAAACCCCCGAAGCAGGAGCAAGATGAGCACCAACATCAGCATTTTACACACAAAATGCCATTGATGATTGTAATGTTGACAACTTACTGCTAACAAATCACGTGATTTGAAGATCAGCGAACACTGCACAAACGAGGTTGGTGTACAAGCATCGTTCAGTCGTCTCGCAGCGTCTACGTTCTGTCAGAATGCCAGTAATGAGGCACTGGCTTGGCAGCAGCTATGGAAGTGTGACCAACACAAACTTGCGGCTGATGTGAATAGGGCTTTTGACCATGATACTAGCTGGATTTCACATCCTTTTGATGATAACACCTTTAATTACAGTCCATCATACAAGATTCGCTTGACTCCCCTGTTGTTGTTGTTGTTGGTATTATTATTGTTGTTGTTGTTTTGTTTTTAATAAATGTACTACTTAGCAGATATTCGGTCACAGATATTGCATTTTGATGATGCTTTCGAAAGAAAACAGTCAGGGAGTGGCAGAAATCAGTTAGCAGGCAGTAGAAACAGTGAATTAGCTACCCAAAAATCTTCACCCTGACCTATAGTCGGCATCAGGTGAAAGTGTTAACAGCAAAACAAACAGCAAAGTGAACTATCAACACAGCTAACGATAGCTGAATGGCATGAGCCCGATGGACAGGTCGACTAAAAAAGTACCATTTAATTATCCATCGGTTAATGAGATCGCATTGATCAATATTAATGACATTTGTATAATACCAATAAGTCAGTGTCGTGAAATTCCAATTTCCTTACAATAGCAATTATCAATCCACTAATCCAAGTCATAATTGAATATTGCTTTACCTTTAGCTCGGCCAGACATTTTCGCACACTATAATCAAGTATTAATATGGGCTGTGTTATCATTTTTTCCAGATTAAATATTTCACACATGTAAAGAATGGGATCTTCTTTTTTTCACACAGCACAGTTACATTAATGGCATTTCCTGTGAAATTTGTGATCGATGCAGTTTTGGATATGACATATAAAATTTTCTTCACAACTTTCATAAAGCCCCAGAAGTCGTGAAGAAGAATACTAATTATGTTATAATTATAGTGATGCTGCTTCAGCAGGAGTAGTAGCAGTAGCAGAAGCAGCAGCAGCAGCAGCAGCAGTAGTAGTAGTAGTAGTAGTAGTAGTAGTAGTAGTAGTAGTAGTAGTCCCCAGGTCAGTATCTATCGGTTTAAAAAAAGAAATTTAAAAAAGTTTTTTTTTTAAATTAAAAGATGCATTTCGTTCTTTTTTTAATTAAAAGGGAGGTGATTTAAAAAAAACAACAACAACAACAATGATATTAGAGTAATAGTAACTCTATCTTCTTTCCTTGCATCATTGGACTTTAAATATTGTGTTTTCCTTCCGTACAGACCATAAACTTCTATTTTGACTGTAAAATAATCTGGTTGAGACTTTTATGTGAAAAATATTGATCACATCATTATTTAGGAAAGAGGAGATAACCTTGACCTCTGTGAAAAAAATAACACCAACTTTCCATTTCAAATTTCCAGACATATGCAATACCACAACTTAAATTAAGGAAAAAAATATATTATCACTAAACAAAAATTTGAACAAAAAAACTAAGTTTTTCTTTGCTCAGAACATAATATTATTATGGTTTTACAGTGTACGAAACACGTGCTGTAACTTCCAATAAACCAACCAAACGGTATAAGCATGTTATAAACTATTTTATCAAACATAACGGAGACAAAATCAAATATTGTTGTTTTATTTTAAATCGATGATAACTTATTAATAGTTTGTACAACGATATAATATTTATAAAAATATGTAATACTGACAGATCAAAACATAAAAATGTATTAGTTTCGTCCTCACAAAGATTTAAATAAACAAACAATGCAAGTTTGGCCACAAAAATTGTCAGTTGAAGTGCCTACAGCATTATCATTCCCCATTCAGTGCACAGATCGCCGAAATATTTCATCAACATTTGTCTCCCTTATCGTCTGTCTCCGCTATCGTCTATTCAATAACTTTATTTTTTGAAGTGAATGAAAATATTTCCGATCGCCTCACAGCATGGTGTCAGACAGCATCCGCAGCAGGTTTTTGTGATCCTGGTGCAGACAGCGCAGTTCATCTCGCACAATCTCAGGGAAGGCGTGATTATCCAAACGTGGTAGAAAGCGACAATCGCAAACTCTGAGCCCCACTCGGCAGCAATGCAGATACCGCATAAGAGTGTAATAATTTTGTAGTAGAGACCGAGCCACAGGTTGAAGCAGGTGTAGGAGAGTTTCCAGACACAGTCTATACTCTGGGTTCCCTCGGGCTCTCCTAGAACATCCTCGAATGTGACCTGAAACGAACAAACAAATAAATAGAAACGCGTCTGCTTTAATGTCATTTTCATTTCATATTTGCTAATGTTTTATTCAATTTAGAAGAAAATCAAACGGTTTGAAACACCAGAATATGCGTGGAATGAGTTATACCAACACTGTTCATTTCAGTCAAAGGTTTAACGAAGTCAAAATCTCTATCAGCATTCCCGAAGATTATTTCAATTTAGGCATTTTATTTATTCCTTCGGTAATAATAATTTCTTTAAAAAAACGAGAATTATTATAATAGACTTATAGCTTGTTTTACAATTTGCACTTCATTCAAGGCTCGGCAAATATAAATCGCATTAACTTAATTTAAGAACCGAATTTTCTGACATGAGTGTTCTACTTCTTGCGATTCCACAATGTAAGGCACGCTTACTACAGTACGTTATTGATAACTGGACACTCACGTGATGTTTAAAATCATTTTATACAGGTTAACGTTTTATTCCTTGCATTTGGAATGCTCCCCCTACCGCACATCCCCCCATCCCCGACACAATTTCTCGCTGGAATAACACAAGTATTTGCTCATTACACTTCCGAAAGTAGGTCATCAACTCGTCACTTCCCTTAGCCAAGAAAAGATTAAAACTGTAGTTGTTGTTTTGTTGTTTTTTTTATCAGAAATTCAATTTCTTTTTTTAATCTTTATTGATTGATTTCTTAAAGCATTAGTTATGTTGTTTATGACATAACAGAATATAACTGGTAATTTGTTTACAAAATTTTTTTTTTCCTATATTGAGGTTGCTTTGATTTGTTTTAATAAATTTAATACATTCGTCATGTTTGAGGTTTTATCGACTGTAACATGCATCATTAGTTTTTATGAGGAAGAAATCGGTCTAACCACAAAATATTCTAACAGAAAATACTGAAGTACTAACACCGAAGTCAATGACGCTATGCTACATTTACAAAAATTATTAAATCCACGTACTACACAAGAATAACTTTTACAAATTAAGAAACAAATAATAAAATTTCCTTATATTAAAAAAGACGTATTCATAAAATAATGATCTGATTAATTACAAACCAAAGAACAATTTTCTTTTCATGTTTACGAAAATTAATATTAAATCAGAAAACAAAGCTGTATATCCACATTCCAGTGGGAACCCCTACTTTAATATTCATTGAACATGTACCGAACGGAAGCGAATTTCGCCGAAACATTGGACTAATCAGTATTTATTTAGAACCTGCTTTGGGTGAAGTTTACTGTGTTCGTAACTGTAACAACGTCGGCTTTAAATAAATATATATTCACTCGTAGGTTTACTGTATCAGAATATTATATCCGATCTACTTTGTTTACAGGTCTTTTACAGTTTAATTGATAAGTTTCGTTAATTCAATACACATAATGATTCCTGACCAGGCACCTTTAAGAAACTAAAATAACAATCCATGAGTCTTTGCATTATTTATGTGGAATTTTTTGATTAAATTTATTATATAATTATTGGCCTACAGTCAGATGTTGAAATAAGAACATCAAGTAGAAATCTTACCTTAAGATGGTCATTTAGGTTGTTAGGATCTCTGTTTACTAGATCTACACTACCCATTGTGGAAATCTCTTAGTCCAGAATAAGTGCAAGGTCCGAAATCTGGATGACCACTGGTGGGGTACAGTGAGAGTACAGGATTTTATGGCTTGATGACCGGACACACAGACGTTGCCAAGGTCACTTACCAACATTGGAATATCATATGTAATTAATTTGTTTCATTTACCGTGTAATCAAATCTAAAACGACCGCAATAAAATATAACAATAGGGGTTTAGACATGTTCTGACATCTCAAAGTAAGAAAATCGGATTATTTATTTTTCACTTTTTACACTGTTGAAAGTCGTAAAAAACACTTGTAAATTAAACGTGTATTAGGCTTAACCTTAAATGACAGTTAAGACCTTTTAGAACCAGTTTTATCATGACAACTAACTAACTATTCAAAATACAGTTTAGCAGCTTCAAACTTCCATTTTTTTTCTGTTGAAACCGGAGCCTCGTCAAATATCGTTAAATGTTCTAGATTTCTTTGCAAGTATGCATTCATGAACTGTTTTACCACCTATCCCCGCTTAACCCCTACCCCCACCGCCCCCACCCAATGTTTGTGTTCACTTTTTTGTTTTTACAGATGAAAAGTAATTAACATCCAGTCATATACGCTGATTTATAAAACTTAAATAGCAAACAGAAATAAGATAGTCAATATCAGTTCAGGTTGGTCAAGTGAAAATTAATGAATTATTTTTTTTGAACGTTTTAGTGATGTTAATAATCGTCTTTGATGAAACCCATTACACACGTGCCACAATTCATAAGCAACTTTTGAAACTAAATATATAAGACGCCAGCACCCTCATCTGAACAATCCCAATGCGCTGATGAACGTTAATATCCAGTTGAAAACAAACAACAACATTGATCATACTCGCAAATCGGACCCGGCCGTTCTTGACGATAGAATACCGTACGATGTATCGAAAATTCCAGAAATTAAGGAGGTTTTCAAACAACTCTTTCAGCTTATATCTGTTTCCCTGTTTTAAACAGTTCTACGTTAGATTTCAAGTTTAAACAATTATAACTACATGTTTCTTAACGATTTTATAGTAATTTAAGCAGAATTCCTTCAATACACCTTTTTGGAATTCAGGTTAGCAGATTTCAGAAACATTCGAGTAATTATTCAGTTTTTAAGGTAGGTTTGATCAAGAAAGTATTTTTTTACTGTTTAGTATCTTTAAATTAGGTAACAATGTTGAACCAGGAGGCGGCAATTCTATTTTTGGAGCTTTAATGTGAAAAACCCAACTGACTCCACTGTGTAAACAATGTCATACAGTCAAACCTGTCTTAAGCAGCCACCCAAGAGAGTGACAAAAAGTGGCTGCTAAAGACAGGCGGCTGTTAAACACAGTAAACAAATGGAACAAATGTCAGTTTAGGACATATTCAAACTGTCGGTTTAAGACAGGTGGTTGCTATTTGCAGGTGGCTGCTAAGGCAGGTTTCACTGTATTTCTAAAGGCTGAAAATCATAGCTTGTACCATTTGATAAGAGGTCGGGGTGGCGGGGGTTACCCCTTAATTACCAGAGATCAGACACCGTGAAACCGGTGCACTGTTGTAACACTTCTGTGTAAATTGCTATCGGTGTACAGTGAGTAAAGCATGTCGTTACTGGCCATCTATTATCACTAAAATGCCTAAAAATCTTTACCTACTGACTGATTTATTCTTACACATTATCTTCAGATTTAACGTTTTGTATACACGCGTCAAACCGGTTTTTTGATACCCCCTAATTAGGTTAAATAAAACCGGAAACAAAACAAACAGTAAAAGTTAACTTTTTACGCTCATTCTGTAAAACGTGTTGTTTTCTTTTTCTCATATTTGCATTGATACGGCTAAGTTTGCTGTCCTCTAATGTATAGGTTATGTAATTTGTTATGTTGATTTTTGTTGTTTTCTGTTTTTACTTTCTTTACATTTTTTGTCCTCTCATAAATTATGTATTCATGTTTGAGTGACACGTTTGTATGTGTGTATGATTGTATAAGGCTTGTCTCTTGTTTAAGTACGATGTACTTACTTAGAAATTTTGTGAAATAAACTTGAAACTTGAAACGCCAAAATAGGAGACTATTAAAAGTCAGCAATTGTCATAGCCCGAGTAGGAACATCCGGTAATGTGCCTTTGCCTGTAACGCCACTCCTAAGGGCAGTTTATAAAAAATGAAAAATTAAGGTCCGTCTTCAGTCGTCATTGCACTGTCATTGGTAAAAATATCAAAATCTCTGTAACGGCAAAATGCAGTTCAATAAAACTTTCACAAATAATCGTTATTTATGTATCGTCATTTTACATACATTAAGAAATTTTAGAATAGTAAATAAACATAGCAAGACCTTAAACTTCCCTAAAATTCTATTTCCATAAATTCACAAAACCTAAATGCTCCTGACAACAACATGTTGTGTCTTTATTAAAGAACTTTGATTGTGTTGTTTAGCTTTTTTTGAATTCATGTAAATATAATTTTATGATTAGATCTAATAATTTTAGGGACTATGATGTCTTTTTATTTTTATTTACAGTTCTTATGAGTCCATATGTAAAACAAACATAGGCCTACACTAAACCATTTATTTCTTCAGATTTTTAAACGGCATATTGCCACGACGTACGTGCAATGATGACTGTAGGTGGTCTCGATTAGGGCATACCCATTCTTTTATCTGGGTACCATACGCCGCTGAACATGGAACGGTATTAATCTGAAATTACATCATTTAAGGTTCCGCGGTCACCGCCATATACAATCACCCCGTTTGGGATGGATCGAAATTGTACTTTTATTGGTGTAAATATTGAATTGCGTTCAACCCGGGACCAGGCGGTCATGTTAGGTGGCTTTCAAAGTTCCCTATCCATATATTTTAATATCACAGCAGCGTTGTCTGTGCCCTGTGGCGGCTGTAAAAATTCTCCCCGTACATTCAATCATTGCTGTTATCAGTTACGTCATTTAAAGGTCGTTGAGCACAATACTTATATACTATGTTAAAAGTACTTCTAAAATTACCTTTGTTTAAATATTTCGGCCGGTTTAAGATGGGTGGTTTAAATATCACAGCTAATATAGAATTTGGATATTGTTCAATGACCCCAAGTATATTTCCTGCTTTTTAAATATTGCCTTTGGCGTTGTCTGTGATATGCAGGATTTATATTCTCTGATCCCTTGTCAAAATTCTAATCTGTTTAGTTCCGCCCATTCTTTTCTCGTTTAGGGCACACTCATTCTTTTATATGGAGTCCAAACGCCGCTGAACATGGAATGGTATTAATCTGAAAATACCGCATTCAAGGTTCCATGTTCACCGTCATATGCATACCAACGTTTGGATGGATCGAAATTGTACTGTTTATTGGTGTAAATATTGAATTATTATACCTCAATTTCATTTACAATGTTAATCTTCCATAGGCCACCGTGACATATAAGTACTGTCAAAAAAATTTTATTGTCGGAAAAATACTGTCACCCGCTACCATAGGTACGGAATGTTCGAAAATTATACTGTACCATTCGCGCATGCGCAATATCTATTTTTACTTTTTTTGTAAACAGAAGACAATAATGTCAAGCAACAAACGTTTTTCTACCATTAACGAGGCAGATTTAAAGACTCTGGATCAAGAGAAAGACTAAAAACACGAAGTGTGTTGTGAAGCGTGGTGTTAATTTGTTTAGCGAATTTCTTCGGTCAAAAAATATGGAATTAAGTGAAATTGTGGAAAACCCCACCATTATTAAATACCATTATTGAATAAAGTTGTTCATGGTTTGAATAGTTTTTCGGTATAGTAAAATAAATGTTACATGTCTGACAGGGTGACAGTAAAATTGTCAACTTTCGAAAATACTGTCAACCTCGGCTTCGCCTCGGTTGACAGTATTTCCTCAAGTTGACAATTTTACTGTCACCCTGTCAGACATGTAATATTTATATACTGTGCTCAATCCGGGGCTAGGCGGCGTGGACAGTAATATGCATTTACTATCTTTGGACAGGTTCAATCAAGCCGAGCCTGCAATATTTTCATATGCGCGTGTTCGGTGGTTTTCAAAGTTCCCTTTTCCTCTATTTTTAAAATTAAAAAAACATCCAGTTATTTAACACCTGCGATAACGAAATGCTTGAAAATTGTTAGGACATGAATACATCAAAAATAATAAAAACAAGTCCATATGACGGATATGCTTTCGTCATTTCCACAATTTGTTATTTGGCATTAAGCTAGTAGGTCATTCGCATATGGGGCGTTCTTTTTCAGTTTTAAATTCTATTTGGAATTCATCACTCAAATGATTTGGGAAATTAAAGGAGTATATTACAATAAGTTCTAACGGACATAATTTTTTAAAACTTTGCACAATTAAAGAAAATTCCTTCACAAACAAAATGATATAAAGAAAAATATAGCTTTCCACGCTTGTTTTTGAGTAATCGCTCATTATTAGACCCCTCTATACGGCCATTTTGAAGGGATTTTGAGAAAACGCACATATATCTTTTAAATGATTGTTACATATGGAATTCCTAATCAACACCTTATATCTATGCATGTTTTTGTTTGGAATTATGTGTATGTATGGTTTTGGATGGAATTATGTGAGATGTTTTTGTATATTTGAAGAAAAAACTTTGAAAATGACCAAAATATCCAACAAAAAAGGGAGAAAATTCAGTCCCTGATTGGAAAAAATCTATATTTCTTTTTTTGTAACGGACAGATTTTTTTAAAACTCCATAAAATGACACAGTATATATTTCTAAACAAAACAAAAACAAAAAAAACAGGGGCTTCCAGGCTTAAATTTTTACTATATTCCTTCAAAGTTGGTCATATAAGTCAAAAATATCTCTAATTTTAATGCAATTCTACAAATATCCATCATAACATGTATAAATAGTTTTATAACATGCTCATCAAAACTAATTTCATATTTTGAAAGAAATAACTATCTATTTATCAAAAATTACATTACAGTTACCACATTTCTTTCATACAATTCCCACGAATGCAGCCCTAAGTGTTGCCAAAGTTTCCATACATATCGAAAAACACCTAACACTGATAATGAATGAAAATCATACAACAATCCCTAAATCTTATGATCCATTAAGTAATTATACAATTATTTCTGAACAACAGATTTAAGAGATGTTATACTCTAGGTTTGCCTATGTCAAGTTTCTCACCAAACAGCTGAGACAATCCATCTAACCCACCACGTGAGACAGCAAGTTATATGTTTTATATGACTCAAATTCAAACCGGATGCTGCAATTTTCTTAGCCATTTGACATGAAAGTATTTTCTGTTTGGTTAAAAATTCAAGAGTATCAAAATTAACATCAGTCATTTTCACATGAAAGTAACATTCAATTAATGATTTGGATGAAAAACAGAACTGTTGAAACAATTTGTCGGTAATATTAGCGCTTGCGCAGAAATATGCGCGTAAACTATTGTATCATACTCCTTTAACTAAAAGTTTACTGGGAAGAACCAAAACTGAAAAGTTTCTCATAGTTTAACCCTTTTTTTAGATAGCTGCACTATGTATGCCGTTAACGTATTCCACGAGCTATTGAAAAGTAGTAAACGAGTAGTTAACAGGATGCGCAAAATGTCAACCCCGGATTGAACTCGAATCCTGATTTATTCGATGTCAAGGAGAGTGTACACCCTCAAAGGAATTATCTGAGTCTTTTACACATATATTTTATCTCCGACTATGGTGACTTAATTCCAACATTACCATATAGTAGCAATCGTAGGGCTATAACAACATAACTATTGTCATTGTAATGAAACATAAATATGTCTTAATAATCTAGTAACTTTTGGGAAGATTTTGTGTAAATACGAGGGTTGATCAAAAATAAACCGGATTATTTAAATAGCAAGTAGAATATTTCATCAGGATAAATAAAAATACATATAACAGTTTGTGGAATCAATCCGCTACAGAATACAGAAAACAGTTCTCTAAAACATTTACAAACAATGGAAATAGAGAGATTTGCGTGAGCATATGTCTGGTGTCACGGCGCACGGTAAGACGACACTGGTGACGTTGTTGATGTTGCGCGTTATTACAGCGTCTCGACTGTGACCGGGTTTCTGGGTCATAGAACCATAGCCAGGTTTTGTCCGTCGTTATGTTGTGACTGAGGAAGTCGTCCCCTTCTCGGTTCACTCTACGCAGGAAGGCTAGTGAATCCTGCACGCGACAGACCAACTCCGTGTCTTTCAAGAGACGCGGGACCCAGCACGCGTTCACCTAGTGTCAGTAATCAGGTATGGTTAAACTTTAAAAAAATGCATTTCCATTTTAGAAACTTATAAAAAATAATATTCAGATAAAAAATAAGAATTTACCATTAACTAAATTGTTAAAACATGTATTTTTCATTTTGAAAATGCATATTTTGCAAGGTTTGGAACGTCGATCGTCGATATCCTATGTGTTTATGCAATTACGTCATATTTTGCGATAACGTCAAAAAATAACGGCATGACGTTTTCATGGATTTTTATGTATAAAACATGATTGGAAACAACAATAAACAATTTTAAACATCGGACGTAAAAGAAAAATAATGCGCTGCGCCGTGATGGCGTTACCATGGTTTCTTAATGCGTGATTATGAATAGTAGTAAGTGTTTTTCAAATAAAAAGTTAGATCAACTGTTTGCATTTAAATTGGGATTTCGATTGGTGTAAAGATTTGGTTGTTTGAAAGGAAACTTTTTATTTGAGAGCAAAAATCCGGTTTATTTTTGATCAACCCTCGGATGATACATTTCTCAATCGCGATTACAATTGCCTTGTTATTGAGAGTTAACGGATTGGGTGCACATTGTTTAGTATTAATGGTGACAAAATTATGAAGTTTTGTGTGAATGGACCTTTGTCTGCATGATTTATTTTGGGGGTAAAAAGACCCTCATGATATTTCATGTTTATTGGTCAATTAGTCATTTAAAATAAGCAATATTTGTTAAGCAATTTTTTAGTTTCAAATATTTCTTTAAGTTAATGCCTTTTAATTATAAAATATTTATTGCAGACTCTTAAACCTCTTAATCTACTGATACGGCTCTCATGTGGGAGAGTTAGATCAAGAGCATGAACAAACCCATCTTACTAAGATGTATTATCCAAACGACTTACATGGCATAATTGTTTTGAACTTTGTTTTAGTCGGTCATCTACACAATTACGGTTTGAAATAAAATAGTCATCTTAATTTGGGTCATACAAGAAGAAAGTAATGCTCAAGGCCGAATATTATAAAACTGGTATCGTTTTAACATATTACACTAGTTAAATTTTGATTTAAATATTGGCGGTAAATTTTCTATACATCATAGTTTCGGTTTATAGATTTAGAAATATATTACCTTTATATAAGCACAACTAACCAAAAAACGGCATTTACACCTTAAATTAAACAAGACAACAACTACAAAACAGATTTCAGTTATTTATTCAAACATAACATAAAATAAACAAAATATGTTTAAACCTACATGTAATAAATACTTTAACCGATGAATACATGTTTTGATTGCTAAATAGATAATACTGAGAGAAGAATATTCGTTACACACAATGCCAGTTTCAGCCACCGACAGACAAATGTATACATGTGTCTTCATAAAGCATTGATGTGTCTTCCTCCTGTCTTTTCAGTCCAGACATGTATTATTTTATAGACTACAGTCTAGATCTAACATGCACAGTGTTTCCCTACAAATTCGTTGACTTTCTAGACTTAGTTCGATCATTTCTTGAAATGAATGAACAGGTTTCCGATCGCCTCGCAGCATGGTGCTATGCAGCATCCGCAGCAAGTTTTCGTGATCCTTGTGAAGACAGCGCAGTTTATCTCGCACAATCTCAGGGAAGGCGTGATTATCCAAACGTGGTAGAAAGCGACAATCGCAAACTCTGAGCCCCACTCGGCAGCAATGCAGATACCGCATAACAGTGTAATAATTTTGTAGTAGAGACCGAGCCACAGGTTGAAGCAGGTGTAGGAGAGTTTCCAGACACAGTCTATACTGTGTGCTCCCTCGGGCTCTCCTAGAACATCCTCGAATGTGACCTGCAATAAAATTGAAAACCTATTGAGTATTGAATAACATCTTCATCGGTATAAAAACTAATAAGAGATGCACGGAATTGATATATTCATCGTTTGGTTGAAATAAAATGAATACATCTTTCTAAAGCAATTTAAAGCATAGCCCTTCAGCAAAACAAAACGTGCATGAAACAAGAAGTAATCAACATCTGTAGGAAAATTAAAAGGCAGTGACATGGGTATTAAGGAACAGTCAATCTATCGTTGTTTAGCTGTCTGTCCGCTCAATTCATGTTCATGGCTCCTTTAATATCAAAATAAAGAACTGAATCGATACTTGTTGCTTTAATCTGAGTATCATTTGACTATTGAAGTATTGATAAGCGTTCGGTATTACATGTCATTGTTCATAAGAAAATATGCTTACTTTCAATATTTCAAGGGACTTTCTCATTACCAAAATTCTTGAAACTTTGTTGTAGTTAATTTAGACCTACAGAGTTTTTGCCGTGATAAAGGTACCTATTTTATTACAGACTATAAGATGGTATGAATTTGTTTAAATTATGTTTAAGATGAATGTAACTGTTCGAATTCTGTTTAAATCCAAATGCAAAGAACGAAACAAACAAAACAATAGTTTGATGCCAGCATGGGTAACATGTTACTGACAACAACATCTTCTATGTTCATTCAACGACATCACAATCACGAATAGAGGAAGTAATCATTTTAGACATCTGTCACATATTTTCACAAACACACTTTTAAGAGGATCTCATTTGTTTTGGATATTTGGTCCGTATTCTGTTACGTTGGAATTTCAGACGATGCTCTGTGTTATTAAGTTTTTTGCTTTCGGTGGTAAATAGAAATTTAGAGAATTTCAGGCCAAGCTATTTTTCTTTGATGTCATCATGGTTTTATTAAGTTATATAAAATTTAAACTAGATTGGTGTTCGGTTGAACACTTGTGTCGCCCTCTGGTGCTATGTCAGAATAAAAATGCAAGTACAAAAAGGGGCATAACTCCATCAAAGAATTTGGCATCATCATGAGAGTGTTGTCATAAGCAATATAATTTGAAAGTTTGATGTAAAAATATTAAGAAATGACAAAGTTATAGCCAACGTTAAGTTTTCGTGTAAAAATCCGAGTACAAAAAGGGGCATAACTGCATCAAATGTGACCTTGACCTTGAGAATTTGGCATCATCTCGAGCGTGTTGTCATAAGCAATATAATTTGAAAGTTTGATGAAAAACTATAAAGAAATGACAAAGTTATAGCCAACGTTAAGTTTTCGTGTAAAAATCCAAGTACAAAAAGGGGCATAACTCCATCAAATGTGACCTTGACCTTGAGAATGTGGCATCATCTCGAGCGTGTTGTCATAAGCAATATAATTTGAAAGTTTGATGAAAAACTATTAAGAAATGACAAAGTTATAGCCAACGTTAATTTTCGTGTAAAAATCCAAGTACAAACAGGGGCATAACACCATCAAATGTGACCTTGACCTTGAGAATTTGGCATCATCTCAAGCGTGTTGTCATTAGCAATATAATTTGAAAGTTTGATAAAGAAATATTAAAAAATAGCAAAGTTATAGCCAACGTTAAGTTTTCGTGACGGACCGACGGACCGACGGACGGACAAAGCGGTCCCTATGTATCGCCATTTCTTCGAAAGGGCGACACAAAAACCGACATTTAGAGTAGTTGTGCACCATATTTTAGATTCCACTTTGTGTACGAGTTGGGTAGGATTTTAATTCACTTTCAATTCGATCATAAAAATATGCCTATAATTAAAACAGATTATGCTTTCATACTTAAGCTGCATTCATCTCATCTTTTTAAAATCTTCAAGTGAAAACAATAAAACTAAATTAATAGCAAATTTGAAATGTATTAAAAAAGCAGCATTGATTGGCCTACAAATAATAAAAAAATGAATAATTTAAAAATTTACAAAGATGAATAAATCTACATCATAGTACATGCAGACCAACTATTGTCCTAGAAGAAAATACTTTTAAGAACTTATATTAAAACTGTGATATTTAGCGTATTTCAACCGTGACCACCATTACCAGGAACAACAACAACAAGGAGAAATCTTACCTTGAGATGGTCATTAAGGTTGTTCGGATCTCTGTTCACTAGATCTACACTGCCCATTGTGGATATCTCTTAGTCCAGAATAAGTGCAAGGTCCGAAATCTGGATGACCACTGGTGGGGTAGAGTGAGCGTACAGGCTTTTATTGGTTGATGACCGGACACACAGACGTTGCCAAGGTCACTTACCAACATTGGCTCGTCATAAACATTTAATTTGTTTTTTTTCGGGTGTGATCAAGTTTAAAACCGCTATAATACAACACAACAATAGCTTACTGAACATGTTCTAACATCTTTAAAAAGGGTCGACATTGTTTATCACACCCTTATACTGTTGTGATACAGAAAATAAAATGTCTAAATGGATTAAATATGTATCAACTTGATAACAAAATAGTCTTCCCGGACTGATTAATACCGAAATTGTTTTATTATGTCATGACGTAAAAATCGGATAATATTACATGATTCTTAAGTAACAATGGCCTTAATCTAGAAAAAAAACAACAATGTATTTCTTTCTTAATAATTGTTAAATAATCTATTAAAATATTTAGATTCTGTTTAACAATTTTTGATTTGATACAGGCATTTTATCTAAACCATCAAAATATCGCTTTAAATTAAACCGACATCTCTATAAAATTATTAAGTCGCAAACATTGAAATTAAATGTCAGAAGTATGACAGCGTTAGACTATAACACATGTACTCGAAAACAATATAATTAAACGTGAAGGCTGTGTGATATTGTTAAAACAAGAACATTTTCTTATAGACTGCGATGAATATATATACTTTTGGTAGGTCGGGCTATTTTCTAAGATATTTTTTTCTATTACTATATTGAATTTATTTATTTCATAAATTAACTACAGGAGCGTAGCTAGCCCTCTATTTATGTGGATTCATAATTGTGCTAGGTCGGTCTAGGGGGTCGAGCTTCCCGCGATTAATTCTGAAAACAGTTGTGCAATCTGGGAGTTCTGAGTTGAATCTCGTGGATTTAAACGAACACTCGCGTATAGGCTGCTACGAGCCTGAACTATACTAAACGTAACCGTAATTTTCTTGCACCATAACAAAATAACATTTTTTTCACATTTTGGACGACAACAACATTAGTTTCCATTTTAGCAAAGACACTGATTTAACACATCAGGAAGTAACATCGACTTAAAAATAATCAGCTGCAAAAGTCCAAAAATGTTCTCTTAATTGTAGTTAACGTTATATTGTTAACTTTTTCATTTGATCAGAAACATATTTTCAGATTAAAAGATAGAGATATAAATTAAGATTAATACAAAAGATTGTTACTTTATATTACTGGTGTCACATCCTACACGTACCTACACGTAATTAAAGAATGAATGGCCGAGCGGTTTAGAGCGAGTGTGTTCAAATCAAACAATGATAAAAAATTCTTAAAAAGCACTTTGTAATTGGAACCATCTTGAAACCGCAGTGGTCCTGGGACAGAGTGTCAAGGCCTTTATGGAATCGCACACAGAACTCTACTAACGCACTCCCACCTTGTTGACCTAAGGTGTCACTGGCCCTGTACTGTATAGAAACACGTATATGTCTGCAATGTGTCATACAAGTAAATAGTGACGTAAAAAACTGGGATTGATGTGACATCATTAAGAGATAAAATGGAAGGATTTCATACAAACTTAAACGCGTTAAAGTTTGCATACAACTTTCTTTAAGTCCATCTTCGCATTCTGTGACCTGATGGACGCTTCAGACACTTTGCGTGAAGGTTATAAAACTGCGCATGGAAACCAGTCTCAAATTTCAAGCATCTGATTGGCTGAAATGGCGACTGATTGAGATTTGAGACTGGTTTCCAATCTCAGTTTTTAACCTTCAGCCTTTGTTTCAGACATGTTATAAATAACATTAACTTGTTTTCATTAACATCATAGACGTTTCTTTTTACTGTTGATTTAATCTATCAAACTTTCCATGTACCAGCAGCAGAGTTAAATGATATATAAGGTCAGAATTTTTGATCGGGCTACTTGTTATTCTGATCATAAGGCACCCTTATAAAAGACTGAACACAACTTTATGTAGCATTAACATTCCTTTTTTATTTCAGATTTGTATACAAAGGGTAAGATTCTGGGTGTAGCTTTTCATTTTTTGAAACAGTAGCAAACGTCTTTAAACTAGATCTATGGCCTATAAAATAAATAAAAAATAGATATAAGTTTATGTAAAATTTAATGATAGTAAAAACATGCGTAACAGCACTCATATCATTTAAAAATCAATTAAGATCCATCCCGATACGATTACACTGTCAACAGTTTGCGATTCTCATCGTTTCACGTTGAAACGTTTAACGTCAGATGTCGTCATCAGTCCAAACGGAAGTCATGTGACGATGACTGACACAGTCCAGTGAATGTCAAAGCCCGTTGTAATGGTGATTATTTCTTGAAATGAATGAAAATATTTCCTATCGCCTCACAGCATGGTGTCAAACAGCATCCGCAGCAGGTTTTTGTGATCCTTGTGCAGACAGCACAGTTCATCTCGCACAATCTCAGGGAAGGCGTGATTATCCAAACGTGGTAGAAAGCGACGATCGCAAACTCTGAGCCCCACTCGGCAGCAATGCATATACCGCATAACAGTGTAATAATTTTGTAGTAGAGACCGAGCCACAGGTTGAAGCAGGTGTAGGAGAGTTTCCAGACACAGTCTATACTGCGGGCTCCCTCGGGCTCTCCTAGAACATCCTCGAATGTGACCTGCAAAATTCCAGGAGTTGTTTATAAAGTATGTTTGCAAAACCTTTTACACATCAATAAAGGTCATGTTAAAGTGATGAAATATTTTATTCTTATAAAACCGATATCCTTTTTGCAACGTGAAGACTATTATTTTTATTATTATTATTATTATTATTATTATTATTATTATTATTATTATTATTATTATTATTATTATTATTATTATTATTATTATTATCTGAAAAATGGTACTTTAATCGAAATCCAATTTAAAAAAAAAAACCCAACTCATTTGATGATTGCAGTTTTACTGTTTCATTTAACTTTACTGTTAAATTAACCTAGAGGCTCCCAATAAAAATCAAATCTTTCAGAAAATACATTAATCTAGTTATTACTTAAAAATGACACTTTTTATTTATTATTAATTAATTTACAAAATATTTCACAACAGCCTGTTAGCAATATGTTCAGTTTTGGATTTCATTAAGTAGTGCTATATTCTGTACTATCCTTATAAAAAATAAATTAACTTTTAAGAACGACTGCAAATGTTGTTTTTATCAGCTCTTCAGTCGTCAGATTTTGTGCCGCTCTAACTGCATTATTTCCAGTAAATATATTTGATTATACATTGCTTTACGGTAAATTTCTTACCTTAAGGTGGTCATTCAAGTTGTTTGGATCACGGTTAACCAGATCGACTGACATTTTTGGTACAGTGATGTAGTCTCCACACGAAACGAAAACAGGACTGATGTGAAAGGTGGATCGCAGAAGTTCATTTATATACGGGATATATTGCTAAGTTCTTGTAACGAACACACGCTAACCATTAAATAAAGCAGGACACACAAAATAAAGCATGGGTTATCCGTAGGGCATAATGCAGACTTTAAAAAAGTGAAAATTGTAAAATTTTGCGAGTTTACGTCCGAGGACAAATGCATCTTATAACAAATTGACGTTCCTCGTAAGTTAGTGTGCTGTACCTTCAACCGAAGTGTCAGCTATAAAAACTTTCACATTACAACTTATAATTTTATTCCCGCTTCACTTCATAATGCATTAGGAGAACTCCACAATAATTAAAAAATAAAAATTGAATTTGCTTTCCTAACTTGAGTCGGAAGAGTTTCTTTGTAGTATTGAAGCCAAAGTAGACAAATGACAGAGTTGCGATAGGGAATATACAGCAACCAAAGTGATACAGACCATGATATCATGAGAAGCAAGAGTAATGTTGTTTTCTAAATTACTTGGTGCTATTCCATGAATACTTGTGTACATTTTATTGTCATCAATGCTGTTTGGTAGTTAATTTTACCATCAAGCTTCATACACTTCTAAGCCTCGAGGGTAATTTTCATCAAGGATAACTCTGACAGCTCGCTGAAGTGAAATATTGCAGGAACCCAATACAACACACTATCACAACAATAGCAAAAGTCAGTGAGAGTATGGTAATTGAAATAAAAAAGAGATTGTATAAATCGTAAAAAAGAACCATTAAGTAAATGATTTGCCCTAAGTTGTGTTGATTATTTATTTTGTTTATAGATTTTAAGTCTTGGTAGTATTTCTTTTATAAAAGGGTTTTGTTCGTTTGTTGCAATATAACAATCCGATTAAAAGATTTAAACATGTCTTGTTGCAGTCATTTGGATAAGTTATGACCATTCAGAGTTATAGTGTTGGATAGCGCATAAATTGTCTTTAAAGGATGAAAATAATAGAGAGACAGAGAGGGAGAGAGAGAGAGAGAGAGAGAGAGAGAGAGAGAGAGAGACATAGAGAGACAGAGAGAACCCCAACCCAAACACTTCCCTGTGCCCAGAGATCAACTAATGCAACTCTAACTCTTACAAGTATCTATTTGAGATGAATAAATATAATGAAAGAACAGCTCAAACCTGCGTCAAGTTACATATTATTTTCATTAGCAGCAGAAAATATTTCCTGTTTGCTGCAACTTATACAACAACTGTAAACGGCACTTAAACACGGATATAGACCTCCATGGAAGTGACCGCAGATTGAAAATTAGGAAATACATGTACGTATTAACGCAGACTGCCGTCACACAGTCATGATATCTGACCAGTTGCTGTATTTTTCTTCTATCTGTTTTAGCATTATTTTTCTTATTTCAACTCTAAAGCCGAAAGGCTGACAACATTTAACCAATGGCATAACGTTTAACCATGCATTGTTGGGTTCTTAGGATTTGATACGAACAACGGTTGAAATAACATTACTTCTGGAGGCTAAAACGGGGCTCGCTTACCGCTTTGGTTAGTAAAATACAAGGGCAAGACCAATAAGCTATTGAAAGTAGATTGATAGCCAAGTGGTCTCTGCTATGGATTGCGAGTTCGCCCCCCCCCCCCCCCCACACACACACATACAAGCACGCACGCATGCACGCACGCACACACACACACACACACACACGCTTGTTTAACTGAAATATGCTCATTCAGATGAGACTTTCAACTGAGGTTCACTGTAGCAGTGCTTTAAACATGGCTCTTAAAAGAATGACGTTGGAGATTCCTCTGACACTTGCAGTAGCATCCTCAAATCTTAACTGCTTAACGGATGTGTCTCTCCATATATACGTTACCGGTAGCGACGATGAATGAACGCAACAACAAAAAAAAACTTGTCATGTATGTGCCCGGGTGTTAGCTTTGGCAACTCTGACTCATAAATGTATCTGTAAACCTTTGATAAGGATTGCATCTTTTAAACATAAAAAAGGTAATTGACTGGTTATTGATGTATTGGAAACTTAAAATTGAAATTATGAATCCGTTTTAGGAGGCTCTGATACCTTATATCAGTCTGTTTTATCACTATTGTAAGTATTTACATGCAAAATGATCCTCCATCTCCGACAAAGATAAAACTACTTGGATATTGTATAATCCAATATCCGTGCTGTTGCTTATGGTGGAAACATTAATTTATGCATAATACTTGTTCTTGCTCTGTCGTATTAAGAACCCACAAATGATCTTAATTTTCCTTATCTATGTAGGTCGCAATATTATCTAGTTATCTTCTCCCCACCCCTATCTTTCACATGTTTCACATATTTGAACGGAGTAACTATTTGCAACGTCTTGAGCTGTTTGAACTGACAGCTTATACATGTTTCTGCTCTCACAGATGACCATTGACAAAACAAGTACCCAAGGTTATAAACTGAGCATAGAAACCCAGGGGGTAGGACGTGGCACTGCATCCGAAGTTAGTTAAGCGAGGAAAATGTTGCATCGGGATAAAAATGACGGTTTAGTGGGAAATTTTAAATAAAACGGATGTATTTTGCGAGGTAAGTGCCCTCATACTATATTTGATTTAAAGTCCACCTGTGCATTCTGCGACCAGATGCCTAAGGTACCCTCGACACTTTGTTTCAGGAACGCAGGTTTTGTAACAAAAAGTTATTGAAGGTTTTATACAGTAAAGGTAATGTAAACACGCCAAAAATATGGAATTTTAGGCTGTTCTTCAGACATCTGGGCACTTCCATATTAGGTTTTAGCATTTTATCAAGTCAAATCAACATATTCTTTTTTCTTCTTGGCTCGTCCACAATAAGCAAACCCCCACGCTCGAAAGAAAACAGGACATGCCATTTTCTGGCATTCGAGGATTGGGACATTCCCTTTTTGGCATTACCTGGATATCTTTACTGAACGGGGTTTTTATAAAGCACTTGCTTATTCACAGATTTGATTACAGCGTATGTTTATTATATAATAACGATCTAAATATTAGCAGATTAAGTTGGAATATCATTTATGATGTATAAGGCATAATTAAATACGACAATATATCCAGTTTTCTATACATTAACTACACCATCGAGCACGCGCAAAATGACACCGTGGTAGAATTATTTTTTGTAAAGTATAGGTATACAGTTATGAAATTTTCTTTAAAAAGCCTGTTGTAGAAGTGACCTATTGCAATTCGAAATGCAGTTATTATTTGGAGTGTAAACATGTTAAGCAATCTGAAGAATCAATGTTAACGTTTACCTCAAGGTTCGCGAGTGCAGGTGCCTCCATTTGCAGAATAATTTAATCGTCAGCATCTTTAAGCAACACTCATGTGACAAAATCACAGACTGGAAGTTAGCCATTTATGATTTGCATATCATATTGGAGCTATTAAATATAGAACACCTGGAAGTTTTAATGTAGCATTTAAGCCCCCTGGCAAAGTATGAATAAACTTGAACATCTTGAACATCTTTAAAATTTCACCCAATAAACCGGCTTGAATATCCTCCCTCGAAATTTTCAGAATTTTACCGCTTTGGGAATAACACACGTAGTTTGAAGTTTTACTTTAGCAGTTATTTTGGTATGTGTTTTGATCAACAAATTTGGCCTTACTCCACGCTATCTCAAAATGACTTTTTTTCTTAAACGACCAGTTACGATGTTTTCCTGTGCTGCCATTGATAGTTTTAGTTTTTGGGTGGCGTTTAAAAACGCCGCCCAGTGTTTCACATGTGAATTTTGGTCACATGATCAAAATGGTACCTGAGTCTCTATCTACTTATATAGTCGAACGCGGTAACCAAAAGTGAAATTCGATCATTTTACCTCCAGAGAGTTCACTGAGTTTATGAGACGGTAGACGGCGCTGCGCGATTGTTATTAGGTAAACAGGTTATCTCGCAGCAGTGTATGTGTTTACAAATAGCGATACACTGATCAGCTTTCAACAGAGGGCTTTGCTTGTAATTAGTACTGATAAGCCAAGATAGGAACAATAATAAATATAACTTATTCAAGGGATATTCGGACATTTACCATTGATAATTGCAATATTAATGGGGTGATGATAACTTATCTCAAACTTGGTGTGGCATTTCATTCATGCAGAATTTTGAAGGAATATTTGATTAAACATTAAGCATGGATATTAATGAAATATGGCTTTAAAGTGTAAACTTCAGGCGAATTTTTAAAGCGTTTAAAATTAATTAGATTTGATGCAGTGCTCTGCCTAATTTTTATAAAATTGCTTTATAGTCATATTATTCGAAATGAACAAAAAAAAAATAAAATCATCCATTAACCACGATGCAACTTTTTTGCACACGGTACGTTTTCAAACAAGTTTTAGTTTCCAAAAAGCTAGTCGGTAATTAGCATGACATTCTAACAAAAAAGACGGCTTTGAAGTGTAACTTTAGACGAAACTTCAAAGCGTTTAAAGCGTTTCAATTTAATTAGACATGATGCAGTGCTCTGACTTATTTTTTTAAATTGTTTTATAGTCATATTATTTTTATTTTTGCATATCTTTTATTTCCTAATAATAAATAAATATTGTTTCAAATCATAGTGCAAATAGCAACTATATCATAGTTTCTCTTTTCCTCTCTACTTTATGGCTGTGTGGGGAGGCTGTGTATGCTGGATGTGGTCATTCCTGATATGCATATTTCATTTTTTAAAGTATTTTTATTTGTCCATGTGTGTTCACTTCTTTATTGTCAATTTAAAGTTTCAAATCAAAGGTTGACTTATTATATATTTTTCCTGGCACAAAATGACTTCAGTCTTGGATATAAGCATCCGCCCGAAAATCCGTGGTAAAAACACTTGATAAAGCAGAAGCCGGGCATGCAAACTTTTGCTCCGCCATCAGAAAGTTCCTTCATACTCCTCCAATAGGAAACTCCACACAATCTATAGATGATGTTACATGACAATCACTCTAAAACGCCACCCATCAGTACTTTCAGTGCTTTGATTCCTTTACGGTTTGAGATTATAACATCAGGTGACGAGGCAATTATTATATTGATGCATATTGCATTGCGGCCGGACAATTATTTACACAGTTACCTTCCATTTTTCATATTTGCTATTGTCTCTTCAAAAAAGCAGATCGTAAACAAACTTAATTTTTTAACATTAATGATGATATAACTAGTTATAATGCCATGTCATATCATGATCATTTTGTACACTTTATAAAAGCACCCGGAAAATATCTCACTAAAGATCTCTATCTTAAGAAAATAAAACCATAATTGTAACCATGCGCATGTGCTAATTTTGTTAATGTATTGTTGTTTTTTTTTCATGAAAACGCATTCAGTAAACATATCCATAACAATAAAAATCATATTCTTTAATCAAATATGTGAAAAAGCAAGTGCTTTATGAGAAAACCGTTCAGTAAAGATATCCAGATAATGCCAAAAAGGGAATGGCCCAATCATCGAATGCCAGAAAATGGCATGTCCTGTTTTCTTTCGAGCGTGGGGGTTTGCTTATTGTGGACGAGCCAAGAAGAAAAAAGAATATGTTATGTTGACTTGATAAAATGCTAAAACCCAATATGGAAGTGCCCAGATGTCTGAAGATCAGCCTAAAATACCATATTTTGACGTGTTTACATAACCTTCACTGTATAAAACCTTCAATAACTTTTTTGTTACAAAACCTGCGTTCCTGAAACAAAGTGTCGAGGGTACCTTAGGCATCTGGTCGCAGAATGCACAGATGGACTTTAAATTAAATATAGTATGAGGGCACTTACCTCGCAAAATAAATCCGTTTTATTTAAAAAAGCCCACGAAACCGCCATTTTTATCTAAATACATTTCCCTCACTTAACTATCTTCGGATGCAGTGCCACGTCCTACCCCCTGAAACCAGTCTCAAATCTCAAGCATCTTTTAACTCATATTAGGCCATAACTTCGTTAAGAATTAAAGGATTTCAAAGAAACTTGGCATATGCACTCTCCAAAAACAAGGCATGGTTACAAAGTCAAGGTCACTATTGCTTAAAGATAATTTTCTTGTTTTGGCTATACTTCATTATGAATGGACTGATTTCAAAATATCTTCGCGTATGTGATCATCATTATAACAAGGCAATTTGTCGCGCAAAAGGCTTAGCCTCTTTAATGCAAGGTCAAGGTCACCGATACTAAAAATAGAATTTTCTTTTTGTCAGGACTATAACTTCGTTTTGAGTGGGGAGATTTAAAAATAACTTTCCCCATGTTATGACTATAACAGGATGTGCCGTTCGCAAAGCATAGCCCTCTAGGCCTAAGGTCAAAGATATTGTTATTGACATTGCTCGTGAAGCTCTTTAATGGCAGTATTGCTTCGCAATCATATCCGAAGTGTTTCAAATTGGCTAAAGTTATTCCAATATTTAAAAAAGGAAATGCAAACGACAAGAACAACTACCGCCCAATCTCTGTTTTACCTATCGTTTCGTTGATTCATGAGCGTCATGTTAGTAACTATCTGAAAATATATCTGGAAAATTTCAACCTTTTATATAATAGACATTCGGGATTTCGTATGGTGGCTGATTTATGCCATTTCGTTTTTTCGTTATTTCGCCGAGAAATAACGCCAAGCGAAAAGACGAAATAACGAAAAAACGCCAAGCGAAAAGACGAAATAACGAAAAAACGCCACGCGAAAAGACGAAATAACGAAAGAACGCCACGCGAAATAACGAATAAACGCTATTTTTGCGCGAAATAACGAAAAGTCGCCGTGCAATAAAACGCCAATTTAACTGTACAAAATAGCGTTCTTTCTAGCTTCGTCTGGCGTTTTTTCGTTATTTCGCTTGGCGTCTTTTCGTTATTTCGCTTGGCGTCTTTTCGCTCGGCGTTTTTTCGTTATTTCGCCTGGCGTTTTTTCGTTGTTTCGAGTGGCGTTTTTTCGTTATTTCGTATTTTCGCGTGGCGTTTTTTCGTTATTTCGTCTTTTCGCGTGGCGTTTTTTCGTTATTTCGCTTGGCGTTTTTTCGTTATTTTGTATTTTCGCGTGGCGTTTTTTCGTTATTTCGTCTTTTCGCGTGGCGTCTTTTCGTTATTTCGCTTGGCGTTTTTTCGTTATTTCGTATTTTCGCGTGGCTTTTTTTCGTTATTTCGTCTTTTCGCGTGGCGTCTTTTCGTTATTTCGCTTGGCGTTTTTTCGTTATTTCGTATTTTCGCGTGGCGTTTTTTCGTTATTTCGTATTTTCGCGTGGCGTTTTTTCGTTATTTCGTCTTTTCGCGTGGCGTCTTTTCGTTATTTCGCGTGGCGTTCTTTCGTTATTTCGTCTTTTCGCGTGGCGTTTTTTCGTTATTTCGTCTTTTCGCGTGGCGTTTTTTCGTTATTTCGTCTTTTCGCTTGGCGTTATTTCTCGGCGAAATAACGAAAAAACGAAATGGCATAAATCAGCCACCATAATTTCGTGAAAAACATTCCTGTCAAACTGCACTCATCAGGCTTATAGACGATTGGATTACAACTATTGACAACAACGAAGTAGTTGGCACAGTTCTTCTTGATCTTTCAAAAGCATTTGACCTAGTAAATCATTCAGTTCTCATTCAAAAACTCAAAGCATACAGGCTCTCCGATGCAGCGAACTCCTGGTTTTCATCATACTTACAGGGTCGCTCTCAGAAAACTCACATTTATGGTATCCAATCAGAACCCGACCCTGTAGTCACAGGTGTTCCCCAAGGCTCTGTATGTGGTCCGATTCTTTTTATTCTGTATATAAATGACTTGCCATTTCATTTTAAATCTACCGTAGCTGATATCTTCGCAGATGATACGACACTTTCTGTTGCGGGCAGGTCAGTGCCAAACCTTGCCGCTTGCCCCAACGAAGACTTATCAGACGTTCAAAGATAGTGCAAATCAAATCACATGTCAGTTAATGTGACAAAAACAAAAGTTATGTATTTATCTTCTAAAAATGAAATTTGTACCATATATGAAACACTTCCAAAATCTTGTATAACGACAGTGAATTGTGTGTTACTAGTTCAGAGAAGCTTCTCGGAATTACCATCAAAAACACTATATCTTGGGACAAACAAGTTAACATAGTCCTGAAAAAGTGCAATTCTCTTCTTTTTCTCTTAAACCGTATCGAAACGTTTCTACCTTTAAAAATGCGAATACAATTTTACAACGCATACATTTTACCACATTTTGATTACTGCTGTATAATTTGGGGAAATTGTACACATAGTCATGAGGATAGATTAGTAAAATTTCAAAAGCGGGTAGCCAGGATAATTCTTGATATCCACACCGAATTTACTATCAAATACCAATGTGTCCCGACTGTATATAAGCCAGTACAGTCCTCTGTGTGTGTGTGGGGGGGGGGGGGGTGGGGGGAGGCGGTCGGTCCGTTTATACAACTTTTGGAGAAAACGGGGTCCGTCTTCAAAGCACATGTGGGTGCAAGTACATTTCTGTGATATGTCTCTTGTAGTTCTTTGGTCAAGTATATATCAGATTAATTAACTGCAAGAATATCAATGTTGTATTGTTTGTCGCCTCTGTTTGTGCAGCGACAATCACCTGACAAATTTTGTCATATATTCAAGACTTATAGACATGTAATTCATTTAGATTTAGCGGCGTTATACATGTTCGTTTAGCTTTAAACCCGCTTGATCACATTATCCAAGTACGAGGCAACACAATGGAATTAATTATTAACTCTGATTGAATGCTTGAGTTCATGTTCTTATTTCTGACGGGGAGCAGCATAAGGAAGGGATAAGTGCCAGCTTTATTTTACTGGCAATTTTTCTCATCCGTTTTTAGCTCACCTGAGCACGAAGTGCTCATGGCGAGCTTTTGTGATCGCCTGATGTCCGTCGTCCGTCCGTGCGTCGTCAACTTTTTCTTCAAACGACTTCTCCTCCTGAACTCCTGGGCCAATCTTGCTGAAACTTGGCAGGAATGTTACTTGCATGAGGCTTTACCAAAATTATTCAAATGGTTCCAGTCCATTGCCTATCTAGGTCACAGAGGATAAAAATAGATTTTGAACATGAAATTTTTAAAAATCTTCTTCTCTGAAACCGTAAGTCCTAGAACTTTGATATTTGGTGTGTAGCATCACCTAGTGGTCCTCTACCAAGATTGTTCAAATTATAGCCCTGGGGTCAAAATTGGCCCCGCCCGGGTGGGGTCATGTGTTTCCTTATAAATATATAGCAAAAACTTAAAAAATCTTCTTCTCCAAAACCGCAATGGCTAGAAGTTAGATATTTGGCATGAAACATTGTCTAATGGACCTCTAACAAAGTTGTTCAAATTATGGCCCTGGGGTCAAAATTTGCCCCGCCCCAGAGGTCATGGGTTTTCCTTATATCAATATATTGCAAAAACTTAAAAAATCTTCTTCTCTGAAACTGTAAGGCCTAGAACTTTGATATTTGGTGTGTAGCATCACCTAGTGGTCCTCTACTAAGATTGTTAAAATTATAGCCCTGGGTTGAAAATTTGCCCCGCCCCAGAGGTCATGGGTTTTCCTTATATCAATATATAGCAAAAACTTAAAAAATCTTCTTCTCCGAAACCGCAATGGCCAGAGGTTAGATATTTGGCATGAAACATTGCCTAATAAACCTCTAACAAAGTTGTTCAAATTATGGCCCTGGGGTCAAAATTTGCCCCGCCCCAGAGGTCATGGGTTTTCCTTATATCAGTATATAGCAAAAACTTAAAACATCTTCTTTTCCGAAACCGCAATGGCCAGAAGTTTGATATTTGGCATGAAACATTGTCTAATAGACCTCTAACAAAGTTGTTCAAATTATGGCCCTGGGGTCAAAATTTGCCCCGCCCCAGAGGTCATGGGTTTTCCTTATATCAATATATTGCAAAAACTTAAAAAATCTTCTTCTCCGAAACCGCAATGGCCAGAGGTTAGATATTTGGCATGAAACATTGTCTAATAGACCTCTAACAAAGTTGTTCAAATTATGGCCCTGGGGTCAAAATTTGCCCCGCCCCAGAGGTCATGGGTTTTCCTTATATCAATATATAGCAAAAACTTAAAAAATCTTCTTCTCCAAAACCGCAATGGCTAGAGGTTAGATATTTGGCATGAAACATTGTCTAATGGACCTCTAACAAAGTTGTTCAAATTATGGCCCTTGGGTCAAAATTGGCCCCGCCACAGGGGTCGCCCATTTTACATAGAATTATATAGGAAAAATCTTGTAAAAGTCTTCTTCTCTAGAACCATAACACATAGAGCTTAGAATTTTTACATGTAACATCACTTTGTGGACCTTTACCACGTTTATACATATCATGACCCAAGGCTCGAATTGGCCCCACCCAGGGGCTTATCAATTTTTACATAGAGCTAAATAGTAAGAACTGAAGACATGTAGAATGTTTGCTAGTGTCAAACTACACCCCTTGTTCTCTGAAACTAATGCGACTAGACCTTAGATATTTCGTGTTGAGTATTGTAAAGAGACCCTTTACCAGCATTATTTAAATGTTGGCCCTGGGGTAAAGCTGAAAGTACTTTTGTACTCAGGTGAGCGATACAGGGCCATCATGGCCATCTTGTTTTTTTAATTCAGCACTGTAAAATTTAAAGTGTACAATGATATATACTTGTCCATGTACCAGATTGAATATATTTTGGCGAAAAAAAATGCATAGTGAAAAGTCGTTAGCAAGCATGTGCAAACTAATAAGTACTGGTTGTTGACTAGTCGGGACTGTGAACCGGTATTTGCAAATCATCTAAATTTTGTTTTATAGTTGTAGCTTTTATTTCAGTACAATATAATCGACTTAAAACGCTGTTTTGACTATATAAATAGAGACATGCTTCTATATAAATTATTAATTAATGGTGTAGATGGTAAACTCTATAATTCAATAAAGAATATATATGCGAGCTCATTCTCGACTGTTCTCGACTGTTCGCATTAACAACAAACTTACAGAGTGGTTCAACTGTATTACCGGGGTAAAACAGGGTTGTAATTTGTCGCCGACATTATTCGCAATATTCGCAAATGACCTTGTTCGGGAGATTAACGACCTTGACCTTGGGATCCAAATAGGTGATCGGAAACTATCCATGCTTCTGTATGCAGATGACATAGTCCTGATGGCCAAGTCAGAAGGAGATCTGCAAGCAATGCTAAATCAGCTTCACGATTGGTGTTAGCGATGGCGCGTGCTGATTAATGCCAGCAAATCAAAGTGCATGCACTTCCGGAAAGGCAGAACACAACGCAGTGACTTTTCTTTTAAACTCGGCAACGACATTCTAGAGACTGTAGATCGTTACAGATATCTCGGAGTTATATTCCATGAAAAGTGTGACTATACATATAATAGTGAAGCACTCGGAAAAGGAGCCGGACGCGCCCTTGGATCACTAATTAGCAAAATCCATTACCTCAAAGACTTTGGTTTTAAATCCTTCGAAAAGTTATTCTACGCATGTGTCACACCAGTCATGGACTACTGCTCTTCCATCTGGGGCTTTAAAAAGTACCAACAGATAGACAATGTACAGCACAGGGCTATGCGATATTTCTTGGGCGTTCATAGATTCACCCCTATACTTGCCATGACCGGAGATATAGGTTGGCTCCCGAGTAATTACCGGCATTGGCGATCAATGATACGGATGTGGAATAGACTTCAACTCATGAGTGACGATAGAATCACCAAAAAAGTGTTTAATGCTGATTATATTAAAAGTAATTCAGTTAATAACTGGTCATATGAAGTCAAACAAGTGATGAATATATTGAGTCTTAATGGCTATTTTGAATCTAAGTCAACCGTTAACCTCTCTAATGTTGATGACCATATCAGTGACTTCTACTGTAGAAAATGGCAAACGGATGTACAACACATTCCTAAACTGAGGACATATAGGTTATTCAAGAACTCTTTTAAAACAGAAAACTACATTAACCTTAACATGTGCAAAAAGGAACGTTCCATATTGTGCCAATTTAGATTTGGAATCTTACCCCTAAGAATTGAAACAGGTCGGTTTGTTGGTGAGGCTGTAGAAGAAAGACTCTGTAGACTATGTGAGCAATTGTCAGTAGAAGACGAAAGGCACTTTCTGTTCAACTGTAGACTTTATAATGACTTGAGAACTAGGCAATACAGTGACATTTTCAATCATGGCAATCAGAACATAGGTGAAAAACTAGCACATTTAATGAACAATTATCCACGAAGGCTTGCTAAATTTCTTTTAGATGCCTTTTTGATAAGAAAAAATGTCTTATTTAATTAAGTTTAACAACCGAATAAATAGAGCATTGTATACAGTGTTAATAACTCATAAACTTTGTACAAAAATGAAGCTCACTTTACTATATAATATTATTAGTCTGTTCTATGTTAACATATACCGTTTATCTGATTTATTATATTGTTTAAGTAACTGGTGACTTATAGGCCCATAGGGCCGGGTGTTATCTGTAAAATTGTTTAAACTTTGAGAATTGATATTCTGTATATACACATGTCACAATAATAAACAATTTACTTACTTACTTACTTACTTATAATACCGGTTTGCCGAAAGGCAAAAATGGTTTGAAAGAAGTATTAACGTATATCGATAAATGTTGAAGTATTTGTTGCATCCTCGTAACTTACAAATTACTATGAATATACCGTTACAACCTAGTTATATGTGTTGAGTCAACACCCAAGTTTTTATGCCAAGAACTAAAACTATAACTTTCATTTTAATGAAACGATGGTCCGACTTCCACCAAAAATCAAGCTCACCTACAATATCATTTACTACGGCTTCGGAATTTCGAACATTTTGTCACCATCATATTCCGAGTTGGTACGCCAATAACCAAAACTGTTTAAACTGTACCTTGCATTTGGATCAAATTGTGTCCGTTTTGACTTTATCATTTGCTTGCAAGCTGATATTTTCAATAGTACTATTATTTCATCTTTAAATCTGTAAAAGTGTTCCCCATCATATCTAGCGTCGGTATGTCAAGTATAATAACTCACTTTTGCATTTTTTCATCAAATTATGTTCTTTTTTGAATTTTAATTTTACGATTAAATGTTGAAATCAAGGTACTACTTACATACCAATAAAACTAGAGCTTTTAAACATAAGAAACAATCCAAACAATATGATAACCAGAGTAGTTCACAAAGTAACCAACCTCCCGTTCACTTTACAATAACAATCAGTTAATTCATGTAGAATTTAATTACAGTAACAAACATGTATAACAACGACGTATTATTATTTAAAAAATGTTAAGAACTAAGTTGAAACGTTATAATTTTTTTTTTATTTTTATAAATTATTTTATGAAACAGTTAATTCATCGTCATCAATCCAAACGGAAGTCATGTGACAATAACTTTTTTATCTTTCCGAAACACTAATGTAAGTCCTGTGAATGTCAAAGCCCGTTGTAATGGTGTTTATTTCTTGAAATGAATGAAAATATTTCCAATAGCCTCACAGCATGGTGTCAAACAGCATCCGCAGCAGGTTTTTGTGATCCTTGTGCAGACAGCACAGTTCATCTCGCACAATCTCAGGGAAGGCGTGATTATCCAAACGTGATAGAAAGCGACAATCGCAAACTCTGAGCCCCACTCGGCAGCAATGCAGATACCGCATAACAGTGTAATAATTTTGTAGTAGAGACCGAGCCACAGGTTGAAGCAGGTGTAGGAGAGTTTCCAGACACAGTCTATACTGCGGGCTCCCTCGGGCTCTCCTAGAACATCCTCGAAAGTGACCTGCAAAATTCCAGAAATGTCGCAATGGTTAATATAATATGGCAGCAAAACGTTTTGTTGAAACCATTTTACACGCCGATCAAATCATGTTTAAATTAACGATATATTTTTTTCTTATAAACGTGATATGTTGGGAATTAAAGGTATAAAATAATTTTTCTAAGAAACGTGGTATGTTGGAAATTATAATAATAAAATCAGTTTTACTCGGTTTAAGTTTGTATATGCTATATGCTTTCTCAAAAACAATCAATTTTTCATTGATTTTAGATTTTGTTCAGTTATTGCTATCCTTATGAATTATAATAAGACTGGAAGGAAGACGTACAAATGTTGTTTAATCAGCTCTTTGGTCGTCTGATTTCGTTCCTCTCAAACCTCATTACTTTCCAGTAACTATAATTTTATTTTCCTTTAAGAATTTTAACGGTAAACGTCTTACCTTTAGGTGGTCATTCAAGTTGTTGGGATCACGGTTAACCAGATCGACTGACATGTTTGGTACAGTGATGTAGTCTCCACACGAAACGAAAACAGTACTGATGTGAAAGGTGGATCGCAGAAGTTCATTTATATACGGGATATGTTGCTAAGTTCTTGTAACGAAGACACACTGACCATTTAAGAAAGCAGGACACACCAAAAAATGCTTGGGTTTTTTATTCTATAGTCATTTGTTCTTTCATCATCCTAATACCTCCCGTATGATGAATTTAAGGGTTAATTCGAAATGTAATAGTAAATATTTACATTCCAATTGATTTCTTCGTTTTAAAAAAATTCGGTTCATTTTGCATGAACCGCATGACCCGTAATGACGTCAGTAACGTCATGGCTGTTACTATTGAAAACCCCCACGTATTACTCCCCCTTTTCACTTAATACTAATTTTTGAAAGCGTTCGACTTAAGTTTATTTAAAGAAAAAAAATGAATAAAATGTAAATATAAGATATGATTCTTATTTTGGTGCGGTTCATGCAGATTGGACGTGCACGCGAGAGCTGGCAAATTTACCATAGCGCGCTTTATGGATTTGCCAGCTCTCGCGTGCACGTCCAATCTGCATGAACCGCACCAAAAAAAAGAATCATTCCTTAAGTATTTTGTCATTGTCTTTGTAGTACTATAATTATGAACTACATGCACCTTTGGGGAAAAATAATATTCTGTTGTGTTAAAAAGTATATACAATTGATATTCGGCACTTTTTTGTTTTCGTCGCGCCAATGAAAAAAACTAGTTAAACTCACATAGAAATGCGATGTTATCTTTATCAGAGTTTGATTTCGATGACTGAATGTTTAGATATATGCAAGGCTTTCCGGAGTAAGAGTATGTAACAAACTGTCCATCAGAAACATAAGAAAATGATTTGCCCTAAGTTGCGTTGCTTATTTATTTAATTTATAGCGGGTTTATGGTCTTTTATGAATTGAAAATAGAATAAAACGGATTCGATTGCGACAATCCGCTTAAAAGATTTAACCATATTTTGTTTATACGGCTGTATACAATGAACATTTTGGTAAATAATTTAATTGATAATCAGTATGAATGGAGCGAGTTAATAACTCGCGTGGTTACCGCCTCTGCCTCTGAGTCCAGGGATCGCTGGTTCGATACCCAGCTACTTCAACTAAACACTGAATTGTCAACTAACACTTTTCATCAGTTTTCTATTTTGAAAAGCACTTATAAACTTAATTTTGAAAGTTTATGCAAAATAATGTTTTAATATCTTCTGAACTACTGGGAGGAAACAGTCAAATAAAGGGTGGTAATAAAAAAAAAACATTGTTTCGAAATATGCATGATAATTGCTAAAATATTAAAACTGATTCAGAAGTGTTTATCTTATAAAGTTCTGCAAAATATAATGGCCTAGTTTCCGAAAATTAATAGATTTTAATTGTAAGACCATTTATTTGTTATCCACGGTAGGTATCCGGGTAATGGAGATCAAACATTAAGAGCAAACCGAAAAGTTCACCATTATCCATTTGAATTTCCCATAATCAACTGATAGAATAACCATTATCCAAACTGTTTCAGGTCCTTCACAAAAAATACGCTTATTAAAAAAATCACGCTACAGGCTCAATAAGGGTGGGATATTTATTGACGCTGTTTGGGCTTTGCTTACGGCAATTTCGTGTACAAAAGAGATGTTTAGATATATTTGCAATATGTAGTTTTCTGTATATATAAGTGATGTGACGTAATCATTAGCATGTTTTTCACTTTATTTGACGCCCAATTCCAAATATAGGAGTATCAAAATAAGGACAAGGCGCCAATTGCTTGTTACCTATCGCAAAAGATTGTGTATTCGATCGGAATAATACGAAATATTAACCGCCCCATACACTCATCTTCCTGCATGCTGGGCTGAAGGTTATAAAGCTGAGATTGGAAACCAGTCTCAAATATCAAGCATCTGATTGGCTGAAATGGCGACTGGTCGCCATTTCAGCCAATCAGATGCTTGAGATTTGAGACTGGTTTCCATGCTCAGTTTTATAACCTTGGGCACTGATCTTCCATTATAAACGTAATTTTTCCATTATCCGCAATCTACATTATCATGATAACTACTGTGTTATATTAAAACTATAAATGATCCAGTCTGATGTAAGGGGCTGATCAATAGCCCACTTCTTAGCGCAGCTGCCTCTGAGTCAAGGGGGTGTAGGTTCGATCCCTGCTACTTCAATTAAAACTAACATAGTCTTTTTGATGAGACTTTAAACTGAGGTCTAATGAAGCGGTGCTATACACCAGGGATGATTCTGTAATTTGAATCCTCTGTTTCTTGCACCATCCTCCACAAACCTATAATGACTAGCTGTCGATTATTTATTATGGTCTTAAGGTAGGTCTTAAGGTAGCGTAGCGAAATTAATTGCACTCTACCCTCCGGATTCGTGGACATAAAATATAAACACCTAAATATAAAAGAGCTCCGCTTTTTATTTATAATTATCGCTATGTATTATGATGACCTGTTAACTGGAGCAAAGATGTCGTCACTTAAGATTAGGAGGATGCGAAATGCGACATGATATAAAAATACTCTAATATTGTTGATATTCATCAAGTCTACACTAATAATTATGGTAAGAAAAGTTTCAAATACTCTTCAGCCGTGTTGTGGAAAGTTCTGCCTGAATATTTTAAACAAATTGGGAATTTCAGTCAGTTCAAACTTGAATATTAAGAACTCCTGTGATGGTCAGTGTCAGATTGGTGTGAATTAATTCTTTTCGTTAAAAGTGCTTACGCTTACTTTGAGTTTCATATGCTGATTTAGATGCTGGCTTCTTTTAGCTTTGTATTTTAAACCCAATATACACTTTTTGTTATGTAAGCATGTACATAAGATTTCAATCCCAATAAAACCTATGCGCATTGAAGTAAGTAAATATGCATTGTGTCCAGACATAAGTTTTTGCTTAATGTTCTTATTTATTCAAAAGCGTTTAGAGCTTAAGACTATGTATGTTAATCTGCCATAAATAAAACTTATCTAATATAATCTTACAAGACATTATATGTTTATAACTTTAAATTATAAAATGTGAAAACGATTGTTGTGCAGCTGTATCTCCTAACACCCAAAAACTTGAATTTGAGGGCTTTTTGAGTGACCTCTACACGGTATGTACCCAGATAATGAGAATCGCGGACAACGATAGATTGTGAGAATAATGATAGATCGATAAGTCAGAGAAAACAGCATGGAGAGGTTAGTTATTGTATGAATTTCATGTTATTATGATCTAATACTTATCTTTTGCGATAGATAACAATCAAGCGATGTCCTAACCTTCCTCTCATACCCACAAATTTGGAATCGGCCGTCAGATAAAGTAAAAAAACAGGGAAATGATCACGCGACATCCCAGATTTATACAAAAAACTTCATATTATGCCCATTTAAAATATATTTAAACATGTTTTTTGTAAACGACACCGCTGTTATCAAAGCCCAAACATCGACAATCAATATGCCACCCCGCTTTAGCCACTAATATGAGTATATTCCTTAACAAACATCTTTTTTCTGAGGCACCTGAAGCAAATTGGATAAAGGGGATTCGCCTAGAAAAAGTCAATAGATAATGTAAATTCATGACTGGATAATGGTAAAGTTTCCCTTATTTCAACCTTAATACTATTTATTCTATGCTTTTTTGCATGTTCCATATCTTTCCGCAAACTGCTATCTTTATGAAACAATACCACCAGCCCTACTGACAAGATAAATGACCCATTTATCTTAATGATCTTCCGAAATAGCCTAAATTTCTTTCTGTCCCGAAGGCATCAACAAAGAACTAACCCAAAGCCTCTTATCACCCGGGTTAAGCGAATCTGAATTTGGTGGTGATAAATACATAAGTTAATTACTAGAACTATTATGGTCTAAGATACGTATTCACGTAATGGGAGCAAACCGTTATACAGTAGTAGTTTATTATGTAATAAGCCATCATGGCCCATGAACAAATATACATAAAACACAGAATAACACAAAATAACACATAGTGGCATGGTAAGATAATAATGCATGATAATACATAAATGTTACTGGTACACTATTACAGTTATAACCTTATATTTTAAAACCACAAATTTATGTATTCGGGTATTTGGGAGAGACATTTTGTGAAATGTTATTAACGATTGAAGGCAAATTGTAAGAAAATTATCAAAAGTATTTTAATATCTGGTCTCTTTTTTCAAATGCTTTAAAAACAAATGTAGCAAGCTTCCTCACCAAATTTGTGTTGTTTGAATTAATAAGTTCTTTAAATTTTATGAAATTTAGTCTAATCCAATAATAACTTTTAATATATTGTTTTCTTAAATCTAGATAAACAGGACATTCAATTACAAAATGATATTCATTCTCAAGAGTATTACAAAATTTACATTTCCGTTCGTTAATTGGTGTACTTAATGGTTTATTCCAACGCCCGGTTTCAATTTGAAGTCTATGTGATAAAAGTCTAAGTCGTGTAAGCGATTTTCTGAATTTTGGGACATTTACTGTATCTAAATAAGGACTATATTCAAATAACGCTATTTTTCGATAAAACAATGCCCTTGATGATGAGTATAATTGTTCTGTCCACGTCTGGAAATAAATATCTTTTATTCTCTGCTTTAAAATACTCATAAATATTTTTGAATTTGTCACCCCTTGATTTAACCAAACATCATAAAATCCTAAGCGAGATAACAAATCTTTAACATTTGAAACCCAGTTTTTTTTATATTAGGTCTTCGGTCAACTTGTTCTTTTAGAAAATTGTAGACGATTTTGATGTACTTTGTTTCTGGGCTAAGGCATAATTTTAACCAGTATCTAATTATGTTTGATTGCCATAATATTTTAAGAGGAAGTCTCCCCGTTTCACCATATACAAAATTATTTTGTGTACTTAATTTTACACCTAAAACACGCTTACAAAAAAAACTTAAATGTACTCTCTCTATTTGAGAGCCTTTGCTAAAACCGAAAACCTCTGACGAATAATTTAAAATTGGAGATATCATCTTGTCGAACAAATCAAATTGGTGTCTTGGTGATATATTTGTAAATTTATAGAGATATTTGTTTAGCTGAAACAATGCTTTTAATGCTTGCCCGGATGCTGCTTTGTCTTGTTCTTGAAATGCACCTCCTAAGAAAAAACAGTGCCTAAATATTTAAAAGTGTTAACTATTTCAATTTCCGTCCCATTGTAATAAAAGTTTAAACGTTCTGGTAATCTACCCACTTTTCTGAAAATCATTATTTTAGTTTTTTGCGTATTTACAATTAATTTCCATTTTGCACAATATTCTAATAAAATATCTAAAGACTTTTGCAACCCATTAGCACTTCTGGCAAAAAGAATCAGATCATCTGCATAAAGAAGAACGCAAAGATTAAGAGTACCAATATCGATGCATTCTGCGCCCTTGATCAATAATGTTTCCTCTAAATCATTTAAAAACATACTAAATAAAAAGGGCGATAAACACTCACCCTGTCTTACCCCTAAATCACAAATAAAACTCTCACTTAATTCATTCATGACTTTAACTTTCGACTTAACTGTTTGATACATAGATTGTATAACTTTTAACATGTTACCCCTAACACCATATTTAATCAGTTTGTACCAAAGAATGTCCCTAACAACAATATCAAATGCCTTTTTAAAGTCAACAAATGCACAAAATAGTCTTTCGTTGTTACTTACTAGTAAGCAATGAGAAATTAATGAGTTTAGAATGAATATATTATCAACAGTTCCCATCCCTGATCTGAATCCAGCTGGTGCTTCAATGTATATATTGTAAGTTTCAGCCCATGTTGTAAGTCTGTTATTTAAAACCCGTGTAAAAAGTTTCCCAAATGCACTTAGGAAAGTGATTCCTCTGTAGTTGCTTAAATCCGCCGTGTTCCCTCCCTTATGTATCGGTACAATAATGCCATCAGTCCATACAGCTGGGAAGTAGCCCATAGTAAAACAAGTATTGAATAATTTGCATAAATATGGCGCTAAATAATCTATACCGTTTTTAAAAACTTCATTTATTATAAGATCAGAACCGCCGCTCGCACCATTACGCAATTGTTTAACAGCTTTTAAAATTTCGTCAAAATTCATTGGTGTTTCCAATTCTTCAAACATAACATCAAGTTCTTGACTCAAAAATCTATCGTTAAAGTAAATAATATCTTCGTCCGCTTGATAAAATGGATCATCGGGATTATTTATTGCTTTAAAATATTTTGAAAACATGTCCGCAGTAACATTGTTTGGATAATTAACGTGTGAGACCTCCTTAAGCATATTCCAATATTTTTTAGCATTGGTATATTTCATTTGTAACAACTGATCGGTTTTGCCTTTTCGAAATGCGTATCGTTTTCTTCGTATCGTACTTTTATAATCAGACCGGGATTTACACATATTATATCTATTGATATAATTATTTTCGAACCTGTATGCATCAAGACAGTTATAAAATGTATTCCGTTTTTGTTTGCATTCTTCGTCAAACCACTGTTGATGTTTTTCATCTTTGAACTTTGGGTTAAGACTATGATTAGATAAGTTTACCTTAAATAAGGGCTCACACACTTGATCAATCAATGAGAGAAACTGACCAATATTAGTGTCTATATCACTATTTTCTGTAATATCATTCAAGCTTTCACAGATAAAACCAAGCGAATTTCGAAAATCAATGGAAGAAACTCTTCGACAGTATTCATCGGTATGAAGAGTATTCCACTTGTATTTAAATTTAATGTAGTCTTTATTTTCATTATTGTCCGTTGCGGTAACTTCTTCGTTTAATTCATAATTGTTTTGGCGTAAACTAAACCTCACCACGCAATGATCGGATAAAATGTTCGGATCTGCTACTTCGAAAGAATGAAAAAGACACATAATATCTACACTTGAAATAACATAATCGACAAGGCTACAACCTGCAGGGCCGACAAAAGTAAATTGTCCAACCTTGGCGTCAGCACCTAACCGTCCGTTCATAATTCTGAGACCAGTCTGCCTAACAAAATCTAATAATAATGTACCATATTGATTAGTGCAAAAATCTTCTGAAGTTCTTGGAGGAAGCACTACGTCAGAAATATAATCATCTGGTAACATATTAATATGTGAATCAACAGTATCATGTAAAACATAATCAGGTAGTTGACCAATTCTGCTAATTAAATCTCCTATGACTAAGAGTGAACACATATTATTTGTTAAGTTACAAATTTCAATAATAGTCTCTAACATTCTATCATAAACTGAAGTCTCGACGAAAGGTTCGCGAGAACTACCTTAAGGAACACAGTAGCATAAACATACACATATATCATTTTCTAACGAAAATAAACATCCATCAAATTTAAGCCACAAAATGTCATCTTTATCAGATTTGAACAAATTTACATTTTTAACAATACTATTTTTTACATAACAGGCAATTCCACCCGAGTCCCTTTTACTGCTGCTCTTTTTATCATATCGATGTAAACAAAATAAGGTAAAATTATCAACAGACATGTTACAGTATTCATTAGACCAAGTTTCTGTCATGAAAATAACATCATTTTCATTAAAAATAATTTTCATTTCAGGTGTAACTAGTTTGTTGACATTTTTACCTACAAGTCCATTTACATTTAAAAGCACGCACTTAATAGTTTGTCTCTCCCCGTTATCCTATTGTTTATCCGGGTTTGACTGTGAAAATCCCGTGTCTTGACCTTTCACCTGGCCCGTTAATACTGTCTGTCTCACCGGTGTATGTGGGTCATCACGTGATGTTCCATGACAGGCAGACGACACATACATAAGAACGCCTTTGAGAGTGGCGTCCTTTGCCAATTGGGAAGTTACTGTTTAAAAAACTGTATCAATTATGGTGGCTGATTTATGCCATTTCGTTTTTTCGTTATTTCGCCGAGAAATAACGCCAAGCGAAAAGACGAAATAACGAAAAAACGCCACGCGAAAATACGAAATAACGAAAAAACGCCAAGCGAAATAACGAAAAGACGCCACGCGAAAAGACGAAATAACGAAAAAACGCCACGCGAAAATAAGAAATAACGAAAAAACGCCACGCGAAATAACGAAAAGACGCCACGCGAAAAGACGAAATAACGAAAAAACGCCACGCGAAAATACAAAATAACGAAAAAACGCCAAACGAAATAACGAAAAAACGCCACGCGAAAAGACGAAATAACGAAAAAACGCCACGCGAAAATACGAAATAACGAAAAAACGCCACGCGAAACAACGAAAAAACGCCAGGCGAAATAACGAATAAACGCGGAGCGAAAAGACGCCAAGCGAAATAACGAAAAGACGCCAAGCGAAATAACGAAAAAACGCCAGGCGAAGCTAGAAAGAACGCTATTTTGTACAGTTAAATTGGCGTTTTATTGCACGGCGACTTTTCGTTATTTCGCGCAAAAATAGCGTTTTTTCGTTATTTCGCGTGGCGTTCTTTCGTTATTTCGTCTTTTCGCGTGGCGTTTTTTCGTTATTTCGTCTTTTCGCTTGGCGTTTTTTCGTTATTTCGTCTTTTCGCTTGGCGTTATTTCGCGGCGAAATAACGAAAAAATGAAATGGCATAAATCAGCCACCATAATCAATTAAGTAGCATGATTTAGTTGTGGTTTATATTAATTGTGCCAATATGCAAAACTTAAAATTGACTGAAAAAGAGCGAATTTCGCAGATATTTTAGTCTAATAAGTGCATGTCAATTGTCATGATCTGGTGTGAGAGAAATTTATTGCGTGAGTAACGCTAAACATCTTTGGATTTAAATGTAAATTTACTCTTACATTGATTGTGTAACAATATTACATGTTTTATTCTTTGTTTAAAAGTCTTCTACAGTTTATTTTTCATATTTAACACATTTGTTTGCGTTGTGATACGTAACACGTTACCTTCATATTATCTTTTAGACAAAATCTGCGATATACATATGTATATAAAAACATACAAAAGTAACTATTCTGTATAAATGAGACCCGGATATTTGAAAATTATGTTAGAAGATAATATGAAGTGCTGTTGTTGTATCGCGAAACAACAATGCTAGATGGCTTAGGCGATGCCAGTTCGCGAAAATACGATGCGAGGAACCGAAAGTACGATGCAAGGGCGCGATAATAATATAATATTGTGTTTTCATGGTCTTGTCGATCTAAGGTCTGGACATCGAAAACGTGAAAACAGGAGGCGAGAACGCGAAACATCGATGCTAAGTCGCGAAAGTGTAGCTCACATCGTACTTTCGCGATCTCGCATCGTTGTTTCATGTTCTCGCCGAAGATGTCGACAGGGCTAGACAACGATGGCCTCATCGAAACACCGTACAATTCCATTTGTCATGGTTGCGCTTTAATTTGATTAAGGCTACGACTAAAAGCTCAAAAGTATAATGAAAAGACACAGATGTTTTGTAATGATCATAGTGGATAGCAAAATGTACTGAATACAAGACTTATTAAAATAAAATAATTTTATCTGATCATTTAAATGAAGAGCAACACGAAAACTACACCATTATCCATTTCATAAATATTTGAATTTCCCATTATCAACCGAGCAAAGCCCCATTATCCAATTTGCTTCAGGTGCCTCAGAAAAAAAGATGTTAAATACTCATGCTACTGGCTCAAGCGGGGTGACATATTGATTGTCGATGTTTGGGCTTTGATAACAGCAGTGTCGTTTACAAAAAACATGCTTAAATATATTTAAATGGGCATTATATGTAGTTTTTTTTGTAGAAATCTGGGATGTTGCGTGATCATTTTCCTGTTTTCCTCTTTATCTGACGGCCGATTCCGAATGTACGGGAAGGTTATCTATCGCAAAAGATAAGTATTATATCACAATAACATGAAATTCAAACAATAACTAACCTCTCCATGCTGTTTTCTCCGAGCTGGCGATCTATCATTATTCTCACAATCTATCGTTATCCGCGATTCTCATTATCTTGGTGCTCTAGCGCTACATATTCTATTCCCAAAGCACCCATACCAGAGGTGGTCCTTCTTATTTAATCAGATTCAGAAATAGCAACCTGCATCACTAGTCTCAATAATTCGACTCCAAGTACAGACCCATTTTACAAACTGACTTTTTATAGATGTCGAAGGGCGAACATCGTATATATAGAAAAGCCCTTGCTGCGCACAATTAGTTGGGCTACCTGCATCACATATAGCACAACTATTTGTGCGCGACAAGGACTTTTCTATATATGTGATGATCGTTCTTCGCGCACAACCCAGTTACTATTCAAATCAATGCGGAAAATTTTTCTTCTATTTCTATATGCCGCCGATCGGAATTTGAATCGCAACTTTGGCGGCTCCATAAAGCATCTTAAACCATATGTATCTTTAAAAAATTTACATACCTAAAAAGCCACATTCAAGTAGAATCAATATATGTAATCCTTTATAAATAACGGTTTCGTTTTTATGCAAAACTCTTTTAAACATCCAGCCATGTCAACAAATTTCGATTTCGGCGCTTAAAGTTTACCTGACTCACGTTTATCGATAAATAACAGAATTTAAATCGGGTCGATTTCCACCACAGTTTTGATCGTAACTGCTTGAGACGTAAAGGACAGACATCTGTAAAAAGTCAGTATGATAATGGGTCTGTGCTTGCAGTCGAATTATTGAGACTACATCACATAATGCCTGCATGAAAGCAAGCCAGATTTGATTTTGTAAATGTGTTCCCTATCGCCCCGGTCTTCCCTACATGTACTGTGGTATCTTCGGAGGAACGAATATCCGCTCAAAAGCCAAAACTGATATATTCGGGCGAGCATAAATTCGCGCGATTGCGTTTTACATTGTTTACAGGGTTTGAAGTTTCATGATCTATGAGCTTCCTTTTCGGTATATAGTGTCATAGATCTATGCAATATCGAAGATATTGCCAGGCTGGCAAGTGAAAACCATTAATTGATTTTCAATGGAACTAAGCTCTTATGAGGTTTCAGACTATTTAAACCGTGAATATTGCATTATACAAATATATTGAAAGTGAAACTGCAGTCGTAAATTAGATTCAAAATTTCACTTTTGAACGCCAGTGCATCGTGAAATTTCGTTGGGTTTTCATTCGCGACTTTTGTCCCAGCGCAAGATGCACGAAATTTAAACCTAAGAGAAATTTAATGATAATACAGTGGTTGTTTCAGCTTATCAGTACGGTCTACCAAGCCGGACGGGAGGAGAAGACGTGATCTATTAAATTTAGCGAATTTAACAAAATTTAGTGGTTTAAACCTGAGATTTCCAGATTTTACAGTATATTACTTACACAAGAGCACCGTCACTGAAAAAAGAAAATAAACAGTGCAAAGTTCAGTGTGCTAAGACGTTTAAATTATGTTTAAATAGCGTCGAATTTTTTTAAATTTTCCATAAGGGAATTTTGATAATGGCAGACAGATTAAAGATTGTTTTGGGGCACATAAGGAATGGAAAACACACTTCTATTGTATCCTTTTTGTGTTTGTCAGTTTGTGAAACTTTGAAAGTTCTGTTGTTTTATCAATATTTATTAGGGCGGTGGATTGTCGGGCAAGTGGCGATCCGATCCGATCCACGATTCAGATCTGACGATTCACAGATCGAGTCACGAATCCCTAATTAAAATGACTATGTATAGGATCATAATTTTCAATCAACATAGGATTGATTCTGTGACGTCTTTCATGTTTCTGAGAAATTTGTCACCAGTTTTTGCCACATAAATGCCCTTTCCTTCACCTTTTATTTATCTGTATCTGTAAGAATACGTAGAAAGGGCCACTGCTGGCATATGTTCTACGGAGAGTGGAGTATGGGATTAGTCCTGTTGAAGGGCTGTCTTAAAGCCCTCTAATGTCTGCGCGTGCACTATTTCTTCTTCCAGATGGTTCCAGTCCACAAGTGTTTTTACGAAAAAGGAATTTTTAAATTGTTCTGTGTGAGCAAACAGAATTTCGAATGGTCTAGAGTGGTCGGTATTTAAATACCGAAGTATTTCCATTTATTTGGGTGGCAGATTTTTGAAGCAAAGGTTATGGCCATTGGAAAAAGCATTGTTTAAAATCACTTTATAGTGTTGTATCTATAGGGGGATAGCGGGGCACGGCGCCCCGCCCTTTTTGAAGAGCGCCCCCCTGCCCTAAATCTCAAACACTGCCCTTTTCCCCATAAACGCCCTTTTGTCTTCAATAATTTATGTCAACCACCACCAATTCTGCCTTTGTTTATTCAATGCCTGTGTTTTCCCAAGTTACCTTGTGTAATTAACAGAAACGCAACGATGCGTGTATACGTACCCTACAGCGACCGTCTGAAATCTAGTCCCAGACAAGTCATTAGTATCTGGACAAGTGGCTAATACACAGAAACCCAGTGTCAAAAACTTGTTAGTCATAACAAGCTGATTAGCCTAATCAACAGCATGTGCCCATGCGGCGTATCAAACGTCCCGACCGACCCCCCTTGGAGTCGATTAATTGTCGCATCACTTTTCGTCTATACCCCCAATAAACTGTCTAGCATATTGGTACAGTATTTTTTGTATTAAAACCAGGTTATCTGATAATTTTAAAAGAAAATAAAGAAAAACATCGTAATTCTATACAGTAATTCGCTTGTCCCATTATTTTGAATTTGCCTCTATCACTCGTTTTTAACAAAGTACTCTTTCAAACAAGCATTCATATTCGGAAAGGAAACTTGTTTACACAAAAATAACTGAATTTCAATGGTTGAAGCCATAGAAAACATGAACTTTTAAAAAATTATGAAAAAATGCTCACTTTCAAAACGGAAATTGTACAACTTTTTGCCAATTTTTCTATTATCTAGCAAGTTGGATTTTGATAACTTGATGTCTAAAACTGCTCAAATTACATGGAAAACTCAAGGAAACATCTAGTTCTCTTGATAAAATTTCATATTCATCATGTACAATCAAAATTTCATTAGAAATTACAACCGGTGAAAGTGTAAACAATTTCGGACAGCAATAATTTCGGATACGTTTTTTACCCCACAATTATTCTAAGGTTTTATTATACCCCCGCTTCGAAGAAGAGGGGGGTATACTGTTTTACCCTTGTCCGTCCGTCCGTGCGTCCGTCCGTAACAAAATTTCCGTCGCAGTTTTCTCAGCAACTATAACATGCAGCAGCCTGATATTTTGCATAGTGCTTTATCATATAGTCCCATATGGTGTAAAGCAATTTCATGCTCCTTGCTCATCTACTTCCTGTTTGCCGCATATTTTTAGATTTTGTTACTAAAAAGGTGCATTACATCGACCAAAATGCATGTTAATTTTCCGTCGCATTTTTCTAAGCAACTATAACATGCAGCAGCCTGATATTATGCATATTGCTTTATCCTATAGTCCCATATGGGGTAAAGCAATTTCATGCTCCTTGCTCATCTACTTCCTGTTTGCCGAATATTTTAGGTTTTGTTACTATAAAGGTGCATTACATCAACCAAAAGGCATGTTAATTTTTCGTCACAGTTTTCTAAGCAACTATAACATTCAGCAGCCTGATATTATGCATAATGCTTTATCCTATAGTCCCATATGGTGTAAAGCGATTTTATGCTCCTTGCTCACCTACTTCCTGTTCACCAAATACTTAGATTTTTACACATAGTTGACATACATGCACAATTTCCGTCGCAGTTTTCTAAGCAACTATAACATGCAGCAGCCTGATATTTTGCATAATGCTTTATCCTATAGTCCCATATGGTGTAAAGCGATTTTATGCTCCTTGCTCATCTACTTCCTGTTTACCGAATACTTAGATTTGTGCACATAGTTGACATACATGCACAATTTCCATCGCAGTTTTCTAAGTAACTATAACATGCAGCAGCCTGATATTTTGCATAATGCTTTATCCTATAGTCCCATATGGTGTAAAGCGATTTTATGCTCATTGCTCATCTACTTCCTGTTTACCGAATACTTAGATTTGTGCACATAGTTGACATACATGCACAATTTCCGTTGCAGTTTTCTAAGTAACTATAACATGCAGCAGCCTGATATTTTGCATAATGCTTTATCCTATAGTCCCATATGGTGTAAAGCGATTTTATGCTCCTTGCTCATCTACTTCCTGTTTACCGAATACTTAGATTTGTGCACATAGTTGACATACATGCACAATTTCCGTCGCAGTTTTCTAAGCAACTATAACATGCAGCAGCCTGATATTTTGCATAATGCTTTATCCTATAGTTCCATATGGTGTAAAGCGATTTTATGCTCCTTGCTCATCTACTTCCTGTTTACCGAATACTTAGATTTGTGCACATAGTTGACATACATGCACAATTTCCGTTGTAGTTTTCTTAGCAACTGAAACATGCAGCAGCCTGATATTTTGCATAATGCTTTATCATATATTCCCATATGGTGTAAAGCGATTTAAAACTCCTTGCTCACCTAACTTCCTGTTCACCGAATACATAGATTTTTATATATACTATAGATGACATACATGCACAATTTGTGTCGCATTTTAAAAAGATGCGAACATTATTTCTGTATACTCTGACAAAGCTGTATTGCGGGGGTATTAATCACCTTCAGTGATAGCTCTTGTTATTTTTGTAAGTAACTTATAAATTTTGACTATCACATACATTGGCCAAAATCTCACCCACATAATCAAGTATCAGTGTATCACTAAGTAAGTGACAGGCAGAACTAAGGATACACTTTCAATTTAAGCAAGATTGTACTCTGGCTGTTCTGTTGTCAGAGTTAGTCACATGACAATTCATTGATTCAGATTTGTTTGAAAAAGCATATTCACCTATTCACCAACCCCTACACCACCCAAAAACAAGAAAACCCACAACAATAACAACTTAAGTTTAAGTATGCTGAAAAGTGCCCTTTTGCTAGCGAAAAACACGTATTTGCCCCTGCCCCTTTTTGACAGCACCCTGCCCTTTTTTCACAGCACCCTGCCCTTTTTAAATCCTGGATACAACACTACTTTATAAATCATTTTTGTTTATATTTCGTAAATTATTGCTTGAATAAATGTTTTAATAAAAGATCACGATTTAATGATCTTTGCTATGGCGAATATTCGTACCCAATTTTCTGATATGATTCATAAATACCCAAGTCTCAGATACTGGCTGCAGCACAAATGTTAATTGCACAATTTGATCTAGGTTATGAGCTTTACTCCATGGGAAATGTATGTTATCATGTTACTGGACATTAAGTCTTCTGGTCTTGGGTCCGGTGACCGGTCTAATATTCACTGCCTTTTTGTGAAGGACGAATAGACCTGACTTCCCAAAAGTTGTTTTTGTGGAAGCCAGTGGAAAAATTGGTCTTTAAAAATCTGTCTGTATCTTCGTTGTTAGTGAAAACTAAGTGATAAAATGTTGATTTATTTATAGAATAATTGTCACTTTATCGTATGTTTACTGTGTTTGCATTTAATGATGCATATTTAACAGTAATTTTAATGCTTATTTGTCACACCTTTTGCTTCTTTTGTTCATCAATGAGCTGAGTCGTGCTCTTGAAGGTCATATGTTTGGCTACTTCTCAACACTTAACTGTGTCCATTGCATGGATGGGTATCAAATTGAATAAAGTGATTCTCCCTTAAGAGATACATAATTTTCACACTTGTTTATCATCATTACAGTAAATTTTATATTATCGTAATCGGTAGAATAATTCTGATGCACATGTAAGATATTATAGAAATACAAAGAACAATACTGAATAGTGAAGTATCAATAAAACAAATACCACATCTCCCACAACCTTGGTGCAGATTGACGATGTTACACATCACAAATTCATCGTTAATGTCTAATCTTCTCAAAATTTTCTCCCTTGCAATCAACACACTTTCGGTGGCGCTGCACCCACTCTCTAAAAACGTCCGTAATCCAACTCTTCTTGTAAGTGGATACTACTGAGTACCGGTACTCTGAGAACTTTCATGCGGAGATCATCCAGGTCTGCAAACCTTTTTTCCGCGCTACCGGCCTTCAGACGCGGTGATAGAGCAAAATAAATGGGTGCGAGATTGGGTAAGGTGCATGCAGGATCCACTCCATACCCAGGAAGTCGATCGTGTCTAAGGTTTCAAATGCCAGGTTTCATCCATTGTGACTATACGGTGGAGAAACTGACAGCCCTCTCAGTTTTAGCGGCTCAGAAAAAACCTTGAATTGGCATACGACAATTGGTAATGCGAGTTGAATTGGTGATGTGAGCGGCCTTCTGGTCCTAACAGAGCCAAGGTAACCACTTAGCACACACTTTATTCATCTTCATGATAGGTCACCTAGCTTACTTTCCGTTTCCGAATTAACGGCCAAACAACTAAGGAGATGATTATATTTTAACTTAACGCTCAAATCAAATGTATGTAAAATTTTGTGTGTTTAGAGGTTGTAAAATAAATTTATTTTGAAATTAATGATACAAGATCTATGATATTAACAAAATGCCGCATGGTTTCTGGGGCTATGCTATGGTGACTAATATTTTCACTTTCTGTGTACAAATATTTTATACATTAACTTTATTAAAAGTATACTAGTAATGATAAAGCTTCAGTTTGCTATATAATTTAACTTAGCATGACATGTTTATTTCAATATTTTCATGCTTAACGCTGTTGTTTCTAATCCCAGTAGTTTAGATTTCTGTTTCATACAATCAGTCAGGGGGGGGTGTACGGGTATGTATAATGACATAGCAGTTAGCCGTAAAATTAATCATATTTAAAAATACTTACTGAAGTCAACAAACTTCAGTAGACAGTTACTGCATATGTAAAATATACAAAGTGACACCAAAAATAATTTCAATTTATGTTACTTATTCAGTTTTCTCAGTTAAAAATATGGATAGCAGCCTTTCAATGCTGGACTGAATTAATTATTGGACTGATGTATGAACATTCACCAATTTTGTTACATGTAGTGTTTTGATTTATTTACACTTGATTACAGGCAATGATAGGAGAGTTATCAGATGTAGAATGTCTATCTGCACAGTGTACACTCGAAAGTCCGACCCTACTTCCGATAGCGCTGACTATACGATATAGCAATTGTGAAGGAGGTGGTTAAAAAGCGGGTAAGAAATTGAATAAAGAGTAAATATTTAATTCTTTTACTTTAAATACTTAGACTAGCAAGAAATAGAGTGCGTCGAGTTATAAAATGAACTTGATTCATCGTTAACTTCGAAAAAATACGATTGATCACCAAAATTTACAAAAAAAATGTCAATCATGTCACTTCAAACGTCCATATCAAAGCTTTATTTAAATTGTTTGGCCGAAATTCGTTTTACTATGTGAAGTGTATTCATTACTGTATCACTTCATATAGTTAAATCATGTCCCAACCCGCTAGTTTTCGAAAAACTCGAATTTTCATTGGCACTGGTAGTGTGACAAGATGGTACGGCTACTAGCCAATTGACAGTCCGGCTACTAGCGTTTTCTTTCTAAAAATGGTACGGCTACTAGTCGTCCCCGAATCATTCAGTGGTCTGAGAAATAAGCATTAATGACGAATTTATTTAATTTAATTATATGTATATAAGAGACCTTTGATGCATAGCAATAAGGGTCGCCGCAGAAATCATTGGATATTTACTATACAAGTTACAATGGGATGCAATGGAAATAAACAATGGCACTGAATTGTACACTATTAAATGGCTTGACAATCTCACAGCCTTAATGAAAATTGCTTAAAATTCTATTGACTACATCGTTTATTGACGCAATACCTTGAAAGATGTCGTAACGCAAAAAATGTATGATTTGTAAGAGGAAACCATGGGCTTAACATCGGGGTTGGATTTAAGACAATGTTTGAAAAATATTTTATGCAAATTCGTATATATATACATATCATTTTATGATAATAAAATATACCAAAATGCGACTGTTCTGCTAAAAGAAAATAGTGAAGCAAGTCTATTTTGGATTTTTTAAAATATGATTTACGAAAATAGAGAAGTCAAAAGTATATTTGTAACGGGGATTGCGGCATACTGCAACAGAGATAATAGGCGATGAAAATTATCAAAATATTTCATTTTTAGCCTATATTCAAACTATTTTAGAGATATTTAATAATAATTTATAATATGACGTCAGAACAACAACAAAATTGATGAAAAATATTATTTAGTCAACCCTAGTAGCCGTACATTACGACTGCTAGTAGCCGGACCATTTGTTTTTAAGACTTTGCTAGTAGCCGTACCGTCTTGTCACACTACCAGTGCCAATGAAAATTCGAGTTTTTCGAAAACTAGCGGGTTGGGACATGATTTAACTATATGAAGTGATACAGTAATGAATACACTTCACATAGTAAAACGAATTTCGGCCAAACAATGTTAATAAAGCTTTGATATGGACGCTTGAAGTGACACGATTGACATTTTTTTTGTAAATTTTGGTGATCGATCGTATTTTTTCGAAGTTAATGATGAATCAAGTTCATTTTATAACTCGACACACTCTATTTCTTGCTAGTCTAAGTATTTAAAGTAAAAGAATTAAATAATTACTCTTTATTCAATTTCTTACCCGCTTTTTTACCACCTCCTTCACAATTGCTATATTGTATAGTCAGCGCTATCGGAAGTAGGGTCGGACTTTCGAGTGTACACTGTGATCTGGGCTACTTATCAAGAGCAGACACTCTAGGCCTTATTCAGTAATATGAAGTCACAATTTTTCCTTGATGCCTTGATTTATGATAAAGAGCTAGGATATTAAAGAACTATGGATACCTATTATGTTTAGCCCCGTACATGTACTTTGTTTATTAATCATAAGCAAATAAGTTGACAGTTTTTGCTCTTTTATTCATTAGGTAATTTCTGACAAAGAAGCAAATCCTGATCAGATGGTAGAGACTGTTCAGGCTGGGTCTACAATTGATGCAAATGTTTGCAACCATCTGATCAGGATCTAAACTGTTCACTTCTTGGTTAGAAATAAGCTATTGAATCAGAAAGCGAAGTTTGTAGATCCTGATCAGAATGAGATGGCACAGGCTGACCTGGGTCTACAATGTCCATGGAATTACAGCCATATCCCATTAAGTAAAGAGTTAAATACCATGCAATTCTATATGCAAACATATACATCCTGATTCAACTGCAAAGACGTCTAATGGAATAAACCGTTGAGTATTATATTTGAAATAAGGTGGAAAATGTGTACAGTCAAACCTGTCTTTAGCAGCCACCCAAGGGAGTGACAAAAAGTGGCTTCTCTATACAGGTGGCTGTTAGACAGGTTAAAATGAGAACAAAATGTTAGTTTAGGACATATTCACACTGGCTGTTTAAGACAGGTGGTTGCTATTGGCAGGTGGCTGCTAAGGCAGGTTTCACTGTATATTACAGTTCATATTTATGTTCCTTAATGACTGACCTAGCACAGTGAACCTGTGAGTGGATATGCTGCCCCTAACTACCAATATACAGTGGAGCAAGCCAGGCACAAGCTGACTGATGAACAGATCAAGTTTTATGAAGAAAACGGCTTCCTCGTCATCAGAAACCTTGTGCCTAAATCAGATCTGGAAAAATACAGGTGCAGTACATAAAGATCATGTTGTCGCTGTACTTCTGAGAAGATTATACATATATACCACATTCTGGAAGAGCTGAATAAAAAATAAAATTTTTTAAATAGTACAAAATATCACATGCTCTGTATGGACTAGTGGTATCTGATATGTTACCATGGGTCTCTTAGTTAAGAGCTTCTAATAAGACTAAATCTCCGCAAATTTATCGTACAGTCTTTTAGAATTACGTCTTTTAAGAAGTACAGTGACAATGTGCTGTTATATATAAATTTGTTCAATTACATTTCTGATCTGAAAATTTACTTATCATCAGTTTTGTCATATTTAAAATACCTCATTTAAGACATTTGGAAATAGATTATCGAACTCATAGTGTATATTGTATTATGGTATTTTTTATACATACACTGTACACAGTGTAGGAATCATTTTATAAAAACTTCCTTGAGACATGCAGAGCCTCCTGTTGCAGCAGTTCATTAATTTACTGTCAAACACCAATTCATTTTCATAACATTTGACACTGTGTATCAAATTTACTCCTTGAATTTGTAAATTTATTAGTCATAGGGATTTATCATTTTTGTAAAAAAAAAGATGATGAATGAACAGCAGTGAATGACCCACATACGACCAGATGGTGACATGTATTCTGACTAGCCCATGTACAGGGTTAATAATCCAGGTAAATGTTATTTGTCAGGAAGAGGTTTGAACAGATCTGCCGGCGAGAGGTGGAGGTCCCTGGAATGACACTGATGAGGGATGTAGCTATCGCCAAGTCAGAGTTTGTGGCAGACCAGAAAGCAGTGACCAAGATTCAAACCTGGCATACAGATGAGGTCCTCTGGGAGTATTGCTGCCTGCCCCAGGTAAGTCCAGTTAGTCAGACTAGGAATGATATTATTGACATTTGTTGTGTCTTACAGTTATATAATAGGTTAAGGGCTTACCTCACTCCTCCCCAGTTTGTTCATCAATAAAAAGAAAATTATCAAAATCTCAATAACGGCAAAATGACATTCAATGAAACTTTGCTCAAATGAATGTTACTACTAATGTATCTTTATTTTGCATACAGTAAAACACGTTAGAAAAGTGAAGAAAAATATTTGGACCTAAAAATTACTTCCAATTCTATTTACATAAATTCACAAAAATTAACAAAACATAATTTTAAATTCCCACATGAGTGTAATGATACTGACAAGAAAATGTTGTGTACTTTGTAAAGAACTTTCTACTACTAAAAGAGAAATCAATAATTGTCATCCGTTTACGCGACCAGGAAATTGGTCAAACACACTTTTACTCACTCTCTTACACTATCGGCTCATTACATTCACCTCTGTTATAGGCTGGGACTACTTTTAACTACTTTTACATTAACTCAAAGATATAGTTCACCAATTACATTTAGAATAGATTGGGTTTCATCGGTTTTAATGAAAGATAGTGAAGAAATCTGTCATTTGTTTTACCTCAAGCTTTCAAATTCATAATTATGACTGTATAAAATAGGGCTGTCGAGTTTGGTCAAAAATCTTGACATAGAGCCTTTCGCAGAGATGTAAAGTGAGTGTAAGGAACGACAACTCTGCGAAGGAGATTGACTTTTACTAATATCTCAGAAGTGTACATATGTAAGTCACGAGGACACAAGACAGTGTTGTCAGTATCATATTACTCATGTTAGCATTTAAAATGATGTTTTGTGTTGTTTAGTTTTTGAGAATTTATGTAAATAGAAGTTTAGGTAATTTTTAGATCTCGCTATTTTTATTTACAGTTGTAACATATCTAACCATATTCGAAATAAAGATACATTAGTGACACACATTTGTGAAAAGTTTTATTAAACGACATGTTGCCGTTATTGCGATTTTGATAATTTTCTTTTTATTGATGAACAAACTGGGGAGGAGTGAGGTAAGCCCTTAAGATTGGTTTGTTATGCCCCCACGAAGCGGGCACTCGTCCTTATGTAAGTCCGTATATAATGTCCTCCAAATCTTGTGGCATAAACTTCTCATTAACTATCAGGTGGATTTCTTTCAAACTTGCACTGATGATCAAGCAGGATGTGTAGATTATTCTAAAGGCAAAATGTTCTTCTGCAACAATTTTTTAACAGACTAATGGCCCTTTGTTAATTTCAGTCTTAAAATTGTGTAGCATCAACTGCTCATTAACTGTGTAGATGGTGGTAAAGAAAAGATTTTTTCTTCTACAGCTTTTACCAGACTTATGGTCGTTTGTTCATTTCAGTCATAACAGTTTGTGGCATCAACTCTTGATTTTCTACTTGGTTAAATTCTTTCAAACTTGCAGAGATGATTACACTTGATGTGTAGATTGTTGTAAAGGAAGTTGTCTTGCAACCATTTTCACCAGAGTTATGGCACTTCCTTTGTGTTAAAATTAAATTAAAATTTTGTGGCACTTACTCCTCATTTACTAGTCATGATGACCACATGTTCTTCATACCTGATTCACAATTTTGTTTCAAATCTGCAGCAGTGGGTGCATCAGTGTCCAGAGGACACAGTCTAGTTTTATTTTAAATACAGTTACTATCCTTAAAAACTGGTAGTAGTCACAATATTTAAATGCTGAGTATTTAACCCTTTCCTCCATAGATACACCTTTATTGCGTGGGCAAACAGTGTAGATCCAGATCAGCCGGCACATCTGTGCAATCTGATCAGGATCTGCACTGTTCGCTTTATGATTTGTTAGGTTATTTATGACCAAAATGTGACCAGTGCAGATCCTGATCAGGCTGCACTGATGTGCCAGCTGATCTGGATCTACACTGGTTGCACATGCGTAAAAATGCTTATTTATGGAGGAAAGGGTAAACACTTAACTTCATAAGAAGTGGCATTTATCCCAAGAGGGAACAGGGTAGATACAGATCATCTGGCACTTCTGATCAGGATCTACACTGTTTGCTTTAGATTCATTAACAAGTTTGACTGAGAAGTGACCAGATAGATCTAGATCAGACTAGTTGATTTAAGTCATTTTGAAGTAGTATAAATAATTAGAAGTACAATTTATTAAAAAAAAGATGACTTTCCAATTGTTTCCGTTTTTTGTTTAATTTTTTCCGTACTGGACGATTATGTTTAAACATAAGATTACTCTGTAGTTGGTCTCCTAGTGAAACCTTCAAAACCTACCATAACTTTGTTGGGAAATCATATAAAACGTTGTTTTTTTTCTCAGAATTTGTTTTTAATACTGTGACTTACTGACCAAACTAAATGACATTTTTACTGAATATAGATCCACACATTGCTGTGTTTTTGAGAGCAGTCATGAAAATTGTCTGCGCACAGCCTTATTATACTTCTTGATTATTTTAGGATGCTGTTGTGTTCACCAGACCATTGATGGTGGTCAGTAATGGTTTTACTTTTGGAGTTTAATTCTAAAAATGGTCTGGTGAAGACATTGGATCATTAAACATGGCAAAAAGACATGTCAGGAATAACAGATGTAATGTGTACAATGGGTAATTCTGCCAAATTCCTGTAAGATATGTGATACTGTGTAAATTCAGTAACAAATACCAAACTTTGGGGAAACCTGCCTTTGCATTCATAAAATTATCTTTAATTCAACTTCTGTGAAATTGTAGCCACCTTAAACCATTCTGATTAACTTCCAACATAAACATAGTAAATCATCTCACAGTACGAAACACTATTGATAGATTGTGGACTATGTTGAGTGTTTCCTGGGACCTGATATACTTGCCATGCACACGATGTTGATCAACAAACCTCCCGATCCGGGCAAGCTTTCTTCCCGACACCCAATGCATCAAGACTTGTACTACTTCCCATTCCGGCCAGCAGATCGCATTGTCTGTTCTTGGACAGCAATGGAAAAGGTGAACAGGGACAATGGCTGTCTGGTTGTCCTGCCAGGAACACACAAGGGGAAGTTACTCCAGCATGATTACCCAGAATGGGAGGTAATCCGGCTGCACAGCTAGAAGTTGCATTGCCTTATTTCTGTAATTCTCTTTCGATGATGTCATTTTTTTAATGATTTTAATATATATTAGATGGTATTATAATGTTATCAGAGCTTCTTTGGTGTGTTAATATACTTACCATCAATAAAATGTTACTACTTTTACAGAAGGTGATATGATATTTAATGCAAGTTCAAAGAACGTATCGTCATCATTGGTGAAACCTAAGGAAATGTTTTGTAGGGTGGTGTGAATAAGATGTACCATGGTGTGCGGGACTACAGACCCAACCATCCCAGAGTGCACCTGGAGATGGAAGCTGGAGACACGGTGTTCTTCCACCCATTGCTCATACATGGCTCAGGGGCTAACAGAACTCAAGGATTCAGAAAGGTACCATACATCTGTTTGTTGAACCTTAGTTATTATCTTAATTTACCACTGCAATTATTCTACTGGATGCAGTCATCAAATTTTATAGGTAGATAGTTCTTGTAATTTAATATAGAAAGATTCTTAACATTTCTTGCTTAACTACTTATTACATCATTTACCATAATTGATTATGGCAGTGTTGCATTGAATTTACGGATACTGGATTTGTCATTTTTCTTCCAACAAGCCAGAATAAATGTTACCTTGGGATATCATGTTTTTACACTTGTGCATCACTTAATAGTTATAAAATTATTTAAAAATGTGCTTTGATGATTTTATATGGAAGATTATCATTAGAACAACCATGTTATCATGTCATTGGAAAAAAAATAGATGAGACATTTATAAATGTAAATTAAAACATTACGAAATACAAGCGAAAACCCATGCAATATGGCTTTACTTTCACGTTGCAACAAGTAACATATGAAATGACTTTAAACTCACATGGGAACACTTGTTAATTGTGTACAGTCAAGACCTTTGCATAAAATAATGAAATAAGACCCGGTTTTAATCAGTTTTTCTTTGGAAAACCCTTGTTATAAGATTGGGGTATGTTGTTGATTGGGGGATGAGCGTCAACATTATATTCAGGTTTTTGTTAAAGTTCACTTTTTTCAGTAACCAAGGTATAGCTTTAAAACTTAACAATAGCAATTATCAGAACAAGTTTCATAACTCTTTACAGTATTTTGTCATATTTAAGCCCCTTTATTCACTTTAAATTTAAGAAGAAAACATTGTTTTGTCGCATTAAGGTGTCTTTTTGTCTTAAATGTGTTTAAGTTCATTTGTATTAATCATGTATCACATTATAAATTCATAAATAACCTTCTCACAAAATCCATACAAAAATATGTACTCCAAGAATATGAGTGAATTCACAGTAGATGCTTAAGTTAATGTCTGTGCTTGTGCTTGCAGGCGATATCGTGTCACTACAGCACAGGACAGTGTCAGTTTATTGACCTAAAGGGCACAGTACAGGAGGGTATTGAGGATGAGATCCTAGAGGTGGCGGAGAAGAACACGGGCATTCCAAAAGCCCAAATCAAATATGAGGTGAGAACTCGGCTATACTCACATTCAGGTGTTTGAGGGAAGCAGGATATTACAAAATCTTGTGACACAAACTACTTCTACAGTTTTTAGGATACCAATTTGAAACTTTTAACTTTTGTACAGCATGATGTGTGTATGTACGTGACATACCTCATTCAATATTTTTTTGAGTTTGATGTCTGACAGTAATCATCTCTTTGTGATAACTAGATAAACAGCTAGATAATTTTTGTCAACAAAATATACTGATAACGGTACAATATCAAGCTGACTTCAACCATAAGTTTTCATTTGAAGGTTATCATATTTTATTATTGTCATAATAATGACTGGTGTTAAAATGCTCCCAAAGTTCAGCATTTTTAACTTTATAGTTTTGGTATATTAAAAAGTTTGAAAAGTTTTCCAAAGATATCCATCTTAGTGTTTACTTATTTCCTTTAGAAAATGTCTGTGCCGTGAATTCTTTACTTCAACAAACAATCTCCAGAAATCATCAACAAGTCACTTACACAAATACCTTTACAGGTTCTAAACCATTAATATAAGGCCATCTTATTACTTCATTTCAGGATATTTGGAAATTCCGTTCCCGTGTCGTGAAGGGAAGAAAGTCATGGGAGTAGATGTTTATTACTTCACTGGGAAACAGACAATGTAATGTTGCGTAGGTCATTGGAATATTGTGATTCAGATTATTGTAATGAGCTAGTATGCAGTGTTGCCTTAAAGCAGTGAAAATCACTTGACCTTTTTAACATCAATTACTGTGATATAAGAAGGTATCAAGTTCACCCAATTCAATTTTACCTTTTAGTAATTGTGTAAATTATGAATACAAACCAGGAAAGAACTGATCATGCAATCTTAATTGAGAGTTGACTTTCTTGGCCAGCTCAACAAAATAATCCTTCACCAACCAGAATGATTTTACAGTGCTAGTATTAGAATGATTAGACAATAAATAAAGTTTGTGATCTGTTCAGATAGTGTTAATCGGTAATATACTTTGATCATGTGATTTTATTATATACATGTATTCAAATTTTTAGTCATATAACTATGTTTGTTAAGTTTTGTTGATTGTGAATAATTTAGTAAAATGATGAAGGTTCTTTGTGTTGTTAGATAACCATAGCAACAAAAACCAACCAAACAAAAGCTAGATCATACAGTCCATTTTGAGAGGGAGCACAGAAAGATATCATATCCCTGGCAAGTTCAGACCAATCGTACACACAGAAAGATGCAGTAACCCATGTGATAATATTTTATTGAACATTCTATTGGAAATCAAAGATGACAAGGAAAATACCAGAGGTCTATTATCAATCAAAGAAAAAAAAAGATTTAATGTAGCTACTAACATTTAAAAGCATAAACTAATTGGCTATCAAAATCATTTTCCAATGCCATTATTCATGCTCGCCTAGTTATTGTATGAATCTGTTCAATAAATGGAGCATCTGTATAATCCAAGCTTTAAATTGTTAATTAATTGACATCTTCACCTATACATTACTGTCATTTATCTTTCAGAGTTTTTTTTTCCTTGTTAACTTATTTATAAAAACAAGTAATCAGCAGTAGATTTGAATATTTTCCCAGGCAGGTCCAAGATTACTTACATCTTCTCTAGCTAGTCCTTAATTACTGGCAACATAATTTCTCATACTTACTATATAACTGGTCTTAATGACCATGTGGTTGAAGTTGACTGTTGACCATATGCCTGTCACTGCTATGTATTTCAGACTAGGAAGCTATTAATTGCTTCTTAAACATTTTTGTGTCACCCTTTCGAAGAAATGGCGATACATAGTGATCGCTTTGTCCGTCCGTCGGTCCGTCCGTCCATCACGAAAACTTAACGTTGGCTATAACTTTGCCATTTCTTAATATTTCTTCATGAAACTTTCAAATTATATTGCTTATGACAACACGATCATGATGATGCCAAATTCTTTAGGTCAAGGTCACATTTGATGGGAGTTAGGCCCCTTTTTGTACTTAGATTTTGACACGAAAACTTAACGTTGGCTATAACTTTGCCATTTCTCAATATTTCTTCATGAAACTTTCAAATAATATTGCTTATGACAACACGCTCATGATGATGCCAAATTTTTTAGGTCAAGGTCACATTTGATGGAGTTAGGCCCCTTTCTGTACTTAGATTTTGACACGAAAACTTAACGTCGGCTATAACTTTGCCATTTCTCAATATTTCTTCTTGAAACTTTTAAATTATATTGCTTATGACAACACGCTCATGATGATGCCAAATTCTTTAGGTCAAGGTCACATTTGATGGAGTTAGGCCCCTTTTTATCCCCCCGCCAAAGGCGAGGGGGATATAAGTAATGCCCTGCGTCCGTGCGTACGTCCGAAACAATTTTGTCCGGAGCATAAGTCCAAAACTACTGGAAGGATTTTATTCAAACTTCATACACTGACAGAGCACATTGGTAGGTAGTGTAGTGTGCAAGAACCATAACTCTACCTTGCCAATTTTAAGAGTTATTCCCCTTTATCATATTTACTGGATAAATTTTGTCCGGAGCAAAACTCCAAAACTACTGGAGGGATTTTATTCAAACTTCATACACTGACAGAGCACATTGGTAGTGCAAGAACCATAACTCTACCTTGCCTATTTTTAGAGTTATTCCCCATTATCATATTTACTTGATAAATTTTGTCTGGAGCATAACTCCAAATATACTAGAGGGATTTTATTCAAACTTCATACACTGACAGAGCACATTGGTAGGTAGTGCAGTGTGCAAGTGCATTAACTCTACCTTGCCTATTTTTAGAGTTATTCCCCTTTATCATATTTACTTCATAAATTTTGTCCGGAGCATAACTCCAAAACAACTTGAGGGATTTTATTTAAACTTCATACACTGACAGAGCACATTGGTAGGTAGTGCAGAGTGCAAGAACAGTAACTCTACCTTGCCTATTTTTAGAGTTATTCCCCTTTATCATATTTACTTGATAAATTTTGTCCCAACCATAACTCCAAAACTACTGGAGGGGTTTTATTCAAACTTCGTACACTGACAGAGCACATTGGTAGGTAGTGCAACTCTACCATGCCTATTTTTAGAGTTATTCCCCTTTATCATATTTACTTGATAAATTTTGTCTGGAGCATAACTCAAAAACTACTGGAGGGATTTTATTCAAACTTCATACACTGACAGAGCACATTGGTAGGTAGTGCAGTGTGCAAGTGCAATAACTCTACCTTGCCTATTTTTAGAGTTATTCCCCTTTATCATATTTACTGGATAAATTTTGTCCGGAGCAAAACTCCAAAACTACTGGAGGGATTTTATTCAAACTTCATACACTGACAGAGCACATTGGTAGGTAGTGCAATGTGCAAGAACCATAACTCTACCTTGCCTATTTTTAGAGTTATTCCCCATTATCATATTTACTTAATAAATTTTGTCCGGAGCATAACTCCAAAACTACTGGAGGGATTTTATTCAAACTTCATACACTGACAGATCACATTGGTAGGTAGTGCAGTGTGCAAGAACCATAACTCTTCCTTGCCTATTTTTAGAGTTATTCCCCTTTATCATATTTACTTCATAAATTTTGTCCGGAGCATAACTCCAAAACTAATAGAGGGATTTTATTCAAACTTCATACACTGACAGAGCACATTGGTAGGTAGTGCAGAGAACAAGAACAGTAACTCTACCTTGCCTATTTTTAGTGTTATTCCCCTTTATCATATTTACTTGATAAATTGGATCTCCCGACCATAACTCCAAAACTACTGGAGGGATTTTATTCAAACTTCATACACTGACAGAGCACATTGGTAGGAAGTGCAGTGTGCAAGTGCAATAACTCTACCTTGCCTTTTTTTAGAGTTATTCCCCTTTATCACATTTACTTGATACATTTTTTCCAGAGCATAAATCAAAAACTACTTGAGGGATTTTATTCAAACTTTTTACACTGACAGAGCACATTGGTAGGTAGTACATTGTGCAAGTCCAAAAACTCTACCATGCCTTTTTTAGAGTTTTTCCTCATTATCAGATTTACTTGATAAATTTTGTCCGGAGCATAACTCCAAAACAACTTGAGGGATTTTATTCAAATTTCATATACTACTGGAGGGATTTTATTAAAACTTCATAAACTGACAGAGCACATTGGTAGGTAGTGCAGTGTGCAAGAACAATAACTCTACCTTGCCTATTTTTAGAGTTATTCCACTTTATCAGAATTACTTGATAAATTTTGTCTGAAGCTTAACTCCAAAACTTAAAAGGATTTCCTCTTCAGGTATAATATACGAAAGAACAACCTTCAGGTAACTTTTTTCCGGCGGGGGGATTTTCCATGTGTAACATGGCTCTTGTTGTACTTGGATTTTAACACAAAAACTTAATGTTGGCAATAACTTTGCCATTTCTCAATATCTCTTAATGAAACTTTCATATTATATTGCTTATGACAACACGCTCATGATGATGCTGAATCCTTTAGGTCAATGTCACATTTGATGGAGTTAGGCCCCTTTTTGTACTTGGATTTTTAATTCTATGCAGGTGCACACTTGCAAATGAAATAATGCCAACCCTTATGCACTCAGAGATGTAGCATTACTTGGAGCAACACAAGGCGCATCACTCTTGAGTGATAGTTTTAGCATTTTTGGAAATGAACACATTTTTATATAATTTTCTTGTGAGTTTATTACCATTCTTGATTAAATTATTAAAACTCCTTAAATTTGGAAAAAAAGCAAGTAGTCTTAGTTTTCAATAAACACAGACACATTTTCATATATATCACTAATCATGCCATAAAATATGATTAGACTGACCTCTCATGTTACTCAAATTCAGCTCCTATCATTTTACAATCTCACTAAAGTCAGATCTAACAAACTGTTAGATCTGATGATGGCCCGCAGACACCTTACATAAGTAAAAGCGGTTTCCCCGATTTTGGATTACTATTTTTAGAAATTTTCAACACAAGAAGCATGATTTATAATGCTTGCAAAATGATCTGAATATGTCATTACATTAGAAATAAATGCAATACTACATAAACACATATACATGTATCTCCAATAAAATATGTCTTAAGCATGCTGTCAACACTTTCCATGGTTAAAAATACTATTTTTACTTTCACTTTTTGCGATTTTGTAGGCGACAATATGATGAGTTCAAAGGGTCACTGATAAAAGCATGTTTTAGTTACTCTTCGTCAGATCCTGATAGCGTAGCAGTTTTCATGAGATGATTTGAGTCAGATTGATCTTTTTATAAGGTGCTGATTATATACTGAGCCAAACTAAAATCTTGACAAAAATAACATGGTAAACTCCTATAACATTAATGATGCCAGTGAATGCAAATATCTGGAGGACTTTGATCACCTATATGTTTATTATGAAAGTTTTCGGTTCAGTATCGATGGGTTTAAAAAAGAAACAATAAAAATAACTATGTGGTTGTGGAAAATTAAGCGTTTGATTTTCTTGTTTTAATTAAAAGGGATATAATTTGCAAAAACGGATATTTCAGTAACTGTATATTATTTCTTTGCATCAGTGGGCTATAAACTGTACATGCCATAAACGTCTAAATTTGACAGTCAAATAATCTGTTTGAGACTTTTATGTTAAAATTATTGATCTCACCATTATTTAGAAAAGACGAGATAACCTTGGTCCCTGTGAAATCATAGCAACATTTTCCCGCTTTATCTAATGTCCAGATCTGTGCAAATACAACAAATAAGATGAAAGATAAAATACAGCATCACTGAACACAAATTTTGAATTGAAAAACTGGTAGGTTTGCATTTTTGTTTAGTATAGTTATTACAAACGAAAATAACTAGGATTCAGTAAATACAGAAAACAACTTTAAAATACAATTTTAATACATTATTATTTGAATAATAATGAATACCACAATAGATAGAATAAATTAAACATGAAGCAACAAGCAACAATGTTACAACTTGTAATAACAGCAAACGCTAAACACAAACAGTAAACATTTGTCATGATTTACAATTAAACTTTGACTGAGACATAAGTTTACTGTAACAACTGCTTGGCTAGTGAAACTTTGATTGAGACATAGTTATATCATCAACAAATATTGTTCAGAAGATGCAGCAAGAACAAACAGTTTGATTTGTTGACTGCAGTTTCTAAGTTGTACATTAACAAAATTCATTGACTGCAGTAGGTAAGCCTTACTTTTATATGTGTTTTTGACATGCATACTTAGGTAAATCAAAACATGTAATCATAATTGGAACTGATTTTTGTCAAGTTACTAAATGTAATGTGTGTTTGTGAATATTTTGAATTATATTAAGTATGATTTATTTAATTACATTACATTACATTGTTAAAAATACCAAGATGTGCATGGGAGTTAATTAATTCAAATTTTACTTTTTTATCACTTTAATGGCAATAGTTCGGGGTCCAAGATCATTAACTTAATAATGGAGACCAATCAGATGCATGGGATTTGAGACTGGTCTCATTATTTAGTTTTATGATCTTGGGCACATGTGTATGTGATCTGGCTGGTTTTTTCACTTATGCAGATAATGTAGTTATTCTTATGTAACTGTTTTCAACTTTATAAAGATTGAGTAACATTAGTTCAGGTCAATGATTATTTTAAGAAGAAAGGGGCTGAAAACTGGTGTTTCTTGCCCAATTTGGCTGATGTCATCTTGACCAGTAAATAATGCCCACAGATATAGTGTTAAAGGTTCAGAAGGATCAGATAACAATTAACACTGCACCTATACACACTACTGTGTTCCTATACTTTTAGAAAATTTGGACAATATAGTTAGGTTATAGTACATTCAACATCTAATTGGTAAATGTTCCTCATTTAACAGGAAGATCATTATGGTTATTCTCAAACTTTAAATTATGCCAACAGATGTTTTTTTAAGTTTCTTGAAGACTGAAAACAAATGCTTTACTTGCAAATACAGAATGCCAATTCAGTAAATAAATTTAACATTAAGTGCCATAAAGTTTGAAAACATGTCACTACTGAACATCATTCAATATTTTATTGCTCATGTTTTCCAGAAAAGCAAATGGTGTAGACTGATAAGCCTGTTCTTACATATTTTCACCACTAGAAAGTTCAGCTAAAACAAATACCTATGGGCAGAGAAGACTTGCTAAGGTATAAATTACCTGTCACATTTGTCAACATTTGTTATTAACCCTTTACTCCATATATACACATTTAAATGCATCTGAGACCAGTGTAGATCCAGATCGCACATCATTGCCATCTTATCTGGATCTGCACTGGTTTCTTCTTGGTCATGCCATAAGGCGTATAACTGGAGGAAAGGGTTAAGATACTACAGTATATTTGAATAACTGATCAATAAAAGTAAAACTCACTAATTTGTATAAACAGAATACGTGTAAGACAGTTATACTAAAAATAAACGTAGTTACTATACTCAGCAAAAATAGAAAGTACCCACTTTTTATGCTTATATTCTCATTCACATATTTTCATTTAATTACGAACACTTCAAAAGGTGTTTTATTAATTAATCTCAGTTGTTTTTAAGTTTAATCGTTCGTGAACATAATCTTCCACACCTAAACCTGAGCAAATGCCCATCAGATAACAATGAATGATGGATTAAACACCCCTATATATTCAATTCAAAGGGAGGTAATAGGAAATGTTTGGGATTTCTAGCGTTTTTTATAGAGGACGAGTTGTTTTATTAATGATTTTTTGTGATTTTATTGACATGAAGAACTGGAAAAATTGATTTAATTCCAACAAATGTGAATATTGTTTAGAATCACTTACTTCTTCCTAAAACCCCAATAATAGCAAAGGGAAAGATAACTTAGTCGTGACTGCAGATTTTTAAGAACATTTTATTTCTTTGTAATGATTACAGCAATGCAGATCTGTTCAAAGAAGATATTTTCTATTTTATTTTTCTAGTTTTACAAAATCACAGGTAGAAAAGTGGGTACTTTTTATTTTTGCTGAGTATAGTAAGAAATGTACAGTAAGTCCAAACATCTATTGACATTGCAATGTCTGCTTTAATTTTCTTTCTAAAATAAAAACTAATATCTAAAGTATAATATTTTCAATTTAAGTCCTGTAACCCACACTAAATTTTCCCATGGGTACCCAAAGCTTATTCTATTATCAGTCCTCCTGTAGAGAGAAATTTTAATTTTAACAATGATGAAATAAGAATAAAGTAACAGAACACCAACATACAAAACAAAAACCCCTGAGTTTACACAAAACATAAGTTAGCGTATGAACATGGTCTGTTGAGATTTGAATATTTTACTTCATTAGTAAATATAATGTTATTTACTGTCTTACATTAGGTAGTTGAGAAAAATGTAAGTATTGGATATAATCAACCAACAAACATTAAGTTAATGATGGAAGAACCCTTTTGAATGATACAGCTTATTTACGGACAAAATGACAAAAACAACAAAAACAAACTACACTTTGTCCAGTGCCCAAGGTTATAAAATTGAGCATGGAAACCAGTCTCAAATCTCAAGCATCTGATTGGCTGAAATGGCGACCAGTCACCATTTCAGCCAATCAGATGCTTGAGATTTGAGACTGGTTTCCAATCTTACTTTTATAACCTTCAGCCCAGATGAAACTGATACTCCCCCCCCCCCCCCCCCCCCACTATTCTGCATATTTCTAACATGAATTTTTGTATAATGTATTAGTCTTCATACTCAATGAGAAGTTAAACAAACATGGAACGTATGAAAGCAAATCTCATTGTACACAACACAAGGTTCTATTATACTGAGAATAACAAGAGGCCATAAGTCTTATATCACTGGCCTAAGGTAAAATACTTTTTTTATGTGACTATCTTCACTCCAAGCCTGATTAACTATGTAGGTGTGAAAGAAATCCACCAGAACATAGAGGAGCTTGTGACAAAAGATGAAACTAAAATAACATTTCTCTAGCAAATATTGACCAAATATAAAATACTTGTTTTATAAGCTGCTTTGTAAGAAATCCACCAGAGTGTAAATGAAAAGTTGATGCTACAAGATTTTTTGAGGACATACAAGGACGGACCTATAAACAAGAGCAACTGACTCCCATTTTGGGGGGCATGAAAAAACAAATATTGTCTGTTCACAGATGATTTCACAGGAGATCTGTTCAGACTGCACAAGAATGTCACGTAACAAATAAAATGTGCTTATGTATTGCATTAACATCTTAACAATAAACCATTTACACAATACTGTATTAAGTGGATTTAAAATTTGAACACTGAATAGAAGCCACATGTATCTAAAAAAATCCATTTTATAGATAACAAGAACTTTCACTGTAAACAGCATATGCACCAGAAGCAGTTTTTGAAACATAAGCCTTGACCTATTACCTTTTGACAACCAAATACACAGGGTCAGTAGCTGACCACGGGCAATCTACACACCAAGTTCAAACTGTTCTTTAATGGTAGTTATAAAGTAGAAACCATTTATCAACTAAAGTTAAGAGTGACACTGATATTAAACAATCTATTACTACGTTACTGTTCGGTGACTGTAGGTCATACCTATCTTGTTACTGGCTGAAAACCAACCTTCAATTGAAATTCCCTGTGACACTGACCTCTGAACCAAAACATCAAATAGGGGACATCTACTAATCATAAGCAATTTTTATATCATATTTGGTTGCTGTAGGTCTTACAAAGCATTCTTTAGTTATGGATCAGAAACCAATTTTCAATTAAATGCAACTGTGACCTTAACCACTTGCCCCTAAAACTACAGGGGTCATCTGGTTCCCAAGAACAATCTACATACTACATCTTATGACTGTAGGTTTCAATTACTACATGCAGTGTGTCAATCTTGTAAAAATGAGAAAATATTGTTATAGCATAAAATAAACTGCTATCTAGTGGTGTACATGAAGTCACATTACTTTATTACATGGGTGAATATAAGATAAACCAGCAAATAACTGATACCTTGCAACTTAACACAGAGAAGACTAGAAATATAAAGAAAGGGAACAATTTAACAACAGTTTTATACATAGAATGGTAAGGTAAATGATCCCAAACATACATGTAATGTGCATGCATTACTGATTGTTTACTATAGCTAGTACTTATATAACTCCACATGAGCAAATTTTCTGCCATTTCATAGGCTGAAATCAGACAATTACACATAAATTAAGGCTGTGCTCTTTATGTCAAGTAGTCTAATATAATGATGAGAAAACTTAAAACTTATAAAACTTTTAAAGGTTCTTAAAACTTTAATCCATAGTATACAGGGATTCTAAAATCGTCGGAAGGGCCGGTCATTGACCGATTTTCGGGAAGAATGTCCAATTGAAATTTCAAAATTGGTAAAAAAATCGGTCATGAATAGTGGCCCATAAATTGTTACAAAAATTACCAAAATGTACATTTTTTACATCGGTCATGATTAGTTGCCCATAAATTGTTACAAAAATGACCAACATGTACATTTTTTTCACTAGCTTAATCAGCTATTAACCTGTCAATTATCGAATTCACAACTCTGCTACCATGGACTATCACGACTACATGTTCCGTGAAAAGCCTGCGGCATAGATGAAACGGGATGTGGTCGGTCTCATTTTAACAACGGGCAGGTTTGTTTAATTTGCAAATGAACTGCGCTAGTCTTTGATGTCAGAATTAAAAGTGGCAATACCCGTGATTTTATTAATTAACGTACACAAATAAAACAGCATTTTATTGAAAGAAATGTTAGTCCGATGTGCGTTATTCTGAATGACCGCCGATCGAATAAAATAAAGTACGTTTAAAAATGCTGTTTGGCAAATTCAAGAAAACTTCTACAATGCGGATTTTAGTTAAATTGATTGCCATTCACAGCAAAGTTGAAAGGCTGAAATGAATAGATACTTAATGTGAAAATTAATCGAATAACCGGCTTGCTTACTTAGGGCCATAACGATTCAAATGAATTTTAAATTTACAAAAATCTACGTACGCAACATTTATAAATGTTGCATACACAGACTCGTGTAAGTTCTTGTAGATTCAAGAATTACTAATTCATGACATAATCGACGTATATTTACGTAAAGCGAATACTTGCCTCCCGTAATTCCGAGAGTTAACACATGTTCAATCAACTAAAAAATCCACTTCACAATCGCTATGAACACTGCTGTAGATTACTATTTTGAACTGTTACGTCAC